>OZ023212.1:2684196-3146696 GCA_963995525.1 Escarpia spicata
ACAATTAATTATTAAAATGCATACTAGATATTGTAAGTAGTCTGTAGACACGATTTAACATTATACGACACAAACACTCCTACACTCGTGTTATACTATAGCTGGCATGCCCGAAGTGACGGGTAATGGGGCAACAAGAAACAATTTAACTTTATATGTTACGCATTAGTCTAATAATAATATTATCACTATTATATATAACATATAGGCATGAAAAAATAACTCACCAGGCCTTGTATATTGATACTCGTAATACGAAGCCGAGAGAACTTTACGTATATCTTTGTGGACACGTCCATGATACCTAGCAAACTGGGACGGGGTGTGGCTCCAGCTACACTACCCGCGTCTGGCGACTGACGTAACAATAGCCTATGCAACCGCTTGCACGAACAATTCCGCCAGGGTTATATAATATATTATACTTGTTGTGTTACAGATTCTGTGTGGGGTCGTACATGTCAACTGGCCCAAAACGCGAACGGATTATATGCCCACGAACATTATTTGTAAGTTTACAACTTCACATTTACTCCTTTCCAAACATGTTGTGTTCGTTTTATTATGCCATTACATTACACCTTCCCACAAATACCACCTTTGTGAATTGCACGCATGACTTGATTTTGACTAATGATTTGTTTGCTCCATAATGTGTTTCAACCAACATTCAATAAATATTAAATTAAATTACTGCCGAATATATCAAAAATCTCAGATGTCATCAGACATAGAATAATCCGGTAACTTGGGCATGTGTGTCGTATACGAAAAGAAAACCACCTGAACGTAGCTTTCATACAAGCTTTTTGTTTATTAGAAGAAAAAAAATTGTGAAGCGCAGTATCCTGTCTTAATAACCTCTGTATGCGCTTTACATTATACCCCTGGCGCACCTATTTCTTTTTACACCTTTATAAGAATTAATTATTAATTTGATGACACAAATATCTAATAAATTTGCGAGCGCGCATAAAAGGAAGCGTTATGCAACGAGGCCATAACATATTTTCCTAAACTCGCTGTTACGGATTAAAGCACAGCTCATACAATATCGAAGAGTTTATTGATGATTTATGCATTATAACATCGTAATATTTTGTATATTCATAACATCGTAGTTGTTAACTCTAACCAAATTGCATTCTCCCGTATATGACATCGGAAGATGGGGGAATGTTCACTTTTTTAATCCCCTCAAGAGTCAAGCGGACTCTTTGATTTAGCGGAGGGTGTCTCATAACCTGTGCACATGCAGGTCTAATGGCATATCAGCTCAACATTTTAACAGGCCGGAAGTATACACACTGTCACCGTAAGATATGAATATAGTATGTATAGACAGTTGATGTAGACCGTCAGACTCTTAATTTAGATTACATGTCCAACGTCTGGGCGACTGCAAAATAAAACAACTTGATATTGATCGCGTACCCAAGCGGAAGGTACGCTATTTAGATATAGTTTAGAAAGAAGTTAGTGTGTTTGAAGACGACCATGAAATGTGATTATGTTTCAAGAACAAGTTTGGCCCTGCCTGACAGATAACCTCAATTATACGCACCCAATCACACACGAACGCTAGATATGTGACGTAATCTTTACTTTTTATAATAAGGTATAACGCATTCTATCTGCTGACGAACCATTTCTGCTAAAAGATTTGGCATTGATAATTAATTTTGTAGGTTAACAATTTCAAAAGCTGCAGTCACTATGATCACGCAAGGTGGACATAAAAGTTTACGGTGAATGATGTATATTCTGAAACATAACTCGGTGTTCTATTTTTGACAGCTGTTACTGTTGGTGTTATATCATATGGGGCACATTAAAAGGCGGACCGCGAACGGGTGGACCGGGCAGACCACAGTCACAAGGATGCGCGCCGTCTTTTTTTCGTTCTTTACATGCGTTGTTATTGTATTATATTAACAATTCTAAACATAATACCTGAATGGTGTAACTTGCATTTAGACAAATTTAACATAATAATACATTAACAGTTTACTTTCTATAAAAGAATACTCTGAATATCCCACGCAGAGTCAGTTTATTTAAATCGTTTGATGTAACCATTCGTCTAACGGTATATGTTTTTCACGGGACACTATCATCTGTTATTGAATGCTGGCCTTATTGAAACAATTACGATAGAGCCAGGTGAGGAATTCTGAGGCTCCAGCAGTCTTTAGATTTTGTTTGATCTATTGTAAAAGTAACGGTAAGTTCTTATATAGCGCAGTATCCAGTCCCCAGGACTGCTCAAAGCACTTTACACTTACCTCCCTGGCAGACCTGTTCACTCGAACACCATCTCGACTTCTCTGGGAAGCACCCAGCCACGCTGCAATTAATGCGCGAAGACCTTTCGTACACAAATATCCACCGCTGTCTATAGTCAGGAACTCATTCATACAGCTGAGTGAACTGGAGCAACGTATAGTGAACGAACTTGCCCAAGGTTCGTCACCGCCGCACAGGATTCGAACCCGGGTTCTCTCGTTTGAGAGTCCAAAGCTCTAGCCACTGCACCACGGCGCTACACAGGAGTAGGCATATTTGCTTTGATTTTAGTTGGATTGCACTGCAATTGCATGTTACTGAGTGAGTGAGTAGTTCACGTTATTTGAATGTTCTTGTTAACTGAGATCGTGGACAGTATCTCTGTGACTAGCTGTCCCATACACATTTACAACTTTGTTTTGTAAGCCTAATTAATGCCGGTGTTTACGATACTTTATCAAATTCGCATTCATTTTGTAATATATAATCAATACCCTATTTTAATTAACTTAATGTAAATCATAACATAGATATGGCCTACAGTTATATTAATATTTTTTATATAAATCTTAGCAAGTAAATAACTGCATACTTGTTATGTATGAATATCTGTACAGAGTTAGTTACACTTGGTAGTTCAAATACAGTAGGCCAATTGGCTGTTTTGTCTATGATAAAAGAATACAAGGACTAACAACAAAGGTGGGGAACAGGCCATATGCAACCTATTGTTTTGCCATGTCTTTGTGTTATAATTTGGTTGTGTGACTTTGTAACATTAATTTGTTCGTTGTTCCATTGTTAGCTGAGCAGTTGAGTAGACATTACACATGCTTTGATAGCTACTCGTGGCTACCCGTGTTTTACAAGTTACTACAAACAATAGCTTTCTAGAGGAAACTCCGATTTGGAATATTTTAATTGTGAAATTAAACCGACTATAATAAGTCACTGACGTGATCTGGACGCTGGTTGTTAGAAACTCTTAATATGTACAACCCATTTAGTGGTATTACTAATAACGTTTCAGAAAGTATTAATTGCGTACTAAAGGATTTGACATGTTGGAAAAGCCAGCCTGCTGACTGTACTTCATTAGCTCTGCGGCATCTGCAAATGTACTTCCATATGGAAATCTTCAGGGGGAAGGCTAATGTAGGCCAATACCACCTCAAATCTGAATTTAGAGATTGCATAATTTAACTATGCAACACTAGCCCTGGCAGATCTCTTACGCGAAGTGCGGAAGTTAGCCGAGTCAAACTAGTAATTGACTTCGCCAGTCGCGACTGCTTTACCCGTGAAAACAGCGCAAATACCCGCCGCAATTATTTGAAGTCGGATAAACGACTTCTGGGAATCCCAATATATAATGACCAGTTCGCCCATTAGCACGAGCAGCTGAGCGGTATTGTGTATTGCTTCTACTTCCTAAACATTGCATGTGACACGATCCACGGTTGGCTGAAAGTAGTTTTATTATGACCACCTGACCTGCCGCCAACCACTGATCTGGTGAGCGATTTCGTAGGCTGAGCTTAAATTCAGAGTTTCGCAAAGCGATCAGCCAATGGGTACTGCTGGCTGGCACTGATGTAATCAGTTGCAGCGACCCCTGGCGCGCGATGAGGTGCGCTGCACCAAGTGGGGCTGTCATGTCTATGTGCCATCGTGTAGTTCTCTTAGATCGCCACCGGAGGGCGCTGTTGCATGTCGGTTTCACTAAGAACAGCGGAGCGGTGCCTCTTTCATTACGTCGTATTCGAGATATAATAGATATAATTTACAAGGTCATTTAATATTATGCAGTAGTCTAGGACATATTAGCTGTCATATATTCAATTACTGACTTTTTTGTGCAGGCAGGCCAATCTTCACTAAAGTGTGTCTGTTCTCTCGATGGAGCTTCTTGTTTTCTTACAATATCTATGTGAAATTATTACAGTACTGCGCATTACTATTGATTTATTCATAGACTGTCAACAGTAGTATTCACTGAAGGGCTAATGATTGCATGCATCAAAGACAACCAATTATATAACATAATTTATATGATGCAGACAAATCATTTTGGAAACAACATACAAATAAAATTACTTCGTATCATAAGACCTACCAATAAAACAGTACATTAACGTCTTCTTTGATGTTATTAAATTTTTCAAATTATAAAACGACTACAAATTTAAGATATTTAATCTGAGTGTCAGTCCATCGTCTTGTCGAGAAAAGAAATTAGATTGTGTGCACCAACGACCTAGACGTGATGGAGCAGTACAGTAGACGAAACTGCCTAATCGTCCACGGTGTGCCGGACACTGCCGACCCAGAGTCTGCAGTTCTCGACATTTTCACCAACAAGCTCGGCGTTTCGATTGGACGTGAGACCATCGACCGATGTCACCGGCTCGGGACATCCGCCAACTCATCAACTTCGAGACCACGAGCCGTTATCGTGAAATTTACAACCTACCAAGCACGCCAGAAAGTCTTCTCGATGAAACGGCGACTGAAAGGTACCAAACTACTCATCACGGAAAACCTCACTAGACGCCGCAACGAGCTGCTCTACAAAGCCAAGTCGCTGCCCAACGTCACTGCCACCTGGACGTCTGACGGCCGTATTGTCTGCCTACTCGCCAGTGGCAGGAAAGTCTCCATAACCACAGACCAGGACCTCCGCCATCTCGACCGGCAGTAACTTCATCCAACCGAACAATGCTATCGGACGATAACACTAATTAGCCATGGCTAGACGAGCACTGAAATGCTCGTTGTGCCAAAGTGTGCTTCACAGGAGATCAGCAAACTTAACACAAAATCAAATGTCATGCCAAGGTAAAGATTCTGTTTATTTATATTGTAACATGTGTATAGACATTTTTCCATACAGCACTGTTAGCGATGATGAATTTAAATTTATTAACTCTGATATGAATGTTAATGCCGCTATATACAATATCTATGATCAATGCTCAGTTTTCGGCTTTAAATCATTTAGCATGTCTGAGTACAACTGTGGTGATTTTGAATGTGACATTGACCCAAACAACAACTTCTTTAATACTATTTCTACACGCTGTGACTATTACACTGTTGAACAATTTGTTAAGAGTGAAAACATTCAGAAAGGATTGTCCTTCATTCATTTCAATGCTCGGAGTCTCAAGGCAAATTTTGATAAAATTAGAGATTATATAACTGAACTAAACACCCCGTTTGACATTATTGCTATATCGGAAACATGGTTAGATTCTGAAGATTGCTCTGATATACTGTTGAATGGGTATGATGTTATTTACAGAAATAGAAACAATAAGAAAGGTGGCGGAGTGGCTATTTATGTTAACGTATCAATTGAATTCAAGGTAATACAGACCATGTCTATGGTAATTGATGATGTATTGGAATGTATTACAGTCGAATTACGTATAGGTAATATGAAAAACATCATCGTTAGTTGTATATATAGAGCGCCAGGAACTAATATAGATATGTTTACTGATCAACTTGAATCAATGATCAAGACAGTTAGGAACACTAACAAAACAATATTTATATGTGGTGATTTCAATATAGATCTTTTAAAGTATAACACCAACAATGGTACAACACATTTTGTGGATATGTTGTTTAGTCTAGGTATATATCCCTTAATTGACAAGCCGAGCAGAATTACAGATCACAGTGCAACTTTAATTGATAACATTTTCACAAATGAACTGAATAATAGTATTACTAGCGGGTTACTTATAACTGATATTAGTGATCATTTACCTGTATTTTGTGTTTGTAATTGTTCACATATAAATAGAATCACTGTAAACAAATACAGATGTATCAGAAAACTGAGTGATGATTGTATAAAATCCTTTAACAGTGATCTTTCTGCTGTAAACTGGGATACGGTTTTAAATGAATCCGACGCAGATATAGCCTACACTAATTTTATGGACATATTCACCAGCTTGTATGATAAGAATTGTCCAATTAAGAAAATATGCATGAATACACCTACCTCAAAGAGCAAACCCTGGTTCAATAGAGGTTTGCGCAATGCTTGTAAAAAGAAAAATAATTTGTACAAACAGTTTTTGCGGCATAGAACAACAAAATCTAAATGTAAATATTCAACTTACAAAAATAAACTTACTTCTATTCTTAGATTTTGTGAAAAAGAATATTACAATAAATTATTAGTCAAAGAAAAATATAATGTAAAGGGTACGTGGAAAATTATAAATTCAATTATAAAGAAACGGCAACTACAGTCATGTTACCCAAACTCTTTCATTAGCAATGGTAGATTGACCAGAAATACAACAGATATTGTTAATGGTTTCAACGATTTTTTCGTAAATGTAGGACCAAATCTTGCAAAAAATATAAGAGTACCAAATGGAAATACAAGTGTGCTTGATTTTTTACAAAATACGAACACCAACACCATGTTCTTACCTGGGGTAGAAGAACAGGAAGTGATGAATATTGTTAACGGTTGTAAAAACAAAAAATCTACAGGTTATGACAATGTTGATATGATAATTGTTAAAAAGGTAATTTCCAATGTTGTAATACCGTTTACTCATATATGTAACAAATCATTTAGTAGTGGTGTATTTCCCAGTAAAATGAAAATTGCCAAAGTAATTCCTATATTTAAGGCAGGGGAAAAGAATGTTTTTACTAACTATAGACCAGTATCTCTACTTCCGCAATTTTCAAAACTATTAGAAAAATTATTTAATTCTAGGCTAGATAAATTTATAGAAAAGTATGACATTTTAAACAGCAGTCAATATGGGTTTAGGACAAAAATGTCAACTTCAATGGCTCTGTTAGAACTAACTGAAAATATTACTGCTGCCTTAGACCAAAAGAATTGCACAATTGGTGTATTTATTGATTTAAAAAAAGCATTTGATACAATTGATCATAATTTATTACTCCGAAAATTAGAGGCTTATGGTATCAGAGGGATGGCCAGCGAGTGGCTGAAAAGTTACTTGTATAACAGACTACAGTATGTCAGCATAGATGACTGCAATTCAGATTTATTACAGGTGTTATGTGGAGTACCACAAGGCTCCATTCTGGGTCCAAAATTATTTATACTATACATAAATGATATTTGTAATTGTTCAGATATACTAAAATTCATTCTTTTTGCGGATGATACAAATATATTTTGTTCTGGGAAAGATCCAGCCCAGCTAAGCAAAATTGTCAGCGACGAACTACAAAAACTACATATCTTGTTTTCAGTAAATAAATTATCCTTAAACGTTGCTAAGACAAACTACATGTTGTTTACCAACTATAGTAAAACAACAAATATTGATATAAAAATCGATAATACAACTATTGATAGAGTATGTTACTAAGTTTTTAGGTGTCTTAATAGACGATAAGCTTAGCTGGAAAGATCATATAAATATGATCAAGTCTAAACTAACAAAAACTATCGCCATTATTTACAGGGCTAAATATTTATTAGATAAAAAGTCGCTTTTTATACTATATTGTTCATTATTTCTCCCGTATTTATCATACTGCTGCGAAGTTTGGGGAAATGCGTATACAACATATATTAACGGTGTTTATATATTACAAAAGAAAGTTGTACGAATAATATGTAAGAAGAATCCACTAAGCCATACTAATACATTATTTTATGATCTACGCATTCTTAAACTTTATGACTTAATAAAATTAAACATTTCTATCGTAATGTTTAAAGCTAACAATAAGTTGTTGCCTGATAACCTTCAATTCTTTTTCAATGCCAAATATACTACACCCTATGTAACACGCCAAAGAAATAAACTAAAACATGTTTATGCCCGAACCACGTTAAAGGCTAAGTGTATATCTGTGTATGGTATTAAATTATGGAATTGTTTAGACGAGCACATAAAGAGATCACTTACTGTAAGAAATCTCAAAAAAACAATATAAAAATTACTTAATTGAAGAGTATAAGTCATGTAATTAATTTCGTTATTATTGTTAAGGTTCAGAAAGTATTTGGAAGCACGATTGTAGTAGTGGTCTCACTTTAACAATAGCATTTTCTTTATGTTACTAACACTGTGTTTAAGATTATGACCATGTTATAATGATGTCGGGGAAAGTGCATAATAAGCAATGAGCTTCTACTTTCCCCCTTTCCATGTTGAACTGTGTCAACTATAATATGTATATATATTGTATGTTGTATTCTCAATTGGAAATAAAGAATTGAATTGAATTGAATTGAAATTTATGCAGTCTTTTGAACAGTAGCTGTTCGTACCCACCAAATATTCATGTTTTATTTATTTATATACGCAAACCTAATTCAATTATAAATACTAAGTGATAGTTGATAAAGGTATGTGTAACGTAATAATCTGGAAAACGTACATGGAAAGGAAAATATGAGATATTTTGTAATAGGGCAGCTTCAAAGGGAAATCTAATTTTTGGATTAATTAGGCGAAATATAGCGTATAAGGAAAACAACTAATAATACCGCTATACAAAACGATAGTGAGGCCTCATTTAGAATATTGTATACAAGCGTGGAGGCCATATCGCAAGAAAAACATAGATATGCTAGAAAGAGTGCAGAGGAGAGCGACTAAAATGATACCAAAACTGAGGGATCTTAGTTATGAAATTCGCCTAAAAGAATGTGGTTTAACAACACCAGAGACCAGGAAATTGAGAGGAGATCAGATAGAAGTGTTTAAATAATAAATGGTTATGAAAATATTGATAGAAATATTTTTGTCTCAGTTAAGAAAGATAGCAAAGGAGCAATGTAGATTATATATAAGAAAGTTCTCATTTTCACAAAGGACTGTAAATTAATGGAACAGATTATCTGCTGATTGTGTGGGTGCTAGTAGCGTGAATGTTTTAAAATAAAATCGACACATACCTCAGAAGGGCGGGATACACATAGATAAAAGGGTTGGACTCTTGATAAGCCAAAGGGCTTCCTTGTCCATCTGCCACCTAGAGTTAATTATCTGGGTGGCGTGGCGTTGTGGCGTCAACATACATACACGCTTGCCTCCCCCACCCCCCCCCATCATGCACACGCAAAATATACAATCAGAAACATTATGAAACTATGCTAAAACCAGTATACATTTAAACCAATGCCAACTGCCAACACATTTTAAGACAGTCGTACATCTATTGACATAAAGTGAACTTGGTAACATAATATTAATACCGTCTGAACATTACCTAAAAAGTATACATGTAGTTAAATAAATAAATTAGCTGACGATATAAAAAACGAAGCTGACAATTAAAAGGATGTACATACATGTAGTTAATTTAGTAAATAAAACATAAAAACAACTAATAATAATAAATAAATAATTTAGCATGGCGACATAAAATCTAAACCGACTGAAAACAGTATCATGGCATCTCGCGATTAAAGTGACACACAGCCTGCGGATAAAAACTGTTTTTAAGTATAGTGGTCCTTGTCTTAATACTTATATATATTATTATTATTATAGCGCTTGCCAGAGGGAAGAAGTTCAAAAGGATGGTTGGCTGGGTGGGTAGTATTCCGTACAATGCTCTTGGATTTTCGTGCACAGCGAGCATGGTAGATTCAATGGATGGCAACTCGCGCCCAATGATTCTAGATGCGCCCTTCACGATAGCTTCTAGCCGTTGTTTCTCCTCCAGACTGGTGCGGCCAAACCACACTACAATCGAGAAAGTGAAGATACTTTCAATGATTGTGCGGTAGAACCGTATCATAATCTCCTGAGCAATGCCGATATCTCCAGAGCTGCCTCAGGAAGATCAGGCGTTGTTGTGCCTTTTTTGTAATGCACAGTTTGTTTGTGCACCAGCTGAGATCTTTTGAAATTGTTGTTCCAAGGAATCTAAAAGATTCAACCTGCTCGACCTCCACGCCATTTATCGAAAGAGGACGGATGGGAGTCTTCTTTTTGCGAAAATGAACAATCATTTCTTTAGTTTTTGAAACGTTCAATTTGAGATTGTTATCCGCACACCAGCCAACCATTCTATATGTATATATATGTATGGATATATATATATATATCCTGTCGTGTCGCATCCACTAAGACAGACTAAGAGCTTGCCAGTTGATCAACGCGGCTGCTTTCTCTGCATCACTGGTAGGCTGGAGCATGACTTCGTGACGACACTCCCCAGTCACCATCAGTGATGCACAACTGCCAATTTGAAACACTCTGTACATAGCCAAGAGGAGAACACAATTATGTGTCTTATGAATACATATGGGACTCGAAATCCAGCGTCGAACAGTGAAGATACATGTCTGCGGGAATCAGATTCTACACAGTTCAACATTCGATCTGCATCAGAGACACAAAGGTGTTCCTAGCAAATATCCGCTGACTTTGTACTTAACTCGGCAGTTCAATGTTACCGCTGTCACACCAGTAGTATCGTGAACTTGATGATCACAGGAACACGGGGGTCGGGACACTGTCATGACAGACTAAAAATGCTGTTTGATTACAGAGACAAGCTCGCACGAAACGGCACACTACCGTAATTCTGACGGCTTAGAGGCAGCAACCGCTGACCATCGACATCAAGTCACAATACACAGATCTGCTCCTATTTGTAATGTCACAGCTTGGCAGCAATGCAGTACTCGTCGTGGGTACTTAGTCCGGGTGAAAGTAGCCACTTTGATCAAATGGCATGCTGTCGTTAGATTCGACACAACACAACCACTACGCAGGGAAAAGTGAAGGAATTGTTTTCTTCAAGTCCTGCAATACTCAGTGTCTTGCCTTGGTGTAGGACGAGTACTACTACTAGTCTACATGTAACAGTGAAAGGGACGAACAAGGCTTCCCGAACATACGACCGACTGTATACCGAGAAGACATTGAGGAAAATAGAAGTGACTATCGCACACTGATCACTGATGAGAAGACTGTCCTGTTCCCCCCAGCTTAGTTGTCAAGGGATACAGCTGGAACGTTTTGTTGAGCCTCAGGACGTGCAGTTGGTTCTTTAAATGGGGGCTGCACTTCACACCTGTTAGTCAACTCCTAAATCCACCCCAGTTGAAGGGACACTCAGTCTTACATGCAATGCATTTTGGAGCGGAAATTTAAATGGACATTTAATGTCGAGTCAATTTTCTGTGTTCATAACTAGCTATGTATACTAAATGGGGGTCAGATTTCAGTACAAATGATTTGAGGATGATGCACATTCCAGATTTCCAGAGTGCTCCCTAAGTTTAAATTGGAACAAAGCTATTTGCATATATGGAAAACATATCTTATGTGGTGCAAACTCAGCCAGTTTCATAGATTATTTTGTAATTATTCTGTTTCTAGAATACTATATTTACATTGAGAACTAAAATAACAAACACTGTATGCAATGCGATAAACTAAACAAAACAAAACATAAACAAAGGAATGATGTTATTCACAAATTTTCAATTTTATTATCAACCTGTTTCCACCAAAAGGAATAAATTAACAGAAAGATGACCAGTGCAGATTGGAGGCTTCAACTGTTACTGAGAAAACAGGCTGATATTCCTGTACGGGATCAAATCGGATCCACCAATGCAAACAGAAAATACATTAATAGCAAAACACTTTCATCATCATAATCATCATGGTAATACCGTCAGTGGCTACACAGGAATAACCAGAAAGGTAGTGTGGCTATTTCTATCACAGCATTGGTTCTGTTGACTGCGTCGAGCAGCAAACGTGCTTGTCGAGACAACATGATATAAGTGCGTGACATCGCAACGAGCACATCGCCGCATGCCAGTTACCATGTCTCAATTGTCTATTGCAAAATATTCAGAGGCATGGTGCCACATGATGTCAACGGTTTAGTGCAAAACGTAATGTCAACAGTTTGGTGCAAAACGCAATATCTGCGAGAAGTCGGAGGGAGGGCGACACCCCTTAATCTGTTGCGTGGGGGTCAAGTTAAACACTGGGCCAGGCTTAACCCTAGTCGCCCTCCCTGGTGTACGACTTAACTGCACCCTGCTGATGCAAAGTGAGATCGGAGGAAATCACAGCCACTGGATGCAAACTTGGGGAGGGAAACAAGAGGGGTTGGAAGTGATTCTCTACCAAACCCGTCATCATTAAAACTTAAAGTATCCATAAACATATCATTCACAATTTCCTTAGCCATAAATCATGTATTCAAATGTACTTAATTTCAACAAATATGTGCAGATAATAGACATAGCTAACAAATAAGACATATGCTGGTCACCATTAGGGCTAGCGTAGCTAACGTACGAATACGACGCTGTAGACATTTGTGTTTCCCAACGGGCAAGATGAACATCACACGCAGGGACATCGACTCGCCATCAAGATTTCTTCTTGTTTACATTCAACAGATTTATTTCACAACAAACGTCATGATCATCAAACCACCTCACTCTTAACGAACATGCAAAGCTTCAACTTAATCGACTTCTGAACTGTTCTTCCAGCGTGGACGTTTTGGATTAAACTTTAACAAGCAACACATATCTGGTTTTTTGGTGACCCACGCTGGAAGTTGGTTAGGCTCGAGTTACCAAAATGTCCAATATCATAACATCTGCAATACATGCATACATATGGTGTAAAAAGTATGATCTATCGTTCATACCCATGCAGGACTTTCCTTGGTGTTCAGCGTGGATTAGATCAGTCAGCCAATGTTCAGGTCGATGTACCACGAGGTTACAAATCAGCCAATACAGATATTATTATTAATCCACCGCCCATACAACGGGGTCAACTGCTTCTCTTGCATGTTAAGTTTGATTACAAAGAGCAATAATGAGACAAGCATTCCCTCGCGTCGAGTTCTATGATGGTACCCTGTAACATGTGACAGTCACGTTGCCGTGTCTATTGCCAACACCGTTACACTGCCCTAGCTAATGCCAATCAAGCCTAACACCATTAACACAACTGAAGCCGTAGCAGACTAACCCGTCAGGTCGCCCAACTGGGCGGCCCGACACGGCCCGTCTGACGGCGTGTGTACGTCGTCTACAGGTGCAGCAGGCGCAGCCACTGGGCCAAACAAACAACAAGACAAGCATATGTCAAAATGATCAGTCCACAAACAAAAAGCTACACACCAGATTCAATAGTCAACAGTAGTGTTACACGACCATAAAATATATACTTTTCACATTCATCAATCATCAGTATTTATAATACATTTCTTAGCCGCGTGAACCGGCTAGCAAAGCTCTCTTGCGGCCAGAGTGGAACATGTACAATACGTGACGCTGCGGCAATGCAGATGCCGCCACAGCGAAAACAAGCTCAATCTTATATACTAGTAATTGACACATTATAAAAATAACACTTCAATGATGCATTTTAGATTCACTGTATACATGATGTCTATTAAGCTGACTGCACTCTATCTAGTGTCGATCCCTCAGTGACTACACTCTATCTAGAGTCAGTTGCTCCGTGAATGCACTCTATCTAGAGTTACTCAGTGACTGCATTCTACTTAGTCATTCACTCAGTGAATGCACTCTATCAAGAGTCAGTCGCTCAGTGACCTCAAACAGTGTCATGTTCCGAGTGTCCCTGGGTAGTGCTAGTTCTCCATTCTAGGGCACTTATAAAGTGTACGTCATTCAGTAACCAACACAAGTGCATGTAAGTAACCGAGTACATCATTCAGTAACCAACACAAGTGCATGTAAGTAACCGAGTACATAATTCAGTAACCAACACAAGTGCATGTAGCCGTGTGTTACATAATTCAGTAACCAACACAAGTGCATGTAAGTAACCGAGTACATAATTCAGTAACCAACACAAGAGCATGTAAGTAACCAAGTACATCATTCAGTAACCAGGTAACCAATACAACAGCGGTCAAAGCCTCTCGTCATGATCATGGTTCAGTGAATCTACAGACCTTATGACATTGACACCAAGTCACTCACCGCTGTGATGCGAACACTTCACTTAGTGTCTAGTCCACAACACTGGTCAGGGAGTACAGAAAGCACGATGGGGGCATGACACCACCAGAGTGCATGACCCCATGACCCTGGTCACTCAGCATACACCCCACCAGAGCAGACCGTCACAAAGCACACGTTCAGCACGTTGCAAAGATGTCACACCGCAATTAGTATTCTACAAACTAAACAGGTTCATTTACAAAATTACGTACGATTCAGATCCCAGCAACCTGAAGAATTGAAGTGATGCACGTGACATGCAATTATGACCATCAGCCTTTAAATAACTTTAGTTGCATCATGGAGTTAGTAGTCCAAGTGTGACCTAGAGCAAGAGGGAAGGATAGCGTGTCATCGTGCATGCAGTGGAGGCTTCTAAGTGCTACACGCACTCCGAGACCTGTGTAGATCGAGACAGAGTGTCCGAGAGGGCAAAAGCATACTTCGTGCACAGATTACAAGCTTCAAGAGGCTTTGAGAAATACTGGCGTCTGACCGGAAAGCAGAGGTGCAGTGAGATAGCGACTGGATAAGTTATTCCGTGCAGTGATGCCACGCAAGCCACCGAAACCAGAAAAATACATCATGATCACAAACTTGGAGAGTTCCTGAGCAACATTGGACAGTTATTAACAACTTCTGCCGTCCGCCGTTCCCCCAGTAACTCGACTGTAAGTGAGCGACCGCTCACAATGACTACAGAAACTGTACAGACGATAGATAGACAACACGTCATATGACGCGTCAACATACAAAAGGCAACATTCGCCCAACCTAGAGCACAGCACACGCCTTCAACACAATTTGGTGACCGGTTCAGCGCAGACATTGGTGCATACTTAATCAATGGTCAGCATAGAGTTACAAGGCTGAACGGAGACAAGCAGTTTGAATCAGCAGGCAACCGACTGAATCAAATCCCTTCAAATGCAATCCTGACTAGACCATCTGTCATGAATCAATAGCGCTTCATCTTGAGACCACAATCATAGCTGTCCTAAGTTAAAATCAATACACCATCTATTATTTATATAGAACAATGAATTATCAGGTGATTTCTGTTCGAGACCAGCACGCTGTCATACTGTGCTGGCTCAAATCGGCCACGTCCTTGACAGGTGAATGGATGAAGTGACGCGTACACCGACTCGGAAGTAACGTGCATGTCTTCTCGGACACAACCGAAGCACATCTCATCTTATGCAGAGCACATACACAGGGGGCAACGGCAGGGAAATCTAACGTCCATCCCGATAGCGTGTAATAAACATTTCCTACATATGACATGGTGGCGATGATATGCAAAAATATATATTCACTATGATGACGATGCGACATGTGTCGTGTGTTTGTATGCGTGTACGTGTGGGACAGCAGCGCGAAATGGCAGCCAGGATCGGTCTCGGGTAACGCCCGCAGCACGCGGTGCCAAGCAAACCTTAGTACTGCCGACAAGTGGAATGCCAAACACCTTGAACAACATTCGCGTGACGTCATTTTCGTTGCGACTTGGAAGCAATCGGGCAACAGTGCACACAAGATGGCAGACATGGCGACGGTCGCGTTGTATCCGTCGCTGGTGCTGCCAGGGTGGTATTGCACGTTGCACTGCGCGTAACAGGCACCGTCACTACACTACTTGAGCGGCTGCTAAACATCTCACCGGTAGCCATCGTTGTGGACACAGTGATCAGTCGTTGAACGAGGGACACCTTCATTATAGTTATCGTTCTACCAACGTGCGAGCGTGCATACGTGTGTGCACGTGCTTCTGCCGGCTGCATATTTCATTCGCATTCATCAATCGACGCTTGCACGGTTACCGGCGCCGAAACTCCTGCACAGCACACCCGGTAAGTGTTTATATTCTTGCGTCTTTGCAAACTTATCACCGCACTACTATTTTCCAAATAGCAACGTTGCCATGACGTTTACTCGCCACGCCAACTGCACCCCATGTGAACATATCAAGCAGGGTTATGTCTATGTACAAAATACACACACTCTCAATCAAGCACATGTTCTAGATTGCCGACACACTTGCGGCATCGGTCGGCCGCAGTGACTCTGTCAGCCGACCCACATCAAAGCCTTATCAAATCGTCCATTGCAGAAACACGTGATGCGGCAGTGGGATGCCGCCCAAGCCACAGGCAGTGCCACCAGTGGTGGCTGTGACAGTCCAAGTGCCCTGTCACCAAACTCAGAGACACCCATGCTGTGTGTCGGCCGTTGTCTGACGTGCGCTCCGACGCAGTCAGACAGACAACAGCAGTCGCCACTATCAAGGTACCATGGAAGTTCCGTCCGTCGAAAAGTCCCGCGTCTACTTGCGCGGCTGAGCATCAAAGTCCCTGTTCTCCCGCCGCCGTTCCCTGAACGGCACCCTCGCCCGATCCCGCCGCTCCCACTCGCGGTTCTCCTTCGCCCTTCGACCCACCCCCCGTGGCTCGTCCTTCCTGTGATAGTCCACGCGCGTGGGTGAGTGCATGCCTGACTGCTGCTCTCGTAACGTGTTGGCTGAGCGCGTACACGACTCGGACGTCGACGACACCGATGTCACTGCGTTCTCCTTTGCTGGTTCCGTCTTCTCGGCGGGCACGGCCGCTGCGACGCGGTCCTTGCCCCGCAGCGCCATCTGGGCGTAGCTGAGGCGAGTCGCATTTGGCTTTGTCTCATCCTAACACACACAAGGGATCATTCATTACTAATAATAAAATAAAAATATTAATAATAAAATGACTTCTTTAGTGGTAATATCCAAGGAAAATCAAAGCTTAGTGGCATAAATTTAAAACAAACTTGCTATTCGCAATTATGAATTCTAAAACTGACCCTAAAATATCCTGCTGCCCATAGTTACACCTAACACATCATTCAGCAAAAGGGAAAACCTGAAATAGCCTCATGCGTAGGCTCACAAACTTTGCAACTCTGCACTTAGATTAGATTAGCACAAACCCAAGCCAGCCAAATACAGAATGCTTTTATTACCTACACAAATGCCCTACATTTCAAACATCCAATCCAATTGTCAAGTACGACCCTGTAAGTTACACCAAATTTGTTATGAAACTGGATGGATCAAGTTTAATTCTGGCAAAGCCCATCAGTAACCAAGCCATCCATTTAGAACCCATGTGCCCGTAAGTACTGGGTTGTCTTCTGGAGTGGAAAAAAGCTCTGAGTAATCAAACTAAATAACTTGTACCAGATATAAAGTTCTTATATAGCACAGTATTCAGTCTTTAGGAGTGCTCAAAGCGCTTTACCCTTCACTCACTGGCAAACATGTTCGACTGAACACCATCTTGATTTATCTAGGAAGCATTCAGCCACGCTGCTATTACTGCACAAACATTATTCGCACACAAATATCCGCCACTGTCTATGGCTCGGTACTCATTCGTGCAGCTGAATGAACTGGAGCAACACGGAATAGACAAACTTGTCAACTGTTTGAAATGGCTGCAAGGATCTGAACGTGGAATCTCTAGATTGAGAGACCATTACACCTCCGTGCCTCTGTGTATGGGATGTTAATGTTGACAAACAATGCTAACTAACCAACAGC
This sequence comes from Escarpia spicata, assembly GCA_963995525.1. Taxonomy (NCBI): domain Eukaryota; kingdom Metazoa; phylum Annelida; class Polychaeta; order Sabellida; family Siboglinidae; genus Escarpia; species Escarpia spicata. Next base: position 2,702,055 of record OZ023212.1, read on the forward strand.
AATGAGTGGTACGTACAGATTTGGTGTTAGCTTTAGTTGTTGTCTGCGTGCTCACAGTCATACTGCTACTGCTGCTTGTGACGGCTGTACTTGGTGACAGAGGTGACGCAGTCACTGTCGCCGGTGATGATTTCGTCTGCGTGTCATTTGTCATACTGTTGGTGCTTGCTGATCGCGTTACCCTAAAACATAACAAAATGTGTTATAAGAAGGGCAATTGTGACTTATTAGCTACATGCATGCTTTTTCCCTATTATTACTGCATACTAACCTTGTCATAACATACGTCTTGTTCAAATTACTTAGCATAATTTTGGGTCAACAAAGAAGAATAACTACACAATTCCCTGACATTTACAAGACTGAAATTGTTTATTTACTATAAAAACACATTTTATAACACCTGTGATGCCGTCTAATCTTTATCACAAATTCAATTTATGATGACATCTGTTGCCCCTATGAACATGTATACAGATGAAGCCACAAAATAAACATAAACTAACAATTACAATCACAAAAAGGTGACTTTCTCTGACCTAGAAAACCATTTAGTAACCATGTCACTGGCTTCAGAAAACAGTGAAATGTGGCAAAATTCAAACATACTTTTGCCGAGAATGTGATGGTTGCGCGGGTAGTGAGGCAACGGTATCATTGGCGACTGTTTGCGTCACTGTTGTCTTGGCAACTACACCAGTCGTGGCAGGTTTCTTTTCCGTCGTCACCGGCGCAGGGCCTTTTGCTTTTGGTGGTGGCACTATGTGTGTAGACGAGAGGGGCGGATGTGAGGGGGTGGTTGTGACGGGGGTGGTACCAGTTGGCATCGACGCTGCCACGGTGGAGGCGGACACCTTCATGTCTTTGGACGCCGACGACGAGGGTTTCGCTGTACCCTTCACGACGTCCGACATCTTGTTCTCAAACACCTCTCCCGTTGTCGTGTTGTTCTGCAACATTCCATGCTCAAAGTCAGTCGGATTCCGGGTAACAATTTCAACAAACATCTGCCCAATATATCGGGGGGAAAAATCTGAGTTTTAATAAATCTCCAAAAGTGTATTTGCAATATAAATTTCATGTTTAACAAGAGCAGCGACTGCCATCAAATAACACTGTGACAGGTGCGGCAATTTTTTTAATACAATTAAAAACCTTTCCAATATATATATATATACATAAGAGATTATTGCTATGGTTTTTATTGATTTATATTTTTACCATACTTCGTATGTAGGTTTTAACTGTACTTTATCCCTTCTATTAATTTTTAGACTATTGCAAAGAGCACTGGTGTATGATAATGACAATATATATAATCATGTTTTATTATTATAAGCACAATACATGGGATAGTTCTTTACACACATCTAAAGATGTGAGGTCAACTTGACAAACGTGCACCTGTATGCAACATCTGAAGACACCAGCTATTATTGTTATTGCGTAGCAATATTACATTCACTGATGAAATGTATTTTTTTTTAAACATTAATTTATAAACTCCATGATTCTATTTTTAGAGATGGTTATAAATAAAAAACATTACATCAATGAATATATGATTTGTTGACACAACATGACACGAGACTCACAGTGAACCCGGGCAGTGGAGGAAAGGATGTGGCCTCCAGCTCAAACTTCGCTGGTTGATGCACACCGCCGCCACCGGTGGTTCCACCTACACTGCCTCCACTGTCGCCATTACTGCTCCCAGGGGGCTGCATTGACGAGTGTGCCTCTTTCGTTGGCGCCTGCGACGAGTGCTGCCGTTTCACATCATCATCCTCAACACCCTTGTTTCTCCGCCGACTGCGGTAGTTGACGCGGCGTGGGCCCTGGTCCTTTGCGAGACCGTCCGTCTGACCACGAGAGTTCTGCTGCGGTTCAACGCGGGCGTTTGACAGGTGATTGTGGGCGGCCATCACGTGGTTCTCCCGCCGCACCATGTTTGACATCATGTGACTGCCCCCGCTGTGTGCCCGTGCCCCGTTCCTGTACACGTTGCCGGCCATACGGTCACCCTGGTTGCCTGCACTCTTGTGGGGTTTCGCATTCCTGGCGGCAACAAGACAAATGTCAGTCTACACTACTAACAGTTACTTGTCATACTATTCCTTTACTAGTGCTCAAAGGCAATATATTAGCAACAGAACAAGGTTAGTTGTTATAACTCCGACATGTAATGACGTAGGTTATAAAGCAGAGGTTTCCTGTGTGTGGTGTGTGCAGGCATATGTGTGTGGTGTGTGCAGGCATGTGTGGTGTGTGCAGACATGTGTGTGGTGTGTGCAGACATGTGTGTGTGTGCTGGTATATGTGTGGTGTGTGCAGACATGTGTGGTGTGTGCAGGCATGTGTATAGTGTGTGCTGGTATATGTGTGGTGTGTGCAGACATGTGTGGTGTGTGCAGGCATATGTGTGGTGTGTGCAGGCATATGTCAAGCATGTGTGTGGTGTGTGCTGCATGTGTGGTGTGTGCATGCATGTGTGTGGTGTGTGCAGACATGTGTGGTGTGTGCAGACATGTGTGTGGTGTGTGCAGACATGTGTGTGGTGTGTGCAGACATGTGTGTGGTGTGTGCAGGCATGTGTGTGGTGTGTGCAGACATGTGTGTGTGTGGTGTGTGCATGCATGTGTGTGGTGTGTGCAGGCATGTGTATAGTGTGTGCTGGTATATGTGTGGTGTGTGCAGACATGTGTGGTGTGTGCAGGCATATGTCAAGCATGTGTGTGGTGTGTGCTGGCATGTGTGGTGTGTGCATGCATGTGTGTGGTGTGTGCACGCATGTGTATGGTGTGTGCTGGCATGTGTGGTGTGTGCAGGCATGTGTGTGGTGTGTGCACGCATGTGTATGGTGTGTGCACGCATGTGTATGGTGTGTGCAAGCATGTGTGTGGTGTGTGCAGGCATATGTCAAGCATGTGTGTGGTGTGTGCACGCATGTGTATGGTGTGTGCACGCATGTGTATGGTGTGTGCTGGCATGTGTGGTGTGTGCAGGCATGTGTGTGGTGTGTGCATGCATGTGTGTGGTGTGTGCACGCATGTGTATGGTGTGTGCATGCATGTGTATGGTGTGTGCACGCATGTGTATGGTGTGTGCTGGCATGTGTGGTGTGTGCAGGCATGTGTGTGGTGTGAGCAGGCATGTGTGTGGTGTGTGCATGCTTGCGTGTAGTAGGCACTAATTACTGTTGCATGTTCACAAAGTAGTTTTTACCCCTGCCTTATGCATGGGTGCACAATGTTCTTACCCCAATTTCACACATGTGCTCTGAGTCCATTGTACACATTAGCATATCCAGTGTAAATAATATGAATGCACTTAATTTTACCCAGTTTTGTACCCTACTAGATGTGGCAGTATTTTAATATACCATAATCATCTGTGTAAACGCCCTTGCTCGAGTAAACGCCCATCCCTCTCTTGGCCAGAATTTTGTATAAACCCCCCCAACCCACTTTGGATGAATTATTTGTCAGTAATAATAATTCAATGTCGGGAGGCCAGATGTACAGTCCTGTATTCAAGCGAATGCTCCAATGACATCACGGAATGATGCCCTGGTTTCATGTTGTTAATTGGTTGTTGCAGATTCGGTAGAACTCTGATTGAATAATTAATTGTTGGCGATCTAATTCATGTGCCATTGTTCTAAAATAACTTGCATGCTAACTGGCTTCTGAACTGATGTCACTGGTCTCAAAAATTAAAGACTCAAACGGAAATTTCAAATTTTTCAAACAAACTTATCGCATTGGAGATTTGTCATATTCATGCCAATGAACATTTAGACTTATTATTAAATGAGTGCATGTTGTTAAAACACAAATAAGATATGTGGGAGCCCAAGACATTAATGGAAAGTAACATGTTGTTAAGACACAAATAAGATATATGGGATGCAACAGTGCGCTCAGTGCACACAGCAATCATCCGCAGCATGTAAATATCACATGTTCGGGCTTACGTGGAAAATGCTAATCAAATTTACTAATGTGCTAATCAAACCGTAACGATTAGCAGTAATTGCTAACCATTTTTTCAGTACAAATTATTCCCTGCTGGCCAAAAATGGATGGATGACGGGCACAAAACTGAATTTATCTCACGACGATAATATCACAATATTGCGGCCCAAAATGATACCCTATTCTCTTGATGCCACATTCAAAATGCCCCCTTTCATAAACACCTTCAATCTAAATGCCCATGCTCGTATAAACACCCACCCCCTCTGCAGGATTTTCCCAATTTAAACACCCTGGGCGTTTACGTTGGAGATTACGGTAATTAAAACACTAATTTACTGGCACAGATGGATTTGTTGTGATGATTCATACAATATATTATATAACATGAGTACATGCACAACGTATCGGCGATCTAATCACAACTTGATACACACTGCACAACATCAGACCTTTTCTCTGATAACATATGCTAAAAATTCAAACATTACACCACAACTCTAAGATACATATGAAATGTGTAGGACAAGGCAAGGGGCCCAATCACCCTTACCCCTTAAAAACATTTTTATAGAAATCATTAAAGAAGAAAAGTTAAACAAAACTATCTCCTGACAGGATTATACCGGGTGAAAGTCGTGTCTAAGAGAAGCAAGAAGCTGCTTACCGGTTCCTGGCGTTCTGGAAGGAATGTCGGTGAGTGGCACTGGCAAGATTGAAAGGTGATGGTGTATAGCCATTGGCAGCAAATGCCTGAAAGCAAGACAGTGCATCCCATGGAGCCTGTTGGAAGCAAGAACACAATCTTCACACGCCGAGCACACATCGACACAGTTCAAGTAGTACATTCTCTAACGGAAACTCATTCTAGCATAAAGCAATAACACAGCAGGTTATTACCTAACTACTTAAAGCCACGATACTAGACTGCAAATGAGCAGCTGTTTCTAAGTGAATGTCAACAACAAGTAGGTCACAAAATGAACTTTTTATATAAAACATGTCAATTACTTATCAATTTCTTGCACATTGATACACATTTGCTACCCCCTTTACTAACAGTTATAATTCTGTACACAACACAAAACAACACACACAGTTCTTCTCAAGAACAGCTAATTGTACTAACTTTGTATAATACACATGTATGAATTAACTAATTATAATCCCTTCACAATCAAATCATAATCAATGTTATTATGGCGACCTAAAGTGACTACCTATAGAAACCTAGACTATAAACAACGTACCGTGCCTGGGTCGAAGTATGCAACTGCGTTTGGCCACATCTGCATGCTTGTTGGTTGTGGAGGAAAGAACGGGAACCGCTGTGGACACAACATCAACATTCAAACACACGCAGTGAAAAACACGGCACCATACACAAAGCACCCACACACTTTACGCATGCACACAGTATACCAAAACATTGTTTCTTTGCGAAGTCACTTTGTAGGAATGTGTAGATAACAAATTTATGCACCAACCTTTTGCCAAAAATCAAGAATTCATAAAAAAGTCACCAACCACTGGAATATTGATTTAGCGTGTGACTTTCCAGCATGTGCACCACTCACTGGAACCCACACTAGTTACTGCACTGCGTTTAATTAATAATAACATCTTAAGTTCATCTAGCCTCACAACTTTAACTTTGTAACTTTGACCTCGACCTGATAACCTTGATGTACTTAAACACCACTGACCTGCTGTTGGGTGATGTAGTGGACGCTGGGCACTTGACTGGGGTAGGTGAACTTCTGCGACATCGTCTGTGTGGGCACCTGTTGCTGTGGCGGGGCGGGGGGTGTCGGCTGGGGGGCAGCAGGGGCGGACTGGGGGGACGCTGGGGGTTGTGGGGGTGGTGCGGCAGGCGCCGCAGATGTGGGCGTCTGATTGTAGAGACTGGGCAGGTACTGTGGAGGCTGGGGCGACAACGGCACTGCCTTGAAGCCATTCTTTGGCACGAAAGAGTTGCGTAGTAACGGCTTGGCCTTTATCCTCGCCTGGGAATGACACAAGAACATAGCGGGTCACTCAGTGGGCGACAACAATTCACACTCGTATCTAAGTCTAGTCACATGTTCGGAGATTGGTTCATTTTGGCTCTATGCAAAGTATCCTGGGTAAAATTGTGTTCATCTGCATAGTACAAAATACAACTAAACAGTGACAAGAACAACTAAGATGCCAACGGTCAAAGTGAGCTTGATACAGCATAGGCAACACAAACATCGGCAACCCGATCACAATGCAAACAAACAATTGTTGCTATACATTCTTCTGTTTATATTTTTACATGCTGAACCCAAGGTACCCCACAATTCCACGAACACACATGCAAAGTAGTGTAAATTGGCAATCTCTAAATAGGTCAATGGCATATCACAGTGAATTTGAACCCTTTAGAACCAATGACATTTTAATGAAATGCACTCCGACTTCCCACAGCGCTCATACACATTCAGCAACACGTTTTCAAATAGCGCTAGCTCAAAACTTCCAATATAAAGCCATACAACAAATACCCCTAGCATATATAAGGTTGATAACATGTTGTGGGCCCTTCTAAGAATTTGAAGGGCCAAAAATGCCAGCAAGCATGTCAGGTCATCTTATCAATGTTACTGATGTTTACCTGTAACTTGCAACAGCTTCACAGAGGGTTCATGCGTCGACTGCAATTAACTCACCCAAAAGGCCCACAGATACGCTGATTGTAATGCCTCATATGCCTGTGGTGCCATCAACCGGATATTTGTGTTGTCATTTTAAATTTTAGTCTATTTGCCATTCAATAGGATATTTGTTTTATGACTTTACATTGGAAGTATTTGAGTTAGCGCCGTTTGAAAACGTACCTCGCTGAATGTCTACAAACACTGCGGGGGATCAGAGTGCACTTCATTAAAATATCGGTTGGACTGATGGGTTACGAGAAAGCATTCCAACACTCTACACGAACATGCCTTTAAATCGCAACAAAATTCCCACCAGGAATACCTAAAACAAGTATCTTTCTGATTCAACAATGAAATCTATATATATTTCTCGTTTTCAACAGACACGGAAAGAGACGACTCACGAGAATGGGTTTGCCGAGAAACGTCTTGACCTCCTCGCGCAGGTACTGATAGGCGAGTTGGGCATCCTCCTCAGAGTCAAACGTCACATACCAGCTGTTGTTGTGCGCAAACTCACAACTCGCAAATTTCGGGCAGCTCGCTCCCGAAAATATACCCGCAACATCCTGCAATTTAAGACCCCCCAATGTCACTGTCTGTCTAGGTCACAATCATTATTGCGTTTATGACCTCTGTCAAACTGCTTACCAAACATGTTTACATATTTTTATTTGCAATATATCACAAAGACAGCAAGACATCTTTCCCACACGCAATTTTGCCCTAGAACAGACTGCCAAATAATTTTGCTCTATGTTTCTGGGACAAAGAAAAAGATTTAGAGCCAGAATGTCAACAAAATACATAATGATACGTCCGATAGCTGAACATTTTTGGCATCCATTTTGAAAGGTCATATATTGGATTGGTAGATCTGTAGGGAAAGTGCCACGTACAAGATGACTATCTGGTAAGAAATATACCATGATAGGCTAACTAAAGCACGAGATGCAATGTTACTGAATATGATACAAAACAAAGATATGTATAGAGCTGTCCAATTTTAAATCAGTCAGTAATTCATTATGTATTCAGTTATTCTACAATAACAACTTATAGTGGAAGTAGAATCAAGATATACCACTGCACCAGCTAAACCAATAATCTTGGTGGACTGACAAACACGTCACGATTCACGAGTCATAAACTAATATGTATTTCTACAGACGGGTTCTATTTTTACTTTTTCATCAGCTGTTTCCAAGTGATCTAATATATGGTGCCTTTTTTAGTTCAACAGCAGGCAAGTAGATGATGACTGTTAGTGAACCATGTCTTACCTCGAGCGGAGTCGTGTTTGGAATTTCACGTAGAATGACGACGCATCGTTTGTGCATGGGCCTCACTTTCAGTCCCTTGTCGTCCACCTGGACATTGCCCGACTCTGTGACAGAATGACAGCAAGCAATGACAACGGTCTCCAAACAACAAACACAGTGCAACATTTGTTCTACATATCAACTGCCATTACAAACAATATATCATATGTCCAGAATAGTCTCTCGAAAAACATTCCGGTTGAGCACAAAATTAACTTCATTACTCTGTGAATTACTCAGTGGTGCATGAATGTTACTTGTGTTTTTATTTTGAATGACATAGCACTACTTTTGTTCACAGTGCTACACTTTTCCCTGGCAGACCTATTCACGTCAATATACTTTCAACTTCTATTGAAACATCCAATCATGCTGCAATTACTGAGAGTAAGATGTTCCAACTATAGGAGTTCCACCACTGTCTATTGCCAGGTGCTCATTTATACAGCTGAATAAACTGAGACAAGTTGGGTGAACAAGTTTCAAAACAGCAGGAGGTGGACTCAATCCCTGGTCCATCCATCAATACTGACGCTGTAATAACCTGACGACCACTCGACGTAGCCGTGCACTCACCACGCAAGACGTCGACGACCAGCTCGAGACTGTTTGTGAGCCGCTTCACCTGGTTGAAGCCGGCGATTGTTGAGATCGGTACGAACTGGTCCCCATCCATCTGAGACGCGAGGTACGAGTCGTTTGCCAGGTTCTCCCTGCAAGCGCAACACAGCACACGATGGTAGGATCTTATCACACAAGACTGCAGCTCAATGGTAGGACTTATCACTGACACAGTCGGGATCTCCAAACTAAGTTCACACTCAACGAACAAAGCTCTGCACAATTTACACCAATGAGCCAGTAAAGTTAATTTATTTATAGATTTTAACTTTCATTGCTGTATTTTCTCTGAATTGTTGTCAAAATTTTTTATACGCCATCTTTAGAAAATGTCAATTCAAATAGACTTAGTGCACCTGATCATCATAACCCAACACTGATACTGATTTTGTTCCAACTCTTACATTTAACAGGGGCATAGAGAATGACAAGAAATAGAAGACTAGTTAAACGTACCAAGTGACAAAGGAAACATGAAATAGGACAGTTTCACCCAGACTTTAAATTTAAATAAATTCTCAACTAAATCTGCCTTCAACCTGACAGGGCATCACTAGACAGGTAGCGAGTTCTGGTTCTTGACCACTACAAATGTATTGAGTTGTCAGGAGTGTGCGTACCTGGAGAAGTAATATTCTAACTGGTTCTTGAGCATGGCCCTCAGTTGATCGTCTGGTAGTCTGTCCTCTAACGTGCCGCTCTCGTCTGTACGCACAGTTGTATTTGCCATTTGAACACTTCATAATAATAGGTCTCCAAAAACATACAGTAGTAGAAAATAATTAGTTTTGTAAATTTTTAGAGTATCTGAAAACACGTTATCCGAACACTTACATTATGGTATATAAATGACAGATACACAATGATGCAGCATGAGATTGTCATAGTTTCCACACAGCATACACATATTTTTTATTCGCATGTAATGCAAATAATATGACTTATTTCAAATACAACAACATAATTTATTACTAGTCAGGGAGGCTCCTACTAACTGCAGGCATGGTTGCTATCGTACGACCAATCCTGTATTTAGCATCCACTTATCTAATCAATGATTCGTCATTACACTTCACAGTTGCTTTACGGACAGTAAATGAAAGTTCCACTGTCATTGCTGTTTACATGTTGTTTACATGTTGTTCACATCATTGAGAGAGTATATTTGTGTACTTGTCAGTGCAGTACCTAAAGAAATCTTTTAGTGCGTCATCTCGGATCTGTGATGTTAGAAATAGCATCACAAAGCCTGACATCACTTGGGGATCATACCACACATATTTTCACATGTAAAATAAGGTAATTTACTAGAACCGTATAGAACCGCCCTACCTGTGACGCTGGCGGTTTCTGACGATGATGCGGCTGCTGTGACCTCTGAACCACCATTCATATTAGCAAAGTCAGGCCCGTCGTCATTGGACCCGACCACGCCGTTGTCCTGTGTCCCCTCCTCCGTCTCCCCACCGTCAACCCCATTCATGAAGGCAAACCCTGGAACAGGGCAAATACACCGTCTAATGATACAACCACAGCAACTTGGGGCCGTTTCACTAACATTCAATTTTGTTTCTTAACAGTGATCTTGTATGAAAACTTTCAACACCAGGGTGCGCCACCGAGAGAGTTTTGCCCGAGTGTCACAGGAATAGTGTCCTCAGTAACATGGCAGCAGCTTTTTGCATTTTTAAAAAGCTTAAATTTAACAACAGATTCTGATCGATCTTTAATGGTCAATTTTCCGTATGAGCTCATATCTTAGTGAAACAGTCCCTTGTAAGTTACGTAAAATTTGCGAAGTATGTTAGTTGGTTCCTAGCCCAATACATGCCACCACCATTATGGTAAAGGCACCCACTATGACCATTACAGGTTTCATTTGATAGTATGGAAATTTGGCTGTAACGATTCCTGTAAAATTTTAGCACAAGGAAGTCCAACAAGGATTGCAAACACGTCGTATCTTTGAATATACTGGGGTAATGTTTTAAACTATCAATGTTGAAGGGAACACAACAAAAGCGGCCTTATACACAAACTAGGGTACAAAGAGGATTAACATATATTAATATTATGAACACCATACAAGCTAATGTGATGAGCCAATCATTGTCAAGTTCACAATATGTGCAGCCAATCATCACCAGGTTTACAAAATGTTTAGCCCATGCTAATATTGGGGTTTGAAAAATGTTATCATTCAATTAACAAAATCCAAGCTCATAAAAGTAAACGGTAGAATCAGGACCAATGACCTGTCTATTTGTAACTGGTCTGCTTCATCCAGTGGAGACAACATGCTAATCAGCATCTGCCTCATTCAGCTGGCCAGTACTCCATAAGTAAGACTGCCAGATGCAGTACCAATGACACAACTTCACATTCACACCAAAACATATCTAAGTTGACCACAGATTTAGCTACGTGGACAAAAGCGTGTCTGGACGCCAGACAGAAGCAGCAGCAGCAGAGCCCAGTCAACATGCAATAGCTGCATCATGAGGAGTGCATGGCAAGGTGACAGTACTGCATGAATGCTGCCTGATCTATTGATCTCCGATAGTCATCCCCACGCACTACACAGCCAATGCACTGATGCCGAATTAAGTGCAATAACGACCTGCTTACGAGAATTACACATCTATTGTGCCACGTCACAACGATCCTCTTTATATGATGGACGATTATATCTTCGTCTTGTGGCAAGCTATACATCGGTTGGTTATGTAGAAGCTGTGTGACAAGACCATTCTTTAGATTCCCACTTCTCTCCGACGTAAAATAAATGAATGGATCACATTAAGAGCACAAGATTAATACAAGCCAACTGCTATGAAGGAGTCTGGCAAAAAAGTTGAGCAATTCACAAATACGGATAAAAACAAGCAAGCAAATAAATACAATATATTGTATAAATTGATCCAGCAGCACTCAACAATAGTGGCCGATATGAAGTTAAGCATTCTGAATTGTTTACATGTATACATTATAAGTCATCCTCAGACTCATAGAGACAGAAATAAAAACAACACAGGTACCTAATGTGGTCGTGCATGAATGGGCAGCTAATGTGGACGCAGCTGCCGGAGGCTATAAACAGCAACCCGACATGGCAATCGACAGCGATGCACCAACTCAGACATGGCAGTGACGCCACCAACAAATGTAGCGCTACTCATCTGCCTTGGGCAGCTTGCTTTAATAGTTACGATTAAAGTGAGGAAGCCAGTTTGTTTTCTGAATAAAAAGCTAAATTGAAATGTCAATGAATTTCGCTTCAAAGCACTGTAATTAGCATTACCACAGCGGCCGCCGCGGCTGTTGGATCTGGCCAGTTTTGACGCTAAACTACGACAGGTCACCGGTCACGCAGCCCTTACATCATTAAGTCCGCGTTAAATACTACATATTTAATATCACTGGAACGGCAAGATAATGTTCTTTACAATGGCGTAAAGTTTTAAAAAGTATTCCTTTATTTGACGAACTTATCGTTCGTGATTGAGCGATGATACGCGCCAAAAGTGTCACGCCGACGGCGCTCCGCGACGGTTTTCGCAAAAACAGGTCGCGGCAAATTGAAAACCCGCACTTGTAAACCTATTTGGATCGTCATGAGATCTGCTCGACCAATTAGAAGACGTGTTCGTCTTCACGGCAGTCGTTGCACGAAGTTTCTGCATTAAACCAAACGAAAGTTATGTCGACTTATCGTATAAACATGAATTTTTGGTAATGTTATCGCCTAAAATTCAAGTTCGTGTATATACACACCTACGCGTCAGTTTCAGACTGTTCAGGTGATATGTTATGTGATATTTTAAAAAGGTTTACAAGTGCGGAAATCGCATTTTGTGCGACCTAGTTGCACGGTTTTCGAGAACGCCACCGCAGACAGTGACGCTGTGCTAAAAATAGTAACATGCGCCTGGTAACGTCAGCATGCTGCTGGATATCCGCCAGGCGGACAATCGCGTTGCGCTGGTTGTCCGCTAGGCGGATTTGGCGCCTAGCTGTCATACAGGCAATCCCTATTCACAGTATGCTGGCTACACTTAATAATTGATTTTAAACTTGAAATTCATAAACTTATATTCCAACCTTACTCTGTTAAATATTAAATAAGAACTTGTTACATTTGTTGTTTGCTTACTAGTAGTAATAACTAGCCAGTTTAAGATTGGTATTTCCACCATTATAATATTCATTTATTGCCACAATTATATTATTGGTGTGTATAACTATATATTATTTAATTAATAATTATATATTCCTATTTATATAACTATTGTAACAACAGAGACTAGCAATAACATTTGAGTTGTTGATGCAATTATTCATTACTCTGTGTATTTAAATGCAGGTATCTCTCAGGTCCATGACACTTTCTGCAATTCACTTTGCTAAGTATAACTCGTATAGACATTAATTATGCAAAGTGGGAATTAAGTGACATCTAATGATAGTAATTAAACTCTTTATGTAGTACTATGATAAGAAGTGCTAAACGTTAAATGATAAAGTTTTTGAAAAAATTTTATAACACGAATGAGGATACAAAATTTACTATGTTCGCCATTTTATTTTATGATAATTACATTAATCAATTATGTAAGTGGCAAATAAGTGAGTTCTAATGAAAATGTTTGTGCTGTACTATTTTACAACATGCCTCAAATAGTAGATGTGCTTTTGGAAAAAAATGTATTCAAAAATTGGGATTCTACATTTAATATGTCCGCCATTTTATTTTATGCAAATTACTCCACAAATTATTCAAATTGTGGTAATTAATTGATAGCAATTAAACAGTTTATGCTGTACTATTGTAAACGCCATTACTGAGTTAATTACATGCTCAAAATAACAATTTCTTCACAAAACATTGGGAATCCTCATTCAATATGGTCGCCATTTTGTAATAATTATGCTAATGATGCACCAATTTTGACAAAAAATTGGGATTGAAATTAACTATAATGAAACAAGATATATTACATTTTCTGATACCCTGTAAATATACTCTAAATAATTAATGACATGACATGATTTGCATCTTGTTACAGTCTATGATTCAATATGTCAGCCATATTATGCTAATTAGGTCATGAAATATGCAAATTAGGTCAACGAAAATGCCAAAAATTAATTCCTCGTGTGAAAATACCTATATATGCAAATTTTGAAGTAATTACCTCAATTAATTACTTATCTGTTGTGAAAACAATGACAAAAATGGTAAAATAGGGGTACACCCTGGAAATACTGTGACCCTATTCTTTCTGTGTTATTTTTCATGTTCACCGTTCCAACGAAAACTCCTGGGGTAGTAACATTTCAAACTTAATAACTTTGTCAGTACTTGTCCGATTTTCATGAAATAAAAAACATTTACTTAAGAAGAAGAAGCTCCTTACATGCATAACAAAACAGGTTTAGGTAATGCAGTTTTTATTTTTCATGTGGTAATGCTACTGTAATACCATCTCAACACAGTGTGACAAGGTGAAGTGATGCATTTTGGGATTTTTTGTGAACAAATTCAGACTGATCAGTCACATACTTGGAAACCAGCCAAATGTTAAATACGACAATATCAAAGTTGGGGTCAATTACAAATTTGTATCTAAATATGCTGATTTTGTAAAACTGTCCTTTTCTAGAAGACATATAGAGTGTTTATGGCTAACAAATGTTGGCTACTAGCAAAAATAGATAAGCGAACGAAAAATGAACAACTCAGAACACGTCCAAAACATGAAATTCTAGTCGCCAGCACCCTCACAGCTCGTCCTGTCCCGACGATCTTGGAATCATTTGAAAGGATGCACTTTTGTTATTCTAGCGTCATCTAGATTTCCCGGTAACCGTTTAAAGCACACCGATAAACGGACCTACAATCACGCCATTTTCGGTGTTCTGTACGGTTCCGAATGATGTTGGCGGCGGGTACTCAGTACACTAATCTTCCGATTGCTGCGCTGTTTTCCTCATTTGCATAGGTTCAGACATGTGCACTTCACCATTTCTTGATTTCATGTTATAAGCTCCACCCACTTTTAAACCGCGGCGAAATTTATGTGCTTTGATCGCAGCTAAACCGATATATCTCTACGTTGGCGTGACGTCACGTCACAATAACGTACGCCACCCAACGGGTTTTAATTTGTTGCGTTGGTTGGTTGATATATGTGATTGTGACGTCACGCCTACTTCGTGTATGTCATTTTAGCAGCTGTTTGAAAGTGGGTGGAGCTTATACCATGAAATCAGATAGTGGTGCCTCAATCAGTAGATAGGTGAACTGTGTCGACGAAACAACATCGTTCGCAGTGTCTAAGACACCGGAACAGGCACCGTTGTAGGTCCGTTTTTAGTTAATTTTAGGAATGATTATCAGGAAACCATTTATATGTTTGAATAGCAGAAAGCTTAAACTTTCAAACAACATTAATATTGTTGGGATCCGACGAACCGTAATGGTACTAGCTGTCGTTCAAAAAGCTTTTTTGGAACGTGTTTGACAGTTGTTCATTTTTCACTCCATTATCTATTTTTGCTACTAGGCAGCATTTTATTTCTGTCAGCTGTAATAGATGGTTATCTGTTACAACCATGTGACATGCTTGACATCACTTGCACACACATGTCAAGTCAAGGGTCAATGGGCAATATGTGCAATTTATTCAGCAGGAAAACCGGAAAGTAAACATCCTTTTTCACAATGACCAACCTAACGACTGCCAGTCAGGCACCAGCTCTATCTTGTGGTTACAAATGCAGCAACGGAACGGCAACAACAAGCCGCTACCTGTGTCTGGCAACTGTTGATCTGACATGCTAGTGCACTCATGCGCGTCCGTCCGACTGTCTCTACCAGCGAGTTCAGCTGATCCGCACGTGTTGCTACCAAGGTGACAATCTCGTGATAAAACAGTCTGATTTTGTGAGCAATGCCGCGTCGTGTAGATTGCTAGCCAACAGTCACACAAATACACACAGCGGCAATCTTGTGATATAGACCGACAAACAATCATGCCTTAGATTCATGATGCATGTTTTACGCGTGAAAGCAAATTCATGACGTATTTTCTGCATAAAAACAGCACTATGTGACTGAGTATGTCAACTAGCGACATGTCTTGCTCTTACATCATACACCTGTACACTGATAATGGCGCTGTACGGTCGACTTCACACTGCACCAGAACGTGACCAGCGACACAAAATCAAGTTGGTTACAGTAGCACAGAAATATACAAATACACCTATGCTTACAAAAATAAACCATAAATCCAAGTATATCTTCTGTAACTGATAATCTTCTCAGTAAAATATCATCTAATTAAAACTAACCATGATGATTTAACATTTGAGACGTTACGACCTCACACCAGGCATGTGACAACCAACGTCACACCACAGAACGTTGACACTCTAGGGTCACTTACCATGTGATGCTGTGGAAGAGGCAGGTGAAACGTCACCCTTGGCAGACTGGTCACACTTGACTGACTGGTCACACTTGACTGGCTGGTCACCCTCCTGGGTGCCTTCGGGATGCATTGCGGTTGTTGGACTCTTGCTTTGAAAGACATTGGCATTCGGGTTGAGACCTGGTGCCTTCGATGTGACCTGGCAATAAAAAAACACATTGCTAGCGTGGTTGCTTTTACATATATTTGTGTTTTTAAATGCTGATATTGCGTGTTTGTATGACTTTTTTCCAGAAGCCTGTATTTCTACTTGATGTCCATATTTGGTGTATTTCATCAAATACACACAAAATACAGCAGCTTCTTTTTGGTGTATTTAATCTGCTTGAACGTGTACATTTTTGGATGAAGGATATTTGCAAATCATCTACTTAACCTACCCCACCAAGTCACCATTTAAAACAATAATTTCTAGTCCCACCATTTTGTAGATTACATCACTAATACATCATTGAACATTGTGTATTTGAAATGTAAAAATTAAACATTTGATCAAAAAAATACCCTGAAGTCCTTTGGAGTTTGGGGGGCACTGGGGGGGTAGAATGAATCATTTAAATACAGATTTCTCATGCATAGTGGCAGTACCCTAAGATGTCTATAAAAAATTTGAGAAAAAGTTGCTGAACAGCTAACGGCGGACATAGAGTGATGGCATAAGTCTGTTGGACCTTCAGCTCAAATTTTCTGACCTCAACCCTAGACTTGATAACCAAACAGATCAAAATCTCTCTTATTACTGCCGACCAGAAAAAATGTTGAACCTCTCAAGTGCAATCTAGCAGCAGTTCGGTATCTAGAGACAACCACCATCAGATAATGCTTAGAAACCAGCGTTACCAAAGGCTATCACTTAGAACACAATCATACCAAACCAGTTGTTTATACAAATTATATTTCATTTGTCAACAAGACAACTTATATTTACAGTCACCATGGCGGTGGACTGACGTCATGGGAGACCAGCTCTCTAAACACTTCCTACTGCGTTGGAGACACAACTCTGTCTAGAGAGGCGGGTTATCTCCAAGGTAGGCCCATTCTTAAACTCATGTGAAGTAGGACCTCTGTCAGCCAAAATTGCTCCGACTTACAAAAAGTGTCACGCCATTTTAAGACCTCCAAGTTGCTCTAAATTTGCAAGGCTCAACATTAAGTTAGCGGTAGCCCGATTGACCGGGGCAAGTAAAATGTATCGCCGGGCAAGCTGGCATAGACCCCCACTTGCCCAGATGGGCAAGTAGAATTTACGAATGGACAAGCTAAGTCAGTGTAGCACTTGGCCGATCAAATGTAGAAGCGCTACTGACGTTTTGACACTAATAGTTATTTATTCTAATACCTTAAAAAATGGTAAATTAAAACGCCATCTCTGATGACAACGTAGATTTTTTGTAATGTGATACGCCAATAAAGTCACCAGGAGGCGAAGGCAGTACTTCGAGGTCATTGTAGTCGCCAGGGGTAGCCGTGTCATTTGCAAGAAAACGAAAGTTGGATGGAACGTCTATTGAATATCTGTGTTCGTTTGTTTGTAAGGCCACGAAAAGCAGACCAGAAACCAGATACCTGGTTAGTTAACAACTAGGCCAACAGAACGTAGAAGCAGCAGCAAATGACAACGGGGAAAATATGGTTCTTTCTATAAAATGGAAAGGCTTATCCCCGAGGGTGCAACACGCGGCACAGACACAATGTGGCACGGGGGACAACAACATTAAAGACACTTTTAAGAGTTGTCACATAGAAGAGACAGGTCTTCCTACCTGTTATTAAAAATATGGTACAACAGCAGCAAGACCTACTTATTTTATTTGTATAAAAACACATGGATATTGCATTTATTTGCGTAAACACATGGAAATGGCTTGTGTTTCAATTACTAACGATTTCAGGGCAAATAAAAATTCTAGTCGTGGGCAAGTGGCCAAAAACCTTAATGTCAAGCCCTGACTTGTATTTTTTATGCATTTTGTGTACACATTTCACCAAGTAAACTATAAATTGTCCGTATAAGGCAGATCATTTTCTATTTAATTCCAAAAACATCATAGTCAGATGCCACAACATAACTCCATTAATATATGTGCTTGACTGTCATCCGTAATGTTTTGTATGGTAAACATACACAATTTTGTTTTTTGGTTACAACATCCGGTTATTAAACACAAAGAAATATAAGTGTAATTATAATTTTTTTTAAATAAATTTAATCTTACTGGTAAATTTTCAACGGTAATGTAGCTTCCAGCCAAATTGACAGTAGATGTTGCAAAAACAGCTAGGAGTGCCACAGCTTGGGAGACTGACCACTTGTTATGGTCCTCTTGTATAGGGAACCACTTGTCATGGTCCTCTTGTATAGGAGACCACTTGTCATAGTTCTCTAACATGGGAGACCGTTTATCACGGTCCTCTTACATGGGAGATCATTTGTCATGGTCTTCTTACATGGAAACCGTTCGTTATGGTCTTCTTACATGGGAGACCATTTGTCATGGCCCTCTTACATGGGAGACCATTTGTTATGGTCCTCTTACATGAAAGACCACTTGTCATGGACCTCGTATATATCCTCTTACATGACATAACCTGTCACGGTCCTCTCACATGAGACCATTTGTAATAGTCCTCTTACATGGGAGGCTGTTTGTTATGGTTTTCTTACATGGGAGACTGCTTTTTATGGTCTTCTTGCACAAGAGAAAGTTTGTTATGATCCTCTTACACGGGAGACCATCTGTCATGGTCCTCTTACATGGGAGACAGCTTGTCATGGTTCTTTTACACGACAGACCACTTGTCATGGTCCTCTTACATGAGATAACCTGTCATGGTCCTCTTACACTGGAGACAATCTGTCACGGTCTTCTTACACTGGAGACAATCTGTCACGGTCTTCTTACACTGGAGACAATCTGTCACGGTCTTCTTACACTGGAGACAATCTGTCACGGTCTTCTTACACTGGAGACAATCTGTCACGGTCTTCTTACACTGGAGACAATCTGTCACGGTCTTCTTACATGGAATACCACTCATTGACAGTGCTTCACGTTTTAAAAAACCAGGCGTGATAAATTGCTCGCCTAAATATGCCAAATAATTTTGCGAGAGCGATTTATTAGTTATATTTTCATCCACTAGGTGGGATCCCTGTTTGTCTGTCTGGTGACACCACTGTCCAGTAATGCCAAAATGCAATCGAGGCTAGCCATGCCATAGCAGTATCCATTACGCAAGATTAATTCGATCGGGTCAATTCGGAACATCAAGTGTTGACTGAAAAGTTGCATACTGATAAAACATTTGAGACAGGAAGTACTAGCGATGGTGTTACAGAAAATGTCAGCTGTGTAACAACGCTGATGATTAAGTTGTTTTGTTTATGGGATGGACGCTAGCTGTTGCCACCGCGACTAATTTACATGACAAGAACAGACTTTCTTTCAAACAAATGGGTGTGTATCTTGCCGCTAGAGGGCACCACATGCAGCAGGTCTGTTAACGCGAGCGATAATGGCAATTAGAGCGATAAATTGCTCCTTAAATGAGTGATTAGTGCGAGTGGTAGGGAGCGAGAGCGATCGCTCGCCTCAAATATAATGCACTGCATTGATGTCCAACCAAACAGGACACCATCTGTTTCTTTAGACAGCACTTACTGCTGCCAGAATGATGCTGCGATGGAATGGAAGCTGTCGATCTATACAATATCTGACTGAGACTAAAGGGTAGGCAGTTATTATGTGAAGACGGCCGCCAGCGACAGATGCATGGCAATGATAGGTAAGTGAACACCTCCCGTCTAGAGACACAGGAGGCTGTACACCCACCACATCCACTCCCAGCCTCCTCCAATGGACACACACACAACCCTAAATGTCACAAGCTGGCTGTGGAAGGAAGGTCAGCAAGAGGAAATGACTGGGCTTATTGCACCGACTGAAAGATCTTCTTGTGATTAGCTCATCACGCTGTTTTGGCCACTTGTAGGTGGCTGGAGTTTTGTTGATCTTGGTTTTCAGAGATCACACTTCCAATTGGTCTAATTCTGCACAGCCTCAACTAAAGATATCATCCAGTGACAGTGAGTAATCCACCCATGTTTTTCTTTGAGGAAAATGGAAAACTGATTAATAGAATGAGATCTCTAAGGCAATGGAGGCAGAAATTGCATTCAAATGAGTTTCCTAATGAAAACAATTAACAGAAAAGCAGTGGATATAATATTGAATAAGAATGCAAGCATAAGTGTCAGTATAAGGTAAGCGTTATGCATGTTGATACCATGGATTCTGGTAAATATGGTTTACTTACTAGTAAATAAATCATATAAGTGCCCCCATGATGCACAAACTATGCATGTTGATACCATGGATTATGGCAATAGGAGGAACAAACTAGTAAATATGATTTATTGACTGGGAAATAAATGATATGTGCTCATGATGCATAAACTATGCATGTTGATACCAAAGATTATGGTAATAGGAGGAACAAACTAGTAGATATGATTTATTGACTGGGAAATAAATGATATGTGCTCATGATGCATAAACTATGCATGTTGATACCAAAGATTATGGTAATAGGAGGAACAAACTAGTAGATATGATTTATTGACTGGGAAATAAATGATATGTGCTCATGATGCATAAACTATGCATGTTGATACCAAAGATTATGGTAATAGGAGGAACAAACTAGTAGATATGATTTATTGACTGGGAAATAAATGATATGTGCTCATGATGCATAAACTATGCATGTTGATACCAAAGATTATGGTAATAGGAGTAACTAACTGGTAAATATGATTTATTGACTGGGAAATAAATGATATGTGCTCATGATGCATAAACTATGCATGTTGATACCAAAGATTATGGTAATAGGAGGAACAAACTAGTAGATATGATTTATTGACTGGGAAATAAATGATATGTGCTCATGATGCATAAACTATGCATGTTGATACCAAAGATTATGGTAATAGGAGGAACTAACTGGTAAATATGATTGATTGACTGGGAAATAAATGATATGTTCTCATGAGGCATAAACTATGCATGTTGATACCAAAGATTATGGTAATAGGAGGAACAAACTAGTAGATATGATTGATTGACTGGGAAATAAATGATATGTGCTCATGATGCATAAACTATGCATGTTGATACCAAAGATTATGGTAATAGGAGGAACTAACTGGTAAATATGATTGATTGACTGGGAAATAAATTATATGTGCTCATGATGCATAAACTATGCATGTTGATACCAAAGATTATGGTAATAGGAGGAACAAACTAGTAGATATGATTTATTGACTGGGAAATAAATGATATGTGCTCATGATGCATAAACTATGCATGTTGATACCAAAGATTATGGTAATAGGAGGAACAAACTAGTAGATATGATTTATTGACTGGGAAATAAATGATATGTGCTCATGATGCATAAACTATGCATGTTGATACCAAAGATTATGGTAATAGGAGGAACAAACTAGTAGATATGATTTATTGACTGGGAAATAAATGATATGTGGTCATGATGCATAAACTATGCATGTTGATACCAAAGATTATGGTAATAGGAGGAACAAACTAGTAGATATGATTTATTGACTGGGAAATAAATGATATGTGCTCATGATGCATAAACTATGCATGTTGATACCAAAGATTATGGTAATAGGAGGAACAAACTAGTAGATATGATTTATTGACTGGGAAATAAATGATATGTGCTCATGATGCATAAACTATGCATGTTGATACCAAAGATTATGGTAATAGGAGGAACAAACTAGTAGATATGATTTATTGACTGGGAAATAAATGATATGTGCTCATGATGCATAAACTATGCATGTTGATACCAAAGATTATGGTAATAGGAGGAACAAACTAGTAGATATGATTTATTGACTGGGAAATAAATGATATGTGCTCATGATGCATAAACTATGCATGTTGATACCAAAGATTATGGTAATAGGAGGAACTAACTGGTAAATATGATTGATTGACTGGGAAATAATTCCTGTAAATGCCCAGGTGATGCACGATCTATGCATGTTGATACCATGGATTATGATAATAGGAAGTATTGACTAGTAAATATAATTTATTGAATAGTAAATAATTATTATTTGAGGGGTACCATTAAACAGTGGCTTCAAACTA
This sequence comes from Escarpia spicata, assembly GCA_963995525.1. NCBI lineage: Eukaryota > Metazoa > Annelida > Polychaeta > Sabellida > Siboglinidae > Escarpia > Escarpia spicata. The sequence continues at coordinate 2,724,349 of OZ023212.1, forward strand.
GTATAATTATTTTTTTCTGTTTATTTTATACATAAAATGTTGTCATGCTGTATAGTGTTTTGCTAAAACTTAAATAAAGTTAAGACATGCCAATTTAATAACATAAAATATGTTGTATTGTCTATGTATACTGTATAATCATCCATTTGTCCACATTTATATTTATTTAAATGTCATTTTTCTAAATTACTATGTTGCTTGTACAATTTAAAAAAATGAACATAACAGTATATCTCAATTCAAACCTAGCCCAAAAGAAATTTGGCACATATATTACCTGTTTAATAGGTAATATTGTCTACGTATATTGAATATTATGCAGATTGACACAAATTAAAAAGTCATGTAAAGCTAAATATTTGTTTTGTTCTACTATATGTAAGTAGTATGATAACTACAAGCTGTACACAGCTACTGTCTTGTTAACTACTTAACCATTGCTTACCACACTCTAAGTGCCCTTTACTAAAATGGCACCCTACCCTTTTGAAAACCTGGGCAAAACACTGCAGTACATTTATTATTATGTTCTACAAAGCACAAGTGTTGCTACAAAGCACACAGATACTCTGTACTATTTACTTATAATGTAGAGTATTGTATTTATGTGTGTAATCATGCCTTTAAACATTACTTACGTTCTACAAAGCACCAGTGTTGCTACAAAGCACACAGATACACTATACTATTTACTTATAATGTAGAGTATTGTATTTATGTGTGTAATCATGCCTTTAAACATTACTTATGTTCTACAAAGCATCAGTGTTGCTACAAAGCACACAGATACTCTGTACTATTTACTTATAATGTAGAGTATTGTATTTATGTGTGTAATCATGCCTTTAAACATTACTTATGTTCTACAAAGCATCAGTGTTGCTACAAAGCACACAGATACACTATACTATTTACTTATAATGTAGAGTATTGTATTTATGTGTGTAATCATGCCTTTAAACATTACTTATGTTCTACAAAGCATCAGTGTTGCTACAAAGCACACAGATACTCTGTACTATTTACTTATAATGTAGAGTATTGTATTTATGTGTGTAATCATGCCTTTAAACATTACTTATGTTCTACAAAGCATCAGTGTTGCTACAAAGCACACAGATACACTATACTATTTACTTATAATGTAGAGTATTGTATTTATGTGTGTAATCATGCCTTTAAACATTACTTATGTTCTACAAAGCATCAGTGTTGCTACAAAGCACACAGATACACTATACTATTTACTTATAATGTAGAGTATTGTATGTATGTGTGTAATCATGCCTTTAAACATTACTTATGTTCTACAATGCATCAGTGTTGCTACAAAGCACACAGATACACTATACTATTTACTTATAATGTAGAGTATTGTATTTATGTGTGTAATCATGCCTTTAAACATTACAAGTTCTCAAATGTTGGGGTTTGTAGGTGGGACACATTTTCTTTTAATTATTTTTCTGCTGGGAATATTTTATGGTAAAAAAGACAATTTTCTTGATACTTTTTGTTGCTACACAGATATCAACCACACATTTCTTCAACAGATATTAGACAAACACACATAAAATATATAGAAAGCTAAACATTAAGTTATGCCAAAGATGTATAAACAGTCACAAATAAATTATGTACTTTTCTTACAAATCATAAGACTTGTGTCAGCTACATTTAACATAGTCTGTAAGTAACCCAAACCACAAGGATTATTCTGAAAGGCCTAAGCACTGATTTCTGCTCTAACCGAACTAACTACCACCATGACGAGAGATATTCCAGAAAGTTCAGCAACCTACAGCTGAGGTACACGGCATCACCCAACCATGTGTAGGAAGCAGAAGCCGCCTCCACTTGAAAGGCTGCCTGCCATACACACCAAGATAACACAGAGCAGGTGTTCGCACTGTACAACAAGCAGGGCTTGTCTACTCAGGGTGTGTGGCTGCAGTCTACAGCTGCAGGAAGGCAGCAGTCACTCAGCAACCAATGAGTGGGGCTCATACCTTCGATCTCTCTGGGTGAAGTGCTGCCACACTGATTGCGAAGCCGTGACTGTCACCCGAATGAGCGCTACACCTGCCGATGCTGCCATCGTGACTGACTGTCAAGAACCCCAGTATCCAATGACATTCATCAACCGACACAACAAAACCGATCTAGTTACTGGTGGTATTTCCTCACTGCTAGTTACAAGGTATTCCAGGTATGTTTATCACGATGCACACCGATGCACACCCCCAGGGTTTCCAGTCTGCCTGGTTACTTGCCCAGTGATTGCCTGGCCCACACACCTGTCTGGGCTATTAATGGACGAGCAAGGGTGAAGATAGTTGCCTGAAATAGAGCGGACTCTGCACTCACCAGGGGTATCTACAGTGACTGTGGATACAACACAAAGGTGACATAGCGGACACAGGTGATTAACTGAACATGTAGTGGACACTGTCATAGCTTACACAGGACACAGAAGACACGGGTGACACAAATGAACTGAATGTATTCACTGCATGACACTGGTGACATGTTACCATATATACAAGCACAAGATGACACATGAACCGCCTGTGTGGTTGGTGTCCAATGTCACAGTGGATAGAGTTGACATAACAGTTCATTTGGACATATTCAGTTTGACATTGATGTATTACGGTACATGGACACACGAACCGACCTGACACATTCCTTTGACAGTTGACACTGATGACACATTGAGGTGTAGACACAACATGACATATTATGACCTCACCTGGACACATTCACTTTGACAGAGGTGACACAACATGATACAAGGACAAAAGGTGACACATTATGACACAAGGTGACACAGACTAACCTGGTAGTGTCCAGTGTTGCGGTGGACACACAGTACAAGGGAGTTGGCCGAGTAGTAATGCACCAGCGTGGGCTGCATCGGGGCGGGTGGCCAGCGAGTGAGCCAGGCCCACCCTACACCTCCTCACACAGCCTATACTCAACACACACACACACAGCAGTGACAACTGTCACAGCTACCGTCTCCCCGCCAAGCCCACGTATGCCTCAGTGACTCCACACGCCATAGACAAGGCTTCAACATCTAATCCACCGTTCCAACGACACCACACGGCAGCACTTGACACTAGGTAGCAACTGGTCAATAAACAGCGGACCGTTAAGACCAATTAACGATGCTTCAACCTCCCATGGACAATGCGGCTGTCACTAATCACCACGGCTGACCAATATATTGCCTCGTCTCTGTGTAGCAAGTTGAAGATTCTTCCAACGGCTGACCGTATTTGGTGATATCGTCACAAATCACGAATCTTCCGAGATCAACGCGACCAAGGGATGCCCCCGGTGACCAATCAACCTGAATGACCATGTGACACAGGTGTCTCTGTATCAAGGCCAGCTGATGCGAGACAGACGGCACGGTTGGCTGGCCAGCAACAGGCAGTCAGTCGCCCACCGCAGCCAGTGTCACAGCTCGATCCGTCCGAGGCAAACAGCTGTTGCACGCTCGCATCAAACAAGCGTGCTCGGGGCGAATGGCCGGCTGAGTCTCGCGTCTCGCCCGGTCGGCAGTGGTCAGTAGCAGACAATCGCCGCAATCAGACACGATCCGGCGACGCAGATACAGGAAGTAAGAGGTGCGAGCGGACACAGGAAGTAAGAGGTGCGAGCGCACACGGCCAGACGACTGGACGCCCACACATCACAACATAATGAAGAGCGAAAATAAAATGCTGCCGCCGTCGCTGCTGCCTGCCTAGCCTTGGTTACTGTTGCACGCCGGCCAATATGTTAATGTTATCATGCACTGGCGCACGGCCGCACCACGTCACATGCACAGTGTGCGCACAGCCGCACAGAACGAGGCATTTAAATAATAGTCTAACAAGCATGCAATAAACCCGCTGTCAATAGTGGAATGGCGCTTGGAAGTCAGCCCTATAAAACGGGGCAATAATGATGATTTAGGCGGTGTTGGTGTCACAGCATCTATCACCTGACGAATGTATGTGTGCGCGCGCCAGGCGCTAGACACGCATTAATTATTCGCCAACTTATAGCAAGTGGGTAGGATTTAGCACAGCAACATGTAGTAGGGCATTAAGTGGCAAAGGTGGGAGTGTGATAGCAACAATAACTGGTGCCTCAGGCGATTTGTTGCATCAGTAAGCCAGAGTATGACACAACACTAATAGGATTAGTCTGGACCTTTATTTATGACCGCTGCCATTCTCATTACTCTTACTACTTATACCAGTCGGATGGGGCCTCTATTGACTTGATGTCTTCAGCTGTTTCACCTAATGGTGGACACCACCAGTGTTTCCCGTCACCTATATTGTGACCCGTGGGAAGACTGCTACAAAACCTGCGCCATCATTGACTTTACCATCTTAGAGTCCAGGCTATGGTTCTTTAACCTACATACCACTATCATGCACCACATAACAGATTATCACATTGGTTCATGTACTTTGATATTTATCACAAAAGCAAATTATAGCAGATAGTCTGGGAGAAAATTAACAAACTGAGACAAGTTATAATGCTGACTGGTTGACATTTACATTCTGGTTATTGATTCCTTTTGAACGACTAATGCACAAAGATACGTTGGGAGAAAGCGAACAAAACTACAACAACGAGCATCCCAGACTAGTTGACATTCACATGTGTCTATCGATTCCGTTTGAATGACTAATGGACAATGTACTATTATGTATTCTAGCACGACACGGTTTAGCATAACAATCCGAGCATGTGAACCTGAAAAATTACAGTATTATTTACAGCACATCGAAACACAGAACGCAGAAATACAAGTGCCTTTGTGGCTAGACAATACTCATTTGGAGACATCTACTTAAGGGAGAATGGCACAATGCCATTAAGGATGACAGCATAATATCATCAACTGTGTTCAAGGTATGCATCTCCATTCATTTCTCATTACCGACTGTAGATTTTACCTTTCTATGAAACTAAATGTGCCGAGAACACATCTATTCCTGGTACCTACATGTTCTTGCAAAACATGGATATTATGCAATTTGGATATTAAAAGAATAATTGCCTTTGAAATGAAATATTACAGCAGGTTACTGCTCATACCCTGGGTAGCATACCGTACCAACATGCTGGTATTTAACTAACTGATGTACGTACAACAAAACTGGTTGAGCAATTTTGTTGAGCACTATAAACTTAGACTATAAGTTGGCCACATTAAGATTTACGGTAGATGTAAAAAGGTTATACGAAAGAATAATAGTTCTAAGCAGAGGCACGTCATGACAAAGCTGAAAGGTCATTACAGATGTCGTCAGAACAGCGATAACACTTAGCAAGGCAGCAGGAGAGAGACATCATTTGGGCAGCAACATCCTCCTGAACAGGATATGAAAACTGAAGGCAGCTTTTAACTATGGTTTTCTTTTAAGTATTCAGAAATTGATTTGGCCCGTAGGTAAAATGAACAGCAATACAGATTGGACAAAAAGAGATACAATAAAGGCACACAATCAAAATATTCAAAATGATAGTACACCAACATCAGGGATGAGAAGAAAACTAAAGAATTCAAACAATCTAGGTATTCATGCTAACACCGCTGCTCAAGTTCTTTCAACTAGGAACATCTCGTGCAGAATTTGCACTCGGCCTGTCTACGCTCATTCAACTGAAAATAATTAAATTTCATGCACAAACTGCACTGTACCTGAAGACTTGCCAAGTTGTTGAACATGACACCAGTATAGACACTAAACAAGCAGTCTGCTGTGAAGTAAAACGTGAAACCTGAATCGTCTAAATGACTTATGCTACCCACGAATAGCCATATGCCTAAAGCAACCAGTCATGTAGCGTTTATGTGAAAATGACGCAAGTTTTGTGTTTACCAATCCCACAATGTGGTGCTACCATCACAAGAAAAAAACGAATAATTAAAAGTTATAAATATACAAATGCATCGTTACATATAATTACAAATTTTCTTTTTATGGCGACTAAATAATTACTACAGAAATTAAAAAATATTTACAAACTGTGCATCATCGTATAACAATGATTTGGTTTATATCACTTCGTGAAAACATAAACAAGTGTCGAGAAAATCAATGATTCGGTGTTAGGCTTGAACCGGCGTCGCCAGATTGTAAAACAAATAACACAAAACCAACGCGTCTACCGATTGAGCTACTGAGGTCAACGGAATTTTGTTGACTGATTTAAGTAGTTATGATAAATTATACAATTCCTCCTTCTTAGATCAACATTCTAGTGATACTATGAGATTATACATGTTACTTTCTGTAGCTGGATACACTATCTGTTTGCTATTATGTTTATTGGTGTAGATTATCTCCGGTGGGTTGCAATCATTATAATTATTCTGAAAACGAGCCGAAGATCAGCGAAACCTCGCCAGCTTGTAGACCCATTCGCATTCATTGTTTTGAATAGAATTGGATTCACGTGGAACCGAAAGATAACTGCTTGTTGCTCTATGATGATTAGTGTTTGTATTATATCAGAATATCACAAAATAACTAATTCTGACGCTCGTTTCGACCCAAAAACTATCCTTGTAATCATGCTCTGAATGCATTGAAAGGGTCGGCCTGCTGCGAGTATGGGTCTTGTGTGACAACATGGTACCATGTGATTGCCTACCTCATTAAATTTATATTTTCCACGGGATTCGCTACACAGACGGGTTTAAAATCAAATTTATGCTACAAATGTATTTTTTTATGTTCTCAAATGTTACATACAATATTAAACTTTGGTTTAAAGGAATGTTTGTTTTGTTACATTTTTGTTATAACTAATTAAATAACAGCAAACTCAGCCATGCATATATATATATATATATATTATAGTATACAATGATGTGTATGCACTGCCAAACTCATTTGTATCCGCCCGCGTGATTGGTGAATGGCGGGGGTCGTTAATTATTCACCCAATAAATGGTCTTGTTACATGTTGGCTACACATGGCAGGCAATCTCAACTGTCTGTATGATAAAACACTATACATATATGCATAAAATATTCCATAATGGAAAGGCATCAAGGAAATTTGTTATATAGTCAACTATTTTATAGCATTGCTACAGACTATGGCTGCAACGGTGGATCTTGTAATACAGCTGTGCCTTGGGCGGAATGAGAGCAAGAACTCTGGACAGTGTTCACATTGTCGCACATCATGTGTTGTGTACATCAGCATTGGTCATCGCCAGTCATAATGATAACGTGACACATGTACATGGTATCGGCATTCAGATGCACATTTATCATGGTATAACGTGCCTGATTCTGGCAATACCAGCCTTAGCATTGAGCTTCAAGCACAGCCCAAACCAAGAAATGCTTCTGATGTGCTGAGGACAGTCAGCTAAAGTATAAAGCAACGAGATGAAAGTAGGTCGGTGACGTGTCAGATTTTGCATTAATAGCAGACTGCAGTGATGCCACGATTAAAAATCGTCATATATCTTTGCGTTATCACTTCTTATAGTCTCTATCTTAATTTCGTAAACGATGTGCACAAATAAGAACTTCGGAAAATTCAGCACGACATCGCTCCAAGCGAATCTTTGACTTTGTGGACTTCTTCTGTGAAGCGACCGAGAGGCACCTCGGTATCAACATATTTTTTTCTAAAATCCGGTCCAATAACTTTTTTGGGCGGGCCAGTAACTTTTCAAATCTACTGGCCCCCTGGGCCAGTGGACACAAAACCTTAAAGTGAAGGCCTGAGATGGGAGCGACGTCACCCGCACCACACAAAACATGTCAACATCTGCTGCCTGTTGACATTCTTGGCGTGTTAGATGACAGTTCAACAAGTCATACACACAAGCAGCCAATAATCAATATTTATACATGTTTAATGCATCGGTAGCCACATCAGATGCAGTCTCAATGTATTAGACAATATTAGGAGTTCAGGACAAGCTAATGTCACAGCCTTGAGCCTTCTCTTGTAGGATTTCCTGTTATTGGCTGCCGCAAACATAATTAAGCATCACCAGGAGTCCAGGACCATAAAAAACATTTTGTAATGACAAGGTCTATCGGGAACATTTTGGGAGTATGTGTATGTTTAGCACACAACCATGAAGACTGGCATCGACTGGTGAAACATTCAGCAATGTAGTGCCCCTATGACCCAGGCGGATTATGGGACCAGTAAGTAAGTATGTGTTATGCAATATTTTAAATCGAATTGTTCAAAATCTGTATTCTTTCTGCAACAACATCAATTATTTCATCCAGAATTTCTTACATGACATAAGATGACACCAGAAAAGACGTGAGTGAACATGGACAAATAAACAGGCCATCTATGATCTGTCAAAGTTTAAGCCACCCCCCCCCCCCCCCGATGTATGCTGGGTAATATTTGGCCAACTGGCACAAAGTGCATGTGTGTGTGCACCACTTAATCAATGGCCATTACAAGATTAATGAGCAAGTGTGGTCATGTGTGAAGATTCACAAGACACAACTACAGCGATACAATCTGTTCCACACACGAGTGAAAACCGGAACGAAACAATCTACAAATCGCGTGCTTTAAATAATGAGATAAATTGCTGATCGTTTTTTTTCTCAAACATGAATCATTGTGAAAGGGAAAGTACTTTGTAAGTATTAAACTACTGCTTTCTAATTTTCTACAATAACTGTGGATACAATTAAAACAAAAATCATGCATGTATTATATACTGTATAGTACTATACAACACTGTAAATGCTCTTGTGAAATTTGTATGGAAAAAACAGTGGATGACAAAATACTAGAATCACCATCAACCACTGTGCTCATGTTGGTATTGTGTGCGTGACTGGGGCACTTACATAATCACGTACCCCAAAACAAGTCTGCAATTAGATGTACCACCATCTAGCTGTGCTGATGAATAATACACATTAGTCATTTTTTATTCAACTGCGTAGTGTTGTAAGTTCATTACGTCTCAGAATAAAGTAGGTTCAATGACACCTCTGCTAGATATTATTTGTAACAAAACTTACATCCTACTGGGTCAATGGCACGGTGTAGTTTCCCATCATGCTCAGGTGCAGCCAACCGAGTTGTTCAATTCATAGACGCCCCAGGGAACCGGATAAATGGCTGCATAACCCTGTCCTAGTGTAGGCCACCCAGAGGGGAAGTATGTTTGGGATGTGGGTACACAACTGTACAGGGTTTCTGCCAGGGTAAAATTATATACTCAAAAATAATTCTAGGGTACACATACGTACCCAAAATAAATCCAGATTTTAAAATGTTGTTACATTCTGTGAAGTGAAACGCATACTTGATGACGTTTTTAATGGTGAAGAATGAGCCTGTACCAACACATTTATGCTAGCTATTCTGTGACTAAATGTGGTATTCACAGCAGGATTTGAAGCCTTCACTTCAGGATAGAACATGGCGTACCGGTATATTGGTAGGCCTAGTGTAAAGAATACGAAGTGCTGTCATGGCTGTACAAGAAAACTAACACAAGATACCATATTTATTCTAAAATGTAAAGGCAAGTTTACAATTTTCCTGCCGACTGTTAGTAGTCTATTACATTTGTCATTCATTCTCCTACGAAACATGGAAATGATCACCATGAGCCGGGCGGGATTTCCGACTCCAAATGCCGGGAAATCACTTCTCCGAGCATCTTGAAATCCATTTTTTCTGGGGGAGGACAGGTGCCTATGGCGCCCATGGCAGGCAGTTCACAACTCTAAAAATTGACTAACTCTGTACCCAAATAATTTTTTCTGGTGGAATGCCTGCTGTAACTACATCATTCTAAACCAACAATGAAAGCACTCCAATAAAACCAGTGAACCCTGACATCTGAATAGTTTTCGACATGATTCGATACACATTGGAATAGCTGTGATTGCTCAGAATTTGCAAGCAGTGGATACCCCATAATGCATCCCTCTGATTAGACAAACAATCTGCAGAATCATATTAAATGTTACATAAATTATTTTTAAAAACCACGCTTACATCATACCAAAATTTATTCCTTGATTTTAACCATTCGCAAGCTAATGATTAAAAGTACATCACTCCAGCCGGCCTCTCTTAGGTGTGCTACGGAAGCCGGAAGAGGGAGAACTAGAGAGGCACGGAACACTTACCGGATTAGGACTAAGTTGCATCTCAGCTTCCCCAGTGTATCCCCGGTCAGAAGTCATCAGGGTAGCTGAGATATCTCTTCCCACAATCTGAAACAATAACAGTGGCCATCACTTACAGCTCGCACTAATGTCTTCCACTCTCAGACTCGCCGTTCACAAGACACAAACCCATTCCCGGTAATGGCCACATTACATTTGCAGTTCCGTCTAATCTAGACAATCAGAAACGCCAACATTTTCTCGTCTCGTACATCTCAAAGTAATCATTCTACAGACACTGTGATTGACGAGTGATCAATTGTCCAGTTGTTGGCCAACATATCGTTGTTTCTTGAAAGAAACTATGCATTCGATTGGTTAGGACTATATCGCCTGACAAATAATCGTCAATGTTAGTCGTGTAAACTGTTCATGGTGGATCTGTTACAATTGGATATTTATTCATATTTTTAATCTAACCCAGTCATTTACTAAGACTGAACCACCAACCAGTGGGATTATCTGATTAAAATACATAATATAATTAATTATACATTTATATTAAAATGGCCTCTGTATTCTGTACCCAGATCATGCTGAAACTGCTGTCACAGTGCTGTCAAATTCTGCCAATACACTGAAGACAGATCATGCGATTTATGTCACCACACCAATAACGTCACTGAAGTTCACTGACATCAAAGACACAGCTGCTACGTGACATAAATGTCAATCCAAGAATCTGGTCATTAAGCGAGACCACCCAAAGCTATATCTAATGTCAACTTCTAATAACTTACTCACTGCCACTTGATAGTTATCAATCCATAGTTTGGTAATCCACCGTTCAGTCAAACAAAGCAAGCCATTAGGTACGACTGATCTATGTAGACGTTTCGTTTTGTCTTTGAAACCAAGGTTGCCATGGTAACAACCCACTTGCAATACCCGTGTGGCTTGCAGAATGTATATAATCTGAGCATAGTTAATCCGGTGGTGTGTATATGGCACCGCATGTCCAGCAAACATTACCAACTGTACATTAGCCAAAGTGGCAATTATTTGATAGCGCACCATGCTCACAGACATGGTAACATTACTATGGACACCTCCACAAATCACAACAGCACTTTCAGAAAAAAGGGATTCTATCATCTATAATATTGATGTCTGTATTATTTTACTCGCATGCAATCCGCCTGTTGATTTAGGTGATGTAGGTATTGACGTAGGTATTATGAGATTACCTATGGCTGAGCTCACATACTACAAAACTAACTCCAATGATTATCTAAATATACACAGTACCAAAAATAGATAAGCGAGCGAAAAATGAACAACTCAGAACACGTCCAAAACATGAAATTCTACGGTCGCCAGCACCCTCACGGCTCGTCCTGTCCCGACGGTCTTGGTATCATTTGAAAGGATGCACTTTTGTTATTCTAGCGTCATCTAGATTTCCTGGTAACCGTTTAAAGAACACCGATAAAAGGACCTACAATCATGCCGTTTTCGGTGTTCTATACGGTTCCGAACGATGTTGGCGGCGGGTACTCAGTACACTAATCTTCCGATTGCGGCGCTGTTTCCCTCATTTGCATAGGTTCAGACATGCGCACGTCACCATTCACCGTGACATCACAATAACGTACGCCACCCAACGGATCTAAATTCGTTGCGTTGGTTGATATACGTGATTGTGACGTCACGCCTACTTCGCATATGTCATTTTAGCAGCCGTTTGAAAGTGGGTGGAGCTTATACCATGAAATCAGATAGTGGTGCCTCAACTGGTAGATTGGTGAACTTTGTCGACGAAACAACATCGTTCGCAGTGTCTAAGACACCGGAACGGGCCCGGTTATAAATTTTAAGAATGGTTATCAGGAAACCATTTATATGTTTGAATAGGAGAAAGCTTTCAAACGACATCAATATTGTTGGGATCCGACGAACCGTAATGGTACTAGCAGTCGCTAAAAAGGCGTTTTTTTAACGTGTTTGACAGCTGTTCATTTTTCACTCGCTTATCTATTTTTGACGGTACGGATATCATAAATTCAAGAACTGAAAAACAACCATAATTCCTGGAACTTCATCAACAAATCCTGATTCTATATCAAGCATTTAAGTTTTCTTTTTCTTCTAATAAATATGGCAAAATGTATTTGAAATCTTATGACGAGAAAAAATTGCTGGCCTTTCAAAAATGTCAATTCAACATGATGTGATTTTCGGCTATGGGAACTAAAATTGTAGCGTGCCCAGTCCCTCCCTACTCCAAGTAGACCAATGTCCAGTCCAACCAGACAACTGACTCTGAGCTAGACTGGAGAACTTGAAAAAGCATGTCGGTAAAACGAAGGTAATTTTTTTAAACAAAAAACACCAAATTATAAGAAAGCAAATCCAAAGTTTATATTTATGTGTGAATTTATTACCAGCCTCAGAAAGCTGTATTAGGTAGATTTAACATCTTAAAAAATTAATTTCTATTGTATTATCTGTCAACTATTCAGCTGTTTACCACAAATAGGTCATAACATAACTCATTTCGCATGATGATTCTACCACTTATGACTAAACCAGAACCGAAGGTATTTATTAATTATTATGGCACGTGAACACAGATCATCGCAACTGATCCACGACCAGACGTCATGCTTCAAATGTCACTGGCTTTTACGCTTAATCACCTGAGCTGTCGTATTTTATTGACGGCTTTGAACTGACCATAATGCCAAATACAGTCATAATCCCTACTTGCCTGGCTATGGCAAAGAACACATCCAATCAATAGAACCAGATCTGGTATTCTAGCAGCTTGTGTGTGCGCTACTAAATAAACAGCACTGTTTGCTCCAAATGCCACCCTAGCCAAGAAATTACTTTGTAAAAATCAATTCCGAAATTACGCAGCCACCATAATTGCATTACTTCACGGCAGCGCTGTCGCCACTGCGTGGAATGTGTCCCGTTATCACTAAAGTGCTGCCCTCTTGTGGATTGTTTACACTAAATAAAAAACAACCACTGGAATCACAGCGGTAACGGTACAGAGTACAAAATGAACACGTAAACCTAGAACTGGGTCATCCGTATCAGATGCAAATTTATATGAGGTAAGGAAATAGACATGCAACGGAAATAAGCCACAATCGTTTTTTGGGGTTATCCTAGTCTTCCTCGATAGAAACAATGTTTATTCGTCACAATTAACAGTGTCATTTTGGCAATCACATTTTACTTCGCTTATACAAATGACTACAGCAATATCTTCAGCTGAATAAAAATAAGACCAACTTACAGGCCAACTAATCACAATGGGCAGATAGGGTTTACATCAACCCGTTGTGATTTACCAGGGCCCAAAATATCAGTTACAGAATTCCATTCGTCTTCGGCAGTTGTAACTAATGCTGATAAAGGGAAGGCTACTACTGTTTACGAAGGTCAGTGCTGCTAAGATATTCTGTGCAGGATTGCTGTGGTATTCATCAAGCAAGGGGTCATCTCCGTTACACCTGGACAGTGGACACAGGTGTTTTGAGAAAGCCAACATGCCATAAACAGCTACAAACAATTACATAAGGTCAGCCGGCATAAAACAAAACTCAACAGTGCTTCTCAAAAAGACTGGCTTCCATTCATAAAACATCTGGCCAGATGCCAGGTGCGCTGCATACCTAGGCTAGCCTTGGTGGGATCATAAACACAGGACGATAGTGAAGTTGTATACATATATAAAGGCCATCCCTCTGCAAAGATACAAAGTCCTTACAAGGAGGGTAACCTCTTGTGAGGGCAATTATTTTAGGAAATTCTTATTTGCTGCAGAAATATTTCTTGGCTAATCAGCTATTCCAGGCCAACATTTCTATGCCGCAACATAACATTTAGGCCTAGCTGGGGTAAGCAGGCATGAACTAACCCTGTTTCCAAATTGCTGGAGTACTATGGACCTTACCATTCTATTCCGAGCTGCCACACTCTTCCTCCAGAGAGCTGAAGCACAAATAATCAATGGGTGCTGCTAATTGGCAGGCCAGCTCTTACTCTACTGCCACTAGTGAAGGGCCCAATCAGCCCCACACTGCCATTGGTCTTTCCAGGACCTAAAACCTAAGGTTATTTCTCAACAGAAAGGTCCTGAATACAGGAGCAGTTAACGAGCAGATGTACCTGTTTGTGATAGATAGGTAGGTGTGCGTGCGCTGACAGTTCAGTTATGTGCGTATCAGATTCAAATATTTTTTCTCCAGCAAACAAGGCAAGTAGTGACGGCACACATATATAAACCACTACCACCAGTGGCAGGAGAATGATACCATTCCGATCCAAAACAACAAGTGCAAGGAAGCACCAAGCCCAGGGGGATTATCAGGCCCAGGCTGAGGTGCAGGCATGCACCATGCAGTGCCCCATTACTGCTGGTACCCTGGCTGACCTAGCCTGCATTGAACTTGGCCAGGGAGGACTAGCTGCCTCCCTCCCTCCCTCTCTCTCTCACTCACTCACTCACCTACGAGCCACACAACAGACTGTGTATTTGTCCAACCCGAGTGCCACCAAGCCAGCCATCCTACGGCCTACACGGAACACATCCTAGCACATTCACACGTCCACCAGCTGACCTTGGTCTTCCCCGCTACACCGGTCACATCGTGACACAATTTCCTTATTTGGAAGGTGACCTTTCTGGAAACTATGTCGACATGGTTGCCTAGAGTACTTTGCACACACACCAGTCCCACGTAGGCGGCAGCACTGCTTGTCTCAAGTAGCCTATTGACTATTGTGTTAACAGTGCCGCTACTCCTTTGTACTGAAGGCATGCATGCATTACAGACGCAGGTTAATAAACTCTAAGATCATACGCAGGATAGAGCGTGCCACAA
Source organism: Escarpia spicata (assembly GCA_963995525.1). NCBI lineage: Eukaryota > Metazoa > Annelida > Polychaeta > Sabellida > Siboglinidae > Escarpia > Escarpia spicata. Next base: position 2,739,401 of record OZ023212.1, read on the forward strand.
AACTCTGTCACGATTGCTGGCAAGCTGACAGTTTAGCAAGACTATCAAGTTAACACCAATAGTGGGACAGCATTGGTTCATTGAACTGGCCAGTTAGTGACAGACTGACAGTTCTATGTGAACTTTATAATGACTACACAACACAGTCTACTTATCAATGGCACATATTTGAGATGACTAACGGAGCACAAATATGCTGTGACAACATCAGTGCTCTGACATAACAAGTCCAAAGTACTGCCTCATGGCAGTCTTAATGATTCACCTTTCAACCTGTCAAGCGAGTAATGCAATCTAAATGCATTTAACAAACATACATAACCCCATTCTGTAATCACATTCACATAACCACAGCACTATTTGGTTACTTTGGTTATAAAGATTATGTATTTAGAAATTTTCCACAAAAACATGTTTACCCACAACCAGTAGTGTTTCCCCTAGGTAAAATGATGGATGAGGTGGTAGGGGTGGGGTATGCGAGCGCCGCAGGAGCGAAGCATTGCTAGGGTGGTCTGGGGGCATGCTCCCCCAGAGATTTTTTTAAAACTAACTTTAAAATGGTGCATTCTGAGGTATGTTTTAATATTTACTCTTGAATATAGAGGGGAAGATATAAAACAACAAGACACTACTCGTAAATGTAATAATCATGATTAATAAGTCATTAATCATGATTGTTTCATCATGTTGAGGTATGATTTTCATTTTACCACTGCTACTCAGTAGAGGTGTGGTTTCCACTTGAGCACTGGTACTTGGTTATGGTTATGTTTTCTTGCACTAACCCTAGGCCTTGTTACCTCGCTGACAGAGTCAATAAAAAGTAAACGGTTACTTCGTATATAGGGCAGGACTGCTCAAAGCGCTTTACACTTTACTCCCTGGCAGACCTGTTCAGTCGAACACCATCTCGACTTCTCTGGGAAGCATCCAGTGGTATCATCTTAAGACTCTTTCATCATCACCTTTAAATAATTTTAATATCATATTAATAGTAAATTGGTGGTTTATGTTCAAAAGATTATATTTTATTTGTTTGCTAGAATGCTATACAATTAATTAAACAGTCATTTCTGGAATGCCAAAAAGTATGTTTCTATTAATCGCAAGAATGTTTCTCAAATTGTGTCCTTTTTATAAAACAGTATAAGTTGTTTAGTACACCCAATTGCTGTGCAAACATATCATTGTCTAACCCAAGTTATTGATAACCCGTTAGTATACACGGTTTTGGGTAGTAGGCATTTTTTTATGAGATGTGAACTTTGGTGGTTTATATTCGTAAGTATTTCATTCAAATCAACTTTCCTAAAAGTTTGTTTGCACATAGAATCCGGACCCACTTTGTCATTGATTTTGCCGCTTGACTTTTGCTTAACTTTGATACCTCAGTGAGATACACTGTAGTTCCATCATTCAACATTATCCTTGGCATATTTACCTTTAAGAATATTGTGTCTTACGTCCATTTGAGGCGTAAATAGCGCCCCGGTTTGTATCAACATACGCTGCTATATATCTCTTTTTACGCGTGCTGCGCGGTAACGCACGACCGCAGCGGCACAGACTAGCGCAAACCGGGTCGTTATTTGAGCTTCAACAGGATCCGGATTCGATACAAATGCCGACTAGTGGATATGATGCACGGTTTTAATTTGGGCTTCAAAAGAGTCCGCATTCGACACAAGTGACGTAGTGCCATCAGCCTGCACGGTTTTCACTCCCACCACCGTCATAAACCAAAACACAAGTTACCGTTTGGGCGCCATTTTACATGAATGTCTAGATTTCTAGTATGTCGAAACTCCGCAAGGTGTCACCACTGGAGACACCGGTGATCCGGCAGGAATATTCAGTGATTGGACAACTGACAAGTGATATCTTTCACGTTGTCCAATGACGGCCAAACGATGTTGCTACAAATCTGCGATTTTGCAGGAATATAAGTGACTTTGTGGTGTCATTACGTGCCGCTCGCCGACGCTGAATATACCGTGAAAGAACGAAAAAAAGGCATATGAACTAGCTACGAGGCGGCAATTTTGGCATATTTTGGGCGAAGTGGCATAGAAAAATTACGAGGCAGCCCGCCTCGCTTGTTATATACCAGGGGAAACACTGACCAGGTTGAAAAGCTGGGCGATCTTATTTAAAAAAAACTCTTCTGCCTCAACTATCTTCCAGTAACACTAGTCCACTTACTGAAACAATGGGAAATGATTCTAATTTCAAAAAGCAAACAATCCAAACACTTTTAGGAAATTAAGTCGTACATTAAAACATTACTTATGTTTTTGAAATCTTTCATGAAAAGAATTTCATTCTGTGTCCATAATAACACTTGATAATAATTTGTAAGAGCGAACGAATGGCTGTAAGAGCGAACGAATGGCTGTAAGAGCAAAAAATAGCTGAAAGAGCAAACAATGGCTGTAAGAGCAAACAATGGCTGTAAGAGCAAACGAATGGCTGTAAGAGCAAACAATGGCTGTAAGAGCAAACGAATGGCTGTAAGAGCAAACAATGGCTGTAAGAGCAAACGAATGGCTGTAAGAGCAAACAATGGCTGTAAGAGCAAACAATGGCTGTAAGAGCAAACAATGGCTGTAAGAGCAAACGACTGGCTGTAAGAGCGAGTGAATGGCTGTAAGAGCAAACAATGGCTGTAAGAGCGAATGAATGGCTGTAAGAGCAAACAATGGCTGTAAGAGCAAACAATGGCTGTAAGAGTGAACAAATGGCTGTAAGAGCGAATGAATGGCTATAAGAGCAAACAATGGCTGTAAGAGCGAATGAATGGCTGTAAGAGCAAATGAATGGCTGTAAGAGCAAACAATGGCTGTAAGAGCGAACAAATGGATGTAAAAGCGACTGAATGGCTGTAAGAGCGAGCGAATGGCTGTAAGAGCGACTGAATGGCTGTAAGAGCGAACGAATGGCTGTAAGAGTGAACAAATGGCTGTAAGAGCGAATGAATGGCTGTAAGAGCAAACAATGGCTGTAAGAGCGAATGAATGGCTGTAAGAGCGAGCGAATGGCTGTAAGAGCGAATGAATGGCTGTAAGAGCAAACAATGGCTGTAAGAGTGAATAAATGGCTGTAAGAGCGAATTAATGGCTATAAGAGCAAACAATGGCTGTAAGAGCGAATGAATGGCTGTAAGAGCGAATGAATGGCTATAAGAGCAAACAATGGCTGTAAGAGCGAATGAATGGCTGTAAGAGCGAATGAATGGCTGTAAGAGCAAACGTTTATAATATTATGTAACATAAAACATTAGCCTACATGTGCAATGTCAACACGAGAATATAAGAACAACACATGACCAAAGTTGACACCTAAAACTTGTTAGTTCGTAGAAACAAGAGCAGACAGGCATAGTTCATCAATCAGAGTGGCCATTTAATATGCATAAATGGCTTATCTACAATACTTTTAGTTACTCTTCTTATCTACAATACTTTTAGTTACTCTTCTTATCTACAGTACTTTTAGTTACTCTTCTTATATTAAGACCGACTCTGTGTAACCTTTGATTTGGTGTGATGTGCTACCGTGTCTATTTTGACTCCAAAACAAGTTTAACACCTTGATTGGATTGATGATTCAGGTTTTTTGGTTATTAATATTAGACATAAATTAATTTACCTCTCATAACTTTGGTTTACCATCTTTCAGGAAAAGACCACGGGATGCGGTTGAAACATCCAGATCATAAACCACAGGTAAATACATGTCTAATAAGGCGTAACCACATCTATTACACATTTGTAATTGGTCTAATTGCTGAGATATGTAATGTTGCCCTTTGTGTGTGTTGTAAACATAATGGCCATAGCCTGTCACACTCGGCATAACACAAGGGAGTACAAGGCTTCCTACTCCTGCATGGCTTCATCGAGCACCTATTTCTGAAGCAAGGCACTTACCAGCCAACTGACTTACCTATTGTTGATACATTGACTGTCTACAGCTCATCTGTTTTTACCAGGTATAGGGTCAGCAATATTCTAAATTGCAAAATTATGTTTGCAACTATTTTCCGGTCCATTATTCATCATCACGAATATTAAAAGTAAACACATTACATGATGTATAACAACATTTTAGTGTTGCTGATATGAATGCTTTTATTAATAACACATAATTATTACGATGATAGGAATGATACAATTGTTCAATTGTTTTCTTTGCTATTTGTTTTATAATGCTGCAAAAACTGTTTATGTTTAATATGATATATATATATATATATATATAACAGTGCTGTAAAATGTTGGCATCAGTTTATCGTTGAAGATGCCACTCAACCAGGAACACGACCAATGCAAAGCCAGGAAAAGTTGTCACAAAAATCATAAGAAACTGTATAATCTGATAATATTTTGTTCAACCTCTATGAACTTCAATATTAACAAAGTTCTGTATTTTACAAACGAAGATAATATTCAATTGATCATCACTGGCATCAGCAAACAAATGCATATTTTTTCTAAATGTTATATTACCATTTCAATGATAATAAAACTCTTTTAACGGTGCCCGAATTACATTTAATACCAGGCGGAATATAACTAATAGATTGAGTTACGTCGTAACATTGCTGCCGCACGCAGACCGCCGCAGTCGACGGAAGCTGACATGTCAACGGCGGTTGCCGCCCCGTCCCCAGCCGCAAACTCGCAATTTATGGTTAAAATAAATGTTACATAGATGCAACAATACTTCTGAAATTTCATTAACATTCCGTTTATCAACCAGCATCATAGATTTAGCGGAAAGCCAGTTACAAGTTTTGAAAATTGTCACCGATCTGGATCGGCTAACGAGTAACGTTCGATGACTGTCTTGGAAGACTGCCGAGTCCGCGTGGGTTAGGCGTAATAATGGTTAAAACTATATAATTATTCAAATAACAGGTAGCGATAGTCTACTATTTCCAAAGTTAATCAAATAATATGATCCTTGAGTGGAAGCAAGTTGTACGTTGGCCAAACTGAACGATTTACGATTGGGTGAAATACAGCTTCGATCAATGATGGCTGATGCGGAGTCTGTCCTAAGCGTATGACAGAGCTAGGTCGGTGCACTCAGCGGATGACCCTGTTAACGCAGGCACTAAACTCGGTCGACGTACACAAGACGCCGACATACTAACAACATTGGAACCCGCGCGATTGCTAGCGAACTTCATTTACGTTTGAATTTCCTCAAATAAAAAGTTTGCAATGTTGCACGCGTCACTATTTACTATAAATTTTCACTTGTCCACCGGATAACCATGTAGAGTCATTTTACTTGTCCGGGCCAAAAATCACTTGTCCCGGACAAACGGACAAGTGCTATTTCGAACGCTGAGGGTGCATCACTAATGGCACAATAAATGCAAACAAATCCGATTTATGTAATAAAAATGTAATTTGTTTAATGAAAAAGCCCCTATGTCCACCTGCTTGTGTCATAGTTGTAACTTGGGCAACAGAAATATGCATGTCATTTTGTTACCACGATTGTAACTAGGATTAATAATTTGTTATCACTGTTGGCAATATAATTGAGTATGATTGCTATTATAAAACTATTTTTGATCAATATAACTTGTGTACTCAACATCTGTCTATGTTTACAGAGAATACAATTATTCCATCCGTGGAGAATGTATTATCAGAATCGGTGTCAACAACTGGACTAACATAGAACACTGTGCTATGCTCACGCTGTAATCTCTACCTGTTGTTGCAGGGTCATTCCATGTCAGACGAACAAACGGTTTCCACCACACCGTATTAGAATTGGCCGATTTTTTTCTTCAAAATATGCATCAAAACTGGCTCATCATGAAAACTTCAGCTTCATTGGACTATTTTCATTTTTCAGTGAGCTTTGAAATTTGGCATGTTGACTAAATGACATGTGGGGGGGGGGGGGGGGGGAATCCAAATCTGTCATCATTTTAAGTGCCAGATGACCAGAAGAGGAGCTGTGGCACCTGCAAGTTGAGGTTTTGTTTATTCTGACTCACGTTTGAGAGATGTACCTGAAAACACGATACCCAATAGAGCTATTGACTGATGTTTACTTTCAGTTCCCATAGTGGTCTAGTTGCTATTCCAAAATAAATCAGGACTCTTACACTGTGTGTTGGCATCACGCATCTCCAACAAAATGGATAAATCATATTTTGGACCATACACAAACATGGTCTCTCATGGTCTCCAGGGGTAGAGGTCACACAACTTAGAAACTTTATAGATGTGTTCCTTAAATGTGTATTAGCAACAAGTGAAAAAAACAGAGATGTGTTCTTGTTCTTTTATTAATTTTTGAAATTACTAGCGTATGCAATATCCACAAAACAATGAATACGATGCATTAAACATGGGGCCCACACAGGCAGGTTGCATAATGTGAATACTGCAGTGCACTATGCAGTTGTCTGCTACATATTGGGCTGTTTCTTCTGAGATTGCTCAGTCGGCATGCTGTGATCAACCAGTGCAGATTGTAACTTACAGGATGTGCAGTTCTATTACACATACATGGACTTGGCAAGAAACTTAGCATATGGGTCAAAACTAAATACTGGTACACACTTGTGTTGCCTTAATGATAAGTAAAATAAATATTGTACAATAAAAGAAAATGTTATCTTTGACTTATTATATATTTACAATACATCCAACAGATAACATCCAGAACAAAATGTGCTATTGCTCGACCCATTTTTATGTACACCATTATACGACATCATGAGTACCAGGATGTAACGCGAACTCATTTACGGCAACGAGAACCCATCTACAACAACATGGATGCCAGAAAGTCTGCAGGCACATTTTTAATTTTCTGTCCAATTTTTTCTAAAATGTTACACACATCCTCGGCCAGTTTCTCATTGCGTACGCAGTCAGAAAGTTTAAAACATTGTTCACTGTGTTTAGATAAAATCTAGCCATTATTTCTTTGTCAAGTATATAAATTTGTGGACTTGATTCGGCCCCGACGATCCGCATGTTCATGTGTTGGCTGTTGTATAACGGCTGGATCGTATGTAACTGTGACATTTTCGTTATTTTGCCTTTCTTCGTTTTTAAGGAATAATCCTAAATTACTGATTAGAAATTATCCATGCCTTGTAGGTGATATTTTATCTCAGTAATATATAATTTGAACAGCATTCCAACAGCTTTTGCTGACGACATTTGTACATTACCTACCGATGTCTAATCTGGATGTCATCGTCCTATTGACCTTAATTTGTGTCCATGTTACATACTACCTTTGAAATTAACTTTATGTTCTTTATCTCTTGACCGTGAGGAATGGTTATACTGGCTTTCACTGCAGTTATGCACAGTTACCTCCTGCATCAGAATGTAAGCATTTGCATTTGCATTTTCAAGTCTGATGTCCCATTTTTGAGTACCATTGCTGTGTTCTTGATTGGTTCTTCGAAATTGAACACTTACGAGTTCTTTTGGAGGCATACTGAAGAATGAATGTCACCAAGGTACGTGGACACGTGGCAGTACTGGCCTAAAGTGTATTTCAGAGTTTACAAATCAAGAGCAGAAATTGATATTATGGAGAAGTGACTCACAACCTCAAAGTGATTCCAGCAATCTTACTGTTTGTAAGATGAAATGCTGTGATCCGTCCATATTTCATAAATCTGCAGGATAAAGGGTCCTTTTGGTGGGTGAGCGAAGATCTTGCCGATGCCAATTAAATTTCTGCTGTCACAAGATCAGACATCAAACCAGGCTAAAAAATATGTCCCACAGGTATAAAAAGAACTTCATCATGTTCAGGAATCAACTTTTGAAATCACTGATGAAGAAAACTGCCCTGCTGATTCTGATGAAGGAAACCCACCTTGTGATTACACAAGTGCCAACATTTTGGATGATAGCTTTCAAATACTTGGTGTTTCACCTGCAAAAAATATGGAATCAGAGTCGAGAACCGTGTGTCATATGCAAAAGCTTAGAAACGTTGAGAAAACTATCACTGCCAAAGTGGCCAAAACTTTGGACATTTCAAAAAATGAAATCTCTGGGCAAGAAAAAAGTGTAAGATGTACAAAGTGTGATGACTTGGATATATCCTGATGAGCCAACTACAGGTGAAATGTTCAGAGTCCACACAGTTAGAAAAACTGCAATTGTAACACTTGGTCCTGAAAGTTGGTCAGTAGAGAAAACAGTCTAAGAATTTAAAGTATCAAAATATCTTGTTAGGAAATCTCAAACACTGAAAAATTAATCTGGGATACTGCAGAACTTGAAAAAGCGAAATGCAAATCACTTCCTGATACAACAGTGGAAGTCTTTCTCCAGTTTTACAAGGACGATGAATACAAGTAGAATGTGCCCTGGCAAAAAGAACTTCGTCTCTGGCAAATTCAATGGAGTCAGAATGCAAAAACAAAAACATCTGATCTTGATCAATATAAAAGAACTGCACAGCAAATTTAGGAAAACAACATCCCCAGCTTGCAGTTGGATTTTCAAAGTTCTGTGAACTGTGGCCATGCTGGTGCAAAACAGTTAATTCTACAGGCTCACTTTCACTATGTGTTTGGGAAACACACCAGCATTCTTCCTGGGCATGTTGATTACAAGCAGTTGCTGAGCCAAATTGTGTGCAATCTGGACTCCACTGAGTGTATGGTTCATTGCAGTGATGATTGCCCAGGACAAGATAAGCTCAAAGACTTCTTACAGCAGACATGTGACGTTACTGGTATATATATGGATGATAATGTACTACTACAAACAGTGGTCGCATGGAAACCAATGCAATCTACAATCTCTCACATGCACTGTTCAGGAACTCATAGATGTCATCACTGAATCAGCCAATGCAGCTACAGTGCATCATTATGCCGCCAAAGCACAGGCTTCCAGTCCATGAGAACTCAAAGAATCCCTAGACTTAGTCTGCAATTATATTGTTGGACTTTGCAGAGAACTATTCTTTTATCTGCCAAGATGCTGTCCAGAGCTTCCATTGGGACAGATCGCTACTTCGCAAGCTACACTTCATCCTTCTGTGGTGTATAATAGATCAGAGGACTGTGATCAACTGAAATGCATCAGTGTGTGATTAGTGATGCACTGATGATCGTACCCATTCTGCTCTGATTGTCCATCCACTTCAGTGATGCTGTTAGTCAGTATAAAAACTGCAAAAACCTGATAAATCTGTGCTTCCACCAATCAGTTTTTGGCATTAAGGCAGAGTGGCACTTCTTTGCTACATCACATGGAAAGAGCCGTTGTGTTGGCATAGGCAGGACAGTGAAAAGGCTGGCAGCTCGTGCAGGTTTACAGGCAGCAACATCCAGTCATATCCTAAGACCATTGGGTCTGTACCAGTTTGCAAGCACAAACAAAGGGAATAAACTTTATTTATATTACGTCCAATACCATTAAGGTGAAACAAAACTAGGTGAATTAATCAAGAACACAGCAACCTTTTTTCTGCCAAAATAGTTTCTAGAATATTTTGTGCATATAAAGAACTTTGTAACTGGTGAATACTTTATAATAATTAATAACTGTTATACACATGCTTTTATTTATTAAGCATGTGTGTCAATTCAGTTTCAGTTGTGCAAGAACTTCAGAGTAATTGCATGACAATTCAGCATTGATGTTTCATAATCTCCACCTATGCTTGTTTAAAGCAAGTAGATATTTACATTCTATCACTACCCCGGTAAATAAAATTATATATATATGAGCTAAATATAAGTTGGGAGAAGTTTGGTGTTTGTTGGGTTAGCGTTAGGCTTTTCAATAATATTAATAGGTTTTGGCCGGGTTTTAAGCAGTCAAAACAGGTTTTTTCATATAAACCGGAGATGGTCACCTCTGGTTGAGTTGCATGGAATGACCCTACAATAAAGTAGTGTTGATGGTGGAATGCACGGCGGGCCAAGATCGACGACAATAATTTTGATAAGAACATGTTGGTTGATCCTCTTGTTGTGACCAAATAATTTTGAAATGTACACTAATATACTTTAAAACGCATATCCAAATATATAACAATTACAAAGAAACAGTGTTTGTGTTAAATATGCGATTACAAATAGTTTTAATTTAATATTATTTTATAAATAAAACAGTTGTACTTATACAAAGTAAGCTATATTTCTTACAGAACTTAACTCTCTAAAGTACATTAGAAATATCCCATTATTTCTTCATGTTATTACTTTATTATGTTGTAATGGTTGTTCTGGTTTCAGGTCTAGAACAGTTTTAGTTTTGACAATTTCCCCTGACTCAAGGTGGTCAGGGAAAGGAAGCCCATTCACAAAGTCAGATAAAAACCAAACATGACATAGTTCAATGAAACGTGTTTTAATGTCCACATATCAAATTTATCTTCCAGGTGTTCATATTTGTATTTGCCCGAGTTACATTTTTCAATTTTGAACTTGAAAAGTGCGTCACTCTTACTTTGCCTTATGACTCAAACCTTTTTATGGGTATTCCCCAGATGAACTGAATTAAATCTTGGTTTTGTTTTACAGATACAAGAGAGTGTCAACTGTATGATGACGCAATCTGGGCGTGTGCAAGAATCTGACAAACTGAATGTCAACGAAGGAATGTGGTGTAATATAGCTATTACATGAACGAATACAGTGATTTATACACACACAGTGTGTCCCTGTAGCATCATACTTACATGCTGCTAAGAGATAACATTATGCAAGGAAATCCGTACTTGTCAGGAATGGATTTACTGGAATTCCTGACATTTCATTTGTTGCTGCTTTCCCTTCAGCAAGGGTGATAGAGTATTAATGTTATCAATTAGCTTATTGGAAGAGCCGATTAAATAATGTCCTTGTTATGGTGCTAGGTACTGTCTACACGTTACAATGGTCTGGTATGGAAATCTGTTTCATATTTCGTCTGCTTGGTGTCACCATTTGGATCTTATACGTTAACTAAACACATACATCGTGTTTGAGGATGTGTCAGATACGTTCTAGCATTGTGAACAAATACTATTATCAGGTTAAAATTACTATAGACCAATTTCCTTGGGATACAATACCAATGTACCGTAAAACTGACCCCATTGCAAAGGTTAGAAATGAAATAATCAACAAGTTTTTAATAGCAACCTGAAACACTGACTTTAACAAAGCATTAAAAAATAATAATAATAATGTGTTCATAACTGTACTAAAAGTAATTTTTTTAATGAAATTGTGTATTCTTCTCAAAACATTTCAATATATTTTGTTGCCTGAAGCGTATCAGCCAGAAATAGCCATACAACTTAACTGCCTGTCTACAGGTAGATGTGAGTATCGTTTAATGTTTAAGCTCCCAACAGCACAATAGAAAAGTGAAGATGATACTGGCTGTTACGGCTAAATATCATGCAAGAAAAAATGATACCTTAACAAAAATTGTGCTGTTATTATCAGATTATTTGTGGTTGGTATACTGAATGCATACCATTAGGCTTGTCGAGAGATCATCAATGATAAAACAGATGAATACCCAAAATAACAAATCTAATATCGGGAAACATTTTGTTCAGTATTGCGTCGCAAATAGCAAGTTACGCAGATCGCTATGCAATACTAAAACGCATCGCGTAAAATCATGAACCATATTTGGCGATAATAAAACGTCCATGTGCTCGTTTGTACCTAATCATATATAGGTATTAAGTATCAAACGAAACCTTCGTCTCGTTATTACGGCATGCAAAGTTGCGTCAAGTTTCCGGTTTGTTTAATAGCAGTCATCATCTTTATCCACGTGATGTCGCCACAGCCACACAAAACGATGTCAAGTTCAAGGTTGTGGTTCGTTTATGGAAAGTTAAAATGACAGCCACTAACAACTCCGGGTCTAGTAGTCTTAGACGAACTGCACAAGTGGTTCACTTTATGACAGCAAAAAAATGGCAGGAGGCAGATTTCAAGCCATGGCTTCAGTTAGACGCCAACGAAGGATATCTGTTGAAAATGTGGTGTTCGTCGTGCAAGACGTACGATTACAGCAATGGTTGTTCAGTGACTTCTGATAGTGACAGTCATCACACATGACTTCTGTGCAACACAGTTCAGTAGTAGCGAATAAATTAGCTATTCAGTAGTGATCATCGAGATTTTTGCGGTTTTTAATGATGGATTATCAAAATCTGCAGTGGCCACAATGGCGGACAGCTTTACTTCAACTAGCGATTTACCACTGTATGTTTTGGACAGATTATTTGATAGTTTTAGTGAAGCATCTTTGCCTGATGTTGACAATCGACACAATAAAGATTTTTCGAGATCGTGTATATCTATTCATGAGCAGATTCAATGACAGCTAGTCATAATCTAGCTTACAAAACAGGTGACGCGGTTGACGCCCATATTTTTGTGATATGTCCTCCGTACTGAATTGAAGCAACCATTCATATAGACTGTGCTATCGTTTGGTAGACCAAACTCTCACACATTTTCAGCACACATTACAATAAAGGATGAGGTATCAGGGCTCTAGTTGATTTTTACTTGTCGTAAGAAACTGACATCCAATGATCAATGTCGACATGTACCATTTTTGTCAGTGAATGAATGACAATTTGGTTACACGCAAGGTTGTTACAGATAACTGGGTAGAATAACTGGTTTGCATCTAGATAGATTAAATGGCATTAGGTCAATTGACCTACATGAGCACCCTACTAAAAAAGTCTAGATAGTTTATATGAAAAATGTTGACAGTTTTTTAAATATCCATTTTGTATGTTGAAGAACTTATAATTCAATGTTATATTATCTATTTACTATATATATATATATGCCGTATATAAATATATATGGCATTCATATACATTTGCCTATATGCCTTATCAGAGATAGCCATACGAAACAGGTAAGACATCGATGAACTGTAAAGCATCATAAATTATACTTATTAAATTACTGTATATATAGTATATACCTTAAATTATATGGAAACTATTCCAGTTAAATAACACATCAGTGAAATAGAGTGAAGTAGCTACTGCATAAACACAAAGAGTCCACTTACAAAATCACGTGTTTATGTAGGACTCGCCTAGACGACACGTAATATTATAATAAAAAACACACTAGTCACAATTTCGCTGAACTGACACATACTACAAATGACGCCATTTCAGTCACAATGCATTGCCATTTTTGATTATGAATTTCGTCAATTCGGCGTAATTTATCCAGATTGACTTTAACGTCGTTTCTGTATGTCGCTATTTTGACCTGTACTGTATAGCCACTTCGGCGTGTCGTGTAGGTCGTGTGTTATGTTACTTACGCTCTTACGGTTTAGACCAAAATGGGGCTCTGGAAAATGGACTTGTTGTCGTCAGTATATTTCAACGGTCAGGTCGGACATATACAACACTGACGAAGACCAACAGCCTTGCTTGGAGGGGTGTTTTACCAAATAAGTCAACACGTGACAACACTAGAGAATGTTATGCTGAATAACATGGCGGACACCAGCCAAAGGCATTTCGTTCACCTTGTTTTCTGAACGCGATGGAAACATGCACGAAGCTCAGATTACAAAAATTACCACAGTAAATTAACATTGTTCAATTATTAAAAACACGTCAACTCTGCATACATGTACTATATATAAAAGTACAACAAACCTCGACAGTTGCTAACGAATTTCACCGTCTGTGTTGGCAATGTACGAAATCACATGGGCCAATCGCAAACAATATGGCAACCGACGAAGCCCGCATTTAAAGTGGGCCTCAAAAATAGTAAAACAAATCGTATCAATAAACTATCAAATGTACAAATATGTTGAAGCACGCTAAACATATAACTTCTCATAAAATATTGTGCATTTTATAATAGGCAAATAATGAAGAAATGTTGGTTATTTGTGAATGCAGTATCTACGTTTATAAATTTCGCGGGTGTTAACCATGACGCACCACGAGTATGGACACCTTGCTTCACCAAAGGTGAACCCGTATTACAGCGGTGCCTTGGGAGGTTATGCATTTCGTAGCGTTGTGTTCGCAAGTGTATGGGATTTATCCAAAGAATACATAGCTTTAAGCCAATATGTGAGCAGTTGGAGAGCTATTTATTGACGTTAAAGTATATTATTTATTGTCTATAAATTGTGTTGGCGAAAGCCGGCCACACCCACCACATGGCTTAGGCTAGCATCATGCGATGCCGCAGTTTCACAGCGGACTGGCCAATCCAGTAACCTGCTGTCAGCAGTCGTGCATGCCCGAACAACATTTTTGTGGGGCGGTCACACTTAGTTAATCTTGTCGTTCTATGCCCAGACAAATAATGTCTTTTATGCAGTCACTTTAGTTACGGGGGCGGACTATGATGACTAAATATATATTCGATACGGTACAGTAGAACCTCGTTCTGGGGTCATCTCTGTTACAATCACCTCGCAAATAGGGTCACCCTAGAATTAATCCCAAATAATTTTCCATATTATTGAATTTATTCGATACGGTACAGTGGAACCTCCTTCTAGGGTCATCTCAGTGTTAGAACCCTAGTCACCCTAGAATTAATCCCAAATAATTCCCATAATACGTAGCCAAGTGTCTATTAAAATATAGAAAATTAGTTCTACTAATACGGTTACTTCGTTATTAAGATCACTTTGCAACTGATAGACTAGTAGTACTAGCTGTTTCAGAAGAAATAAAACACTGAAAGAAGGGTGTACACTGCTTAAGGAAATGAAAACATTAAAAGAAGTTTACATACTGCTGTAAGAAATACTTCACTCAAAACAACTTTTCTTTGTTTGCAGAAATTTGGCGGAATAGGTGTTGGAGATTTAGCAAATGGATATTTTACGGAAGAATTTGATTTGGTTTTGTTAAACAGAAAAAAGATTGCACGCACCAAGTATTTAATCGTTCTGCATAATCCAATGACATGTTGTAGTGACTAGTGGTTAGCGCATGTAACTGTCAGTCTGAAGGTTGTGAGATAAATGCTGTCATTGGGAAGGAGAACATTTTAAACTAAGATATGAAAACAATTAAACAGTAAGTTAATATTTGTAACATTTAATATTTCAACTCTTAGCTCTCTCATTACATATGTATATAATATATATATATAATATTACCTAAATAAATGTATTTTATGGTACAGTATATTAATTGTGGAGGCAATACAGTTTTATGGTAAATCAAAGAAAATGAGCATTATACTATGTTTCTAAATCTAAGGTATTGAAACTAATTTAAAAAAAATTACCCTTAGGCTAAACTAACTTGGACACATTACTATAATATATAAGCAAACATTCTGCTCGCGTTGCGATATTTCTTTAATATCTATAAGCATTCTCAGAGAATTGTACCATAAGTGGGAGGTATAGAAGCATGCACAGTAACTTCAGTTTTATGTACAATAAGCCTTATGACTGCTACAATATTTCATTCTCAACCAGTAATCTATAATCTAACATAAGAGATATTCTCAACCATTTCTGTCAATCAGTAATCCATAATGTAACATTTATGGTAAGAGATATTCCCAACCAGTAATCCATAATCTAACATAAGAAATCTTTTTTTTTTCCGGCATGTTACACTGCCCACAAGTGGGTGATTAGGAAACAAGTCACACATCCTTTGCTTGGTTTAAAAAAACAAAAAGGTATGATTGATATAGTATATATAAGTGTTCTCTTGGAAAAATGCTCACTCTGTTCTTGTGGTAACATTCCGGTGTTATGCAGATATAGCAAGTCATAAATGTATAACATATTACTATAAACAAAGAGATTGTAAATGTATAAAGGAAACATTTTAAAACGCTGACTGGGAAAAATAATTGGCAATGGTACAATACAACATTCTGATGCTATATAAAGACTGTGAAATAAAGGAAGGAACAAGGGGTCATAGTTTGAAACAACTCCAAGAATGTATGCATACAAATATTAGAAAGGAAACCTTTTCTATTAGAGTCACAATTATATACTTTTTAAGGGGGTGTGAACAAGGATCAACCAGCTTGGTAGTCAAGACTTCAACTGAACAGCACCACTCACCATGGCACTAAAACCTGTTGCATTAAGTAATATCAATAATTCTTACAATTCCATCTAATAATAATATCTGTATGAATGCAGTTCCACTGGATTTTGTACCGAATCTGAATAGTCATACTTTGCTGAACCAAAACCGAGGTAGTTGACATCTGTTATCATTAATAATTCAAGACAACTGGAGGAGTTAAAGTTGATGAATGTGTGTTCACATTGTTGCGTATTTGTCTGAACCATCTATACATGACACCTTCAGACCATAGTTCTTTGTCCAACAGGATGTCCAGATATTAGATTACTTGGTCACTCCAACTTCCATTCACCCATGAACCACTGGAATCATGTTTCTTATATAATCGAGCAGAACTTGTAGGAAGATAACCATCAACATTTCAATGATTTATATATGAACAGTTGCATGTATACATGTCTAGATCATGTCTGTGTCATTATAGTCCTATTGCCACGGCCCAATCACACATTGAGGAGTGGTTCTTGCCCAGGGATGTGTTGCTGGCCTAGAATTGGCCTTTGTGGTGATCTTGCAGGCCTTCTTTTCGGCATCGGATGCGAACGAGTTGTACAAGAATCGCCAAACTGTAGAAGATGGAATGTGCACAAGAGCAGGGCAAACACGGACGCCAGATTTTAACTTTCAGTGTCGCAGTCATCTGCCATGAATACTTGTGGGCCTCGTACACCTCTTCCTAAAATGCATTTGGAGACAAGAGTTCGGTGTAAAGGCGCAAAGCTGCCGTGGCTGTCGAACGGGATGATGACGTGATGAGAATTCCTAGTGGAATGCCTCCAGCAGCACTGTATGTTATGAGCCAGTAAGCCACACCGTGGCGCCACTGATTTGACCACGTTACCCATCGTGGGGAATATCGTGCAAAACGGGCAACAGGTTTTACTGGATTGCTTTCCAAATTGTTATCACATTTCCATTTGTGCGCGTTGAAGATAAAGACAACTTTTGTGCGCGCGTGCGTGCGTGAGTGTGTGTGTGTAGGTCTATATAAGCCGTGGTTCTGATTTAACAGGCCTTTAACCAGAAACCCGATGTCCCATTATTGGATCGTGTTTTTTAATCGTAACTGTTTTTTTCTTAACGGGTCTTTTGGTCTTTAAATAACAGGATTTGTATTTCTTTAGATACTGAGATCCTGTTTTTATTTGAGTCTCAAGAGGGATACAGTTGGAGGTTGTCGGAGAACCCTGTATATATAGCTCAAGTGGGCGCAGTTGGAAGTTTTTGAGAGCTTCAGCCTCCTGAATATTCAACACGTTGTGATGCCAATGACCAGTGCAGGTGTAACTTGGTTTTTCATGAGCATAACGGGTAAATAAAACATGAGAACGGGTATATTGGAAAATGTCACACCCCCATTGATACTTGCAAATTACAAGTTCAAACTACACTCCTGGACTTGCTTTCACACTTAGTACACGACCCGTTTTATGACAACGCAACCGCTGTTTTGACCTAGCACTGGCATCGGAACGTTGTGAATATTAGGGGGGCTGCGTCTTCCCTTGAGGCTCGCGAAATACTCGTACATTCCTGTACTCACTCACACTTAGCACAAGGCCCACATATGATTATGTTGTCCAATAAGCGGTGCGGCGACGACACATTTTCGACAGCACACCTCCCACTCCAACCCCGGCTTTCCATGTCATCAGTTCAGCGGAGACAAGCTGCTGAAGTTACAAAGACAGACGGCGAAACATTTTCAACAGCACACCCCCCCCCCCCCCCCCCGCTTTCCGACGTCATGACCCAACAGCGAAGTGTTCCAGTTCTCAGCACCTCAATATTAATTTCGTTACCGCGCCACTGCCTTTTCCCCATTCTTCCGAAGTCATGATACTTCAGCACGACGGCAGAATCGTGCTGAAGCTCCAGCCGAATCAATAATAGTAATTATTTTGGTTCGACTGCCAGTGGAAGTTTTTGGGGAGCCTCAAGGTGGTGCAATTGGAGGTTTGATTACTGGGCCTTCAACTGTCTTCTCGGGCCGACAGTTGGCCCGGTTGGACATATTAAGCCTTATGTCGGACACCGCCAGGAGGACGTCCCTGTGGGTGTCGTGGGTACGCCCTATCGAGATGTATATGTACCAGAGATCAGGGCATGCTTTGGGCTCCAACTTCTTGAAACTGAATGAAGAAAAACTGAAGCCATCGTGTTCTGTTCCGCCTATTAGCTGAATAAAATCGAGGTACACATGCTCGCGCAAGCATGCACATGCATGCGCGCGCGTGCACACACACATACATAATATACACGCACTGGTGATAGCTCGGTCACGTGACTTACAATGTGCCGAGTCTGGCGTCCAGCTTGACGTTGTGATGACGATGGAGTCCTATTTGATTGTTGTGTGCAGGTGTGAAATGTTCCACTGAGGCAACATTTCAAAGACTTAGCCGCTGGTACGACGGGACATAGATAATATTATGTGTACAATACTCTGGATTAACCTACTCCGATGCTAGTTGTCTCACTTCGAATGTCGTTTTACCGTAGTGCATCGAATACTTCCAGTTAGACGTGGATGCACGTAAACAATAGCACATCCGCATACTAATTAATTTGTGAGCCGTGTCAAATGAAGAATAATGGTCAAATAGTTCACAGTTATCGTGCAGTGAGAAGAACAAGGAACAAGATGGGCACACGATAAGTGGACACTTCGTATATTGGCTATAGAACAGTCTAATCAGCCGGGCTGACACGACGCGGCCGAGACCGAGTTTCGAAGACGACCGACAAGTTGAAGTCAGTGACAGTGAACTCCCACTCTTTTCAGAGACTACGCCGTCGATGAATTCTTCAGGATGCTATCTTAATATGTTTGCTGCGATCACTTTGGACGGTAACTGATAATTAATCCAGCCCAGCACAAAAGCATGTCTAATGAAACGTCTATCAATTGCATATCCGGACTGCTAAGGTCAAGCTTAAGCCAAGGTAAGCGCGTAGACCTAGGCTATACTAGGAAATATGTCAATATCATTTACCAATTTTTGTTCCTGCTAATATTCCATGGAATTTGTTGAGATCTCATTTAAACTCAACTATTGTAAAACTGTGTGTAGGTGCGTACAAATAATGATCGGGTCAATATACCCATGTAAGAATACAATAAGCCACCAGCATTATAGCATTATAATATCACATTTTAATATAGTGATTTTTTTGATATTGTTATATAGTAGAATTTACATTTAAACTATTTGGCTTAAATTTAATTAATTTATTTATTTAACTTATTAATTTAACTTGTTTAATTGCCTTTGGAGGAAGAACTTAGGGAAACCAAATTGGTATGGGGTGTGATTGGTATCGGAGAAGTCCGAAGAAGAGAGGAATGTTTCACTACCTTACAAAGCGGCCATCTACTATACCATTCCGCAGTGAACAACGGCCAAGCAGGAGTAGACTTTCTCATAAACAAGAGCTGAAAAGACAATACAGTAAGGGTTAACAACATCAGCTCCAGAGTAGCAGAACTTGTTCTATGCATAACAAAGCGCTACAAACTGAAGATAGTACAAATATATGCACCACCAACATCATACTCAGAAGAAGACACAGACATGTTCTACAACGACGTGGATGAGACAGACATTAGAAAAGCCAACCCACTACACGATAGTGATGGGAGACTTTAATGCGCAAGTAGGGAAACGAACAAACATTTCGGAAACGGCAACAGGCAAATTTGGCCTAGGTGTGAGAAACGAAAGAGGCGACACCTTGTTAGAATGGGCAACATCAAGAAAGTACAAAATCATGAATACCATGTTCCAGAAGAAAGCAGGGAGGAGATGGACATGGAATAGCCCAAATGGAGAAACGAAGAACAAAATTGACTACATCCTGACAAACAGGCCAGGCATGGTCACTGACGTAACTGTCATCAACCAAGTCAACATCGGAAGTGACCACAGAATGGTAATGAGCAACATCAAACTGGACGTCAAGGCTGAAAGGAAGAAATTGATAAACAAGAGACCACTGAGTGTATATACCATACAAATAGGAACAAAAAAGATCGAATTCCAACTCGAACTCCAGGAACTAGACAACATCGACACCATGAGCGAAAACATCACTGAGATGATCCAACTAAGTGTGACAAGTGTAGCCAAAGCAATCAACAGGCATGTAGTGACGAGAATATCATCACCGACACGAGCACTAATGTAAAAACGACGAGAAATGGTGGATAACGGCGACCGTAAAATACAAGTAGAGTAGGCAGAAATATGCAAGACCATCAAACAGAAAGCGAAGGAGGACATCAGGAAGTACAAACAAGAGATCATACGAGAAACGAGTATGTCATCAAAGAGCTAGCCTGAACAAAACAAGAAGAACACAGGCACTAGGCCGGGACGAACTGATTACACTTCTAGACAGCAGGGTAGAGAAATATGATCATGGAACGAATATAGGAATTCTACACCCAGCTACACGACAGTGAACAGAGTACCATAATTCACACCGACCCGAAAGAAGTACCAGATATAGCACCATGGGAGGTGGAAGCAGCGCTAAGAGATATGAAGAATGGGAAGACATCAGGCAACGACCATGTAAACATTGAAACATTAAAAGCAGGAAAAGGTATCATCTCGAAGACACTGGCTAAGCTGTATACTAATTGCTTATCAGAAAGACGAATACCCACCGCTTGGAAGAACGCAAAGATGGTGATTATCTTCAAAAAGGGAAATAAGAAAGACTTAAAGAAATACAGACCGATATGTCTGTTATCAAACATCTACAAATTACTCACAAAGATACTAACGAATAGGCTAGAGAAGACACTCGACGAAAACCAACCACGAGAGCATGCAGGATTCAGATGCAGGTACTCAACGACAGACCACATACACGTCGTAAACCAACAGAAAAAGAAGTGCCGAGAATATAATATCCCGCTCTGCATCGCTTTCGTCGACTAGGAGAAGGCTTTCGACTCGGTGCAAACTCAAGCAATACTGACCTCCCTTCAAAAACAGGGGAAAGGAGATGTGTACATCGATCTCCTGAAAGACAACTACACTTGTCACAGACACGCTTTGTATGAATTCGACATCTTTTATTATATGGGCAGAATACAAGGAGGAACGTCATTGGTTAATAAAACGACAATCATGATAGAACGTAATAGGCAAAGCGTCATGATACTACATAGCATAATTGCAGTGTGTCACATCTCCCTTTCGTCGAAGTAATTGATATGGTTATATAGAGTCACGAATACTAACTGCTAAAAACACTAACAACGCAATTAACGCAAAAAAAAGGTGACCAGCCTCATTGGAGTAGACTGTCCTCAGCTGGTCTGGCATATTCAGCCGACGTAATCACTCAACCACCCTGGGCGGTTTGCGTTGCGGTTGCTACGTCGCAAAGGAGCCACGGCTTCGGGGACAGCCTGATGATGAGGCCTTCCTTGTGCCTCCGGCTCGTCGATCGCGGTCGGCGGTGTCGGGAGCGGCGGCTTCTCCTTCGTCTTCAGGAGGTCGCGCCGGTTTCGTCGGTATGCCTGCGCGTTTTCGTTTGTCACCGTATATGAGCGAGGAGTATTCTCGACTCGGCTCACGACGGCTCGCTCCCATGTTGCACCGGAGCGAATGCGTACGGCATCACCTTCACGCAGTGGAGGTAGCGTACGCACGCCACGGTCATAGTGGTTGGCGTACGTCGCCTGGCGTTGTAGTAGTTGAGAAGTTGCGCTGACTACCCGTGGACGCAACGCCGACTTCGAATCAGGCAACTTCGTCCTCAACGTACGGCTCATCAACATCTCAGCTGGCGATAACGTCATGCCAGACACCGGCGTGTTTCGATACTCTAAGAGCGCAATGTATCGGTCACGGTGTTCGAAATTCGCCTTCTGCAACATGCGCTTCAGTGTTTGAACGAAACGCTCGCTCTCACCGTTTGACTGTGGGTACCGCGGACTGGATGTTGTTCCTTCAACTCCCCACTCGGACAGGAACGCCTTGAAGGTGGCACTGTTAAATGGCATGTTGTCACTGATGATTTCGCGAGGTATGCCGTGCCTTGCGAACACCGACTTGCAGTGCACAACCAAACTGCTGGCCGTCTTACTGTCGAGCTTGCATAGTTCAGGGTACTTGGAATAATAATCCACAATCACTAAGTAGTCATGGTTGTTGTATGTCATGACGTCCATACCAACTTTCTCCCATGGTAGACTGGGGATGGGATGAGGCTTCAGCGGCTCACGCTGTTGCCTTGGTCTGTACCTCAGACACGCTTGGCACTTCGACACGACTTCCTCTATGTCGGTGCTCATGCCCGGCCAATACAAGCACATGCGCGCTCTGGCCTTGCACTTCTCAGCACCGAGATGACTTTCGTGGATGACTTTCAACATTTGTTGTCTCAGAGATGCTGGCACCACTATCTTGTCGGCTAAGAACATGATGCCTTCAGCCTCGTGCAGCTCGTCTCGCTGGTGCCAGTACTGTTGGATGACGATCGGCGCATCTCGTCTATACTCAGGCCAGCCATGCCTGATCTGTTGTCTCAGGATCGACATCGTCTCATCGGCTGCGGTCGCTGTCTGTATCTGCTCTCTTCGTACAGCACTCATCGGGATGTTTTCCACCAGTGTATGCACCATGACTTCCATTTCGGCATGTAGATCGTTCGTTTCTTCCTGTTTAGGATTGTACGCTCGCGACAGCGTGTCAGCGAGGTACATGAGACGACCCGGCACGTACTTCACATTGATTTCGTATCGTTGCAGGCGTATCATCATACGCTGGATGCGAGGTGATGCCCGTGCGATCGGCTTCTTCAGAATCGCTTCCAGAGGTCGATGATCTGTCTCGACCTCCACCACCTTTCCGTAGATGTATTGGTGATATTTTTCGCACGCGTAGATTATACTCAAAAGTTCTTTCTCAATCTGAGCGTAGTTGCACTCAGCGGATGTCATTGCCCGTGATGAGTATGCCACTGGCTGCCGCTCTTGGATCAATGCAGCGCCAAGGCCTCGTTGCGATGCGTCACTCTGTATTTTGACGGGCTTCGTGACATCATAATATCGCAGCACTGGTTCACTGGTCAATATTGTTTTGAGTCTCTCGATGGCTGCGTCATGTTCCGGATGCCACGCCCACTCGACGTCCGTTGCCAATAACGATCGGAGTGGCGCTGTAATGTCAGACTCGTTCCAGATGAATTTCGACAGGAATTTCACCATTCCAAGGAACCGTCTCAGTGAAGTCTTGTCTTCAGGGCGAGGCATCTCAAATATGGCTTTCACTTTGTCGATGTCGGGTTTGAAACCATCTGGCGTCTGGATGTGGCCCATGTACTTCACCTGGTTTACCTTGTATTGTATCTTCGATTTGTTGAATGTCACATGACTTGCCTGCGCACGTTCCATTACCAGTCGGATGATCGCGTCGTGCTCTTCGTTGTCGACAGCTGCGATAATCATGTCATCGCCGATAATATGCACATTGTGGATGTCACCAAACGTCTCCATGTTCCGCTTCTGCATGACTTCGCTGGCTGAGCATATGCCAAACGGCATTCTTAGGAAGCGCATTCTACCCCACGGTGTGTTGAACGCTGTGAGATATGATGATTCGTCACTCAAACGCACTTGCCAAAACCCATCCTTGAGGTCAAGCACAGTGAATATCTTCTTCCCAGCCAGTTTGGCCTGGACGTCAGCGACTGTTGGCATTTCATAATGCTCTCTCTTGATGGCTGTATTGAGAGGCTTCGGATCTAAGCACACACGCATCGACCCGTTTTTCTTCTCCGTTATAACGAGGTTGCTGACCCAATCCGTAGGACGATCGACGTCATCGACAATTTCTCTCTGCTTCAAGTCATCAAGTGTCTGTTTCAGTTTATCGTGACGTGTGTATGGGATTCTGCGTTGCGGCTGGATGCACGGCCTGACTTCACTCGATGTCTCGATGTGATATTCTTTGGCAAACATGCCTGTGCCGTTGAACACTGCTGGGTATTCGCTTAGCAGATCTTCTTTGGTGAGCTTGCCCTTCTCATTCGTCTTCAATTCATCGATGTTGTGGCGGGACACCAGCTTCAAGCGTTCGCATGCGTCGTGTCCAAGTATTGCTGACTTGATATCGTCGACGATGTAGAATGAAACCGCCTGTCGTTCATCACCGCTCGTGTGGGTTAGCACGACTGTACCCATAGGCAGTACCTTGGAGTTTCCAAATGCCGTTAGAACACAGCTTGTCGGTTTCATTGGCACGCTGCTCGCAAACTTTGAGTACACTTGATATGGCAGCACGTTTACCTGAGCACCGGTGTCAAGCTTGAAACGAATGCGTGTATCATTAAATGATACGTCTGCCTGCCACTTGTCTGGGATGTCACCAATGAACAACGAACCAATGAACAGTTCGTTTTCGACGTCACGAACATCGCAGTCTATTGCTCGCACCACTTTTGACTTGCAAACCGCTGCGAAATGATTGCGTCGCTGGCATTGATTGCAGACTTTTCCAAACGCGGGACATTTCTTTGCTTCGTGCGTTCGCCCACAGTACTTGCAATCGCATATCAGTTTGGTGCTCTCTTTAGCTTTATATTTGTCAGCTTGTCGGCGTTTGATGACGTGAACTTCAGTGCTTGTTTCAGGGTTGCCACTCGTTGACATCGTTTGTAACTGTGCCTTGCTAACTTCGGAAGCTCTGCATATGGACAGTGCCTTACCAAGAGTTAGGTCAGTTTCCCTGAGTAATCGTTCTTTTATGCGTTCGTCACGCACGCCGAACACCATTTTGTCTCTAAGCAACAGCTCCTGTTGATCTCCAAAATTGCAAGTCGACGCACGAGTGCGCAAATCAGTGACCCACTGATCAATGCTCTCGCCCTCTTTCTGGTCTCTGCTCCAGAATTTGTATCGCTCGTAGACGCTATTCTCGCGTGGAATGCAATAGTCGTCGAATTTTCGTAACACAACTTCAATGTCAGTTTTGTCTTCATCTGTACCATACGTGAACGTTTCATGAATTTCAACCGCGTCGAACCCCATGCTGTGCAGTAGAATTGCGACTTGCGTAACGGCTGCTTTATCGCTCAGTTCCGCAGCTTGTCGGTACACATTGAAATTTGCTTTCCATCTTCGCCAAGTTACCGCTAGATTGGCCGCGTCAAAACGCATAGTATCGGGCCTTCGTAGCGATTCCATAGTTATAGACTAGTGCGGCATTTGTGCGCAAAAGTACAACTTACTTGAGTAGGCGTAGTTGTTTATATTTCTGACACCATGTCACAGACACGCTTTGTATGAATTCGACATCTTTTATTATATGGGCAGAATACAAGGAGGAACGTCATTGGTTAATAAAACGACAATCATGATAGAACGTAATAGGCAAAGCGTCATGATACTACATAGCATAATTGCAGTGTGTCACAACACTAACAGCTCGGTGACAGTCCACCTACACAAAAGAGCAAAAAGATCAACACCAAGAGAGGAGTACGACAAGTTGACACCATATCGCCCAAGCTGTTCACGGCAACACTCGAAAGCATATTCCGAAGACTGACCTGGGAAACCAGAGGCTTGAGGATAGACGGAGAATATCTCAGCCATCTTCGCTTCGCCGACGACATAGTCATATGCGCTACTACACCGCAAGAACTACAAAACATGCTGCACTGCAGGAGCTGGCTGATGAAAGTGAAAAACAAGGTCTAAGGATGAACATCTCAAAGACAAAAGTGATGCTCGGAAATGACACACCAATATATATCAACACGACGCAGATAGAGAACGTTGAAAGCTACGTCTATCTGGGACAGTGATACAGTATCTGAGACAAAAACCAAGACAAGGAGATTCAAAGAAGGATCACCGCCGGCTGGACAGCTTTCGCCAAACACCGGGACATCTTCAAGGGTAACTTTGGAACCTGCTTGAAGAGACAAGTCTTCAACTCATGCATACTTCCAGCGATGACATACGGCGCGGAAACATGGGCACTCACCATCCAGGCAAAGAACAAACTAGCAGCCGCACAAACAAAGATGGAAAGAAGTATGCTAAACATCACATATCGGGAGAGAAAAACAAACATCTGGGTAAAACAGAAGACAAAGGTCATAGACGTGATAGAACGAATCAGAAGACAGAAGTGGACTTGGGCAGGGCACATTAGCAGACGAGATAACCGATGGACATCGCATATCACAACCTGGAGACCTTACGAAGGGAAACTATCTAGAGGAAGACCAGCGAGACGTTGGAGAGACGAACTAGACGAGTACTGGAAGGGCACCATCTGGCAGAGGATAGCGCAAGACAGGCATATTTGGAAACGACATGCTGAAGCCTTCGCCCAACCACGGGACACTTCGGCTGCAAAATGATGATGAATTGCCTTTTAGACACTTTTCACTTGACTATTTGTATAAAATGTACACAATTTTATCTTTGTTAACCCAGATATATTATGGTGCATTTACTACATTATAAATGCAGACTACAAATAAAAAATAACTAACAATAAACAACATGATTTTATGCAGCTACAGTTGTTTTAATCAATCATAGACACTTTTTTCACTTGACTAATTGGATCAAAAGTAATTAATGGATGCGTTCATGGATTACATGAACACATGAACACATATTTGGAATGAATACGGTTGTCAAAGAACTAACAAACAATAATATTATGTTTACTTCTTTGATTGATTAAAACAACATATATAGTACAAGCGTTGGCAACGCGTTGCTCCACCGACTCGCTCTGTCTCTGACGCAAATACAACGGCTGCAGAGAGTACAGAACTGGGCGGCCCGCATTATGGATGTTGCCTCGAAATTCTGTCTTACGACACTGCTGCTACCGATAGCAATTTGAGTTGAGTTCAAGATCTTGCTACTCGTACATCGAGCACTAACTGGGCAGACACCTCAGAGTCAGTAGATCAGACATTGTGTCAACTGATGTCAACCGTTTAGGTCGCTGAGCTCCTGCGAACGCAATCTACTTGGGGTCCCGCGAGCGAGGTGACATTGGGGTCACCGGTCGTTTGCTGTGCTGGCACCGACCCCAAGGAAATCGCTGCCACAGCACCTAGTGATACTGTTTTGAAACTAACCTCAATTTACACCTTTCATAGAACAGTCTTCATGGCGAGCAACGACTGTTAGAATTGCGCATGCGTATACTGGCAAAACATTGTCAGGAAGTTGCGCACAGCGCAGCTGCAGATTTTTAGTCTTCATTTTCTTAGTCTTTTTCTTCTTGTTATTATTATTATTATTAGTAGTAGTACTAGTAGTAATTTATCATTATTATTACATCGTTTAAATGTTGTTGCAGTAAACAGCCACGATGACTTCCAGATGCGGACTACAAGTTCTACGATGCATTCGACACGACGACACTTGAGTTGATGAGGACTTTTCGCAAACTTCGACCGAAAGACACGAGACACCAGACATTTGAAGTTGACGGAGCTGTGGCGTAGCCTTATAGGGACTGTGACATTATCCCATCATTATCGGATGTTAAATATTAAAGTGCTAAGAGGTTAGATCGTTGTAGCTTATTTGAGGTAACCATGGGTCGGAGGAGAGTAAACTCCTTTCGCTATTTAGAGCATATTTCAGATCACACTGCATCCCATCCCCGATAGGGGTTTTGAGGTTGGGTGGCCGGCTTGCAAATTCTTTCCATGGCTTACCCGCCGTCTTCAACTGTCGGTCATTTTGACCGGATTTTTTTGATCTAAAGTAAATAACTGGGTGATTGTTGAGGGTGACTTTTTCCTCATTTGATGAACCATTTCCTGAAATAATAAAAATTAAAACCAACGAAGTGATGTTTTGTTTGTTTCACACAGTTGTAAAGTCAAAGGAGGGATTGATAATAGAAACGAACGAAGAACGAATCAAATTGCTACAGCGTCATCTTGTTCGTCGTTCGCAATTCCCTAAATGCTACGCGCCGAACAAGATAGATGTACAGGGCCTGCTTACTTATTACATTTAATCCTCATCGCGTGTGGTCACACACAAGGCCAACACCAAAGAACGCCAATGTTGCCTATCCGCTCTTAGCATCGTTACTTGGCCTCAGCTCCACCCGGATGCCTTCATCTCCCGCTCCATTGAGCTCCTCCATGTCTCATTGGGTGTCCCCTAGCTCTTTCGCTACTACTGGTAGTATAACGCATGATCACTCAGGAGAACCAGAGGTGAACCGTGACATGGAGTTCAACTATAGTTTTGTTGTTGAAATGTGTCCACCAGGCTGTCCTTTTTAAGAAACCGCGACATGTCTAGCTGGCAGGGTTGAGCATTTTTTTAAATTGCGGTACAAAGATTTTCAATGATCGGCATAACACCGTTCACTAAAATACCATTTAATGAAAAGTAAAAGAACAACACTGTAACGTTTATAACACGCTAAAGAGGTTTCTGATTAATGTTGACATCCAGAAGTATGCCAGATCATGTATTCAGACTTTACAGGAAAATAATGAGTAAATTACATTTAGCTTTAGTGATTGTCACATATCCAAGCATTGGCACTGCTTGGTGTGTCTGTCTACAATCCACAAGCATTCTTAAAACTAAATTATAATAAGGCCATGGTGCAATTACTAGTGTGATTGTCACATATCCAAGCACCAGATCAGTAAACCAAATAAACAATTAAGTCACTATCAGAGCTATCCGATTCACTATCAGATTCACTGGATTCCACAGACGCAGATGTGTACGTATTTGCGCACCTGTCGTCTGCTCCACACTGACAATACGCGGTGCATGGCAGTCCCACTGAATGGCAAGTGCATCTGTTACTAGCACACGGGTTGTCTCATTTGCAAGAGCACGTAACAGCTTAGAGGACAGTTGCTGGAGGAGCAAATGTAGCTGTGTCATAGATTTGGCACAGTTCCTGACCATCCTTGAACTCCAAACCGAACTTGGTGGCATCCACATCTGGAGGATGATCTGCTGACGTTGCACACCAGATTAAGATCTGCCGGCGTGCACGATTGGCATGTTGAACAGCCGCATCATGTGTTGGTGGCAGGCTTTTGATAGCAGGCGGTTGCCGTTTTCTGCAGAATAATTGGTACCGGAGATTATTCAGATCAGACCCTGGCTTGCCTCCAAAAAGACAAATAAGGAAGTTAATGCCAGCCCGTTGTGCTTCTGCCTTATGTACAGTGCTGTCGCACATCTTCTCCAGATCAACATCAGATTTCAGAAGCAGGTTGAGTGCAGACACCTTCCCATTTCCCTAGGGATATGATACAGAGTCGCACCCACTGAGTGCGTGAAGTGGAAGGATATGCTTGCATTTGTCTCCAAGTTTGGCAAATGTTCCATTAATGCTGATCACAGTTCCGTCATGCTTCTTAATTGTGACCTTGGTGGCGATGTTGTGCTTCCACGCACGGTACACTAGGTGCAGGAAAATGTCGGTGTCATCAGCGGTAACCCTAATGTGACTTTTGTCTTGGAGAAGAAGCACACAACGGGCAGTGTTCACGTCTGCTTTCTCATAGTTGAACACGTTCTGTTCCTCACCGATGAGGTGGAGTAAGGGGTGTCCATGCTCAGTGCTACATATCACGTCGATCAGCTACCTCTTACTGTGGTCACTCTTCATAAGCACCTCACGGTTTAGACGAGGGGATGTGCTCGAAAGAGTGTGTTGTTGAGGATTTCTGCTGCCAGCCCGACGTGTTCGTTCATGCGATTTTATGGACCTCGGTAGATATTTGTCAAATATGACATTTGTCTGATGTTCTTTTGAGTACTTGCGACAGAAAGCATTTGCCTCGGTCATTCCTGTCAACTATCTCCAGGTCGATGGGATCTAAAGGGGGAGATGCATTGACAGCCATCCTGGAAACAAGGATATTCTTTGTTCCTTTACGCATGTTGCCATATTCGTTAAACAGTAGCGAAGGCACAGGGTCCAGCAAATATCTTAAGAGGTCTTGCAGATTGATGTCACGCTTCTGTGAAAAGACCAAACAAACGAGCGTACAGCTTTTCCATGTCATACGCTTTGCCAACGCCAACCTTCAGGCCTTTCCTGGCAACCTCCATCGTGATAAATGTCTTATTCAATGGTTTGTAAAAAGAGCCAGGCAAGTTTCTATAGAATACTGCCGCCAATTCTTCACCCATGAAAAGGGCATTGTCAACGTTGACATTGTTTGGTGCAACTCGTCTACTAACAATGTCCAGCAGTGCGTAATCTGTAGGAGTAGTAAGCGGGTTTGTTTATTTTCTGATCTCGGAAATGATCAGGTTTCTGTCAGACGCATCAAGCTGCTTTCTCCTTTTCCTTCCTCCTTGAGCTCTGCTGTATCTGCATTCTCCTCAATTTCTCCACGCATCTTGTTATAGGCGATGGACAGTGCATTGCAGAGATGGTACGACTGAGTCCATGTTGCTACCTGCTCGTTTGGAAGGGTCTGTCCCACCAGCCAACATTTAGCTTTTCCATAGCGGATGTAGGTTTGTTCCCCAAACTGATCTAGGAACAGTCCATTCCAGATACCGTTTCTATGGCGACACACGTGATCACCACGGAGGAATGCTTCTGCTACATCGTGTGGAAGGCATGTCATACCGAGAACATGCCACATAATATATCGGGCATAATTCCAGTGGCCTGGAGCAAAGAAATATGGCAGAGTCCTTTGGGTTTTTGTCAAGGGAATCTTGTAGAGATTTATGTAAAGTGTCTTTGCATTGTTTGCTTAATTTTATGATTGTTTGTTATTCTTTCAAGAACTCCAGTTACTAGGCGACCAGTTCTGTTGCAGCAGAAATAGCAGCAGTCACTTTCCTCCTCACATGCATCCATGCTGGAAATCATTCAGACACAGTTGAGCCAGTAACATAAAGAACATTCATCAGATTGTGTCGTGTAGGTATGAACTTTTAAACTTATGAGTGTGGTTATTCAACTTGAATCAGATGTGATAAATATCTACAACAGAAACTTAATGAACGTAAACCAAACAGTTGAAATGGTATGTTGTCAGAAAAAGAAAAGACACACATATTCTTATACGAGCATAGCTGAGTATATTCCAATTCTGTTTGAAGAACATTAAAAATGATTGTATGTCCATTGCATAGCCATCAAAACATAATAAACGCTTGACGAAATTAATTTATTATGTAACATATAAAAGTTTCCATCCAATAGTGAAGATAACCTATGTATGTAGGCACTGTTAACAACTGCACTTGTTGACCTTTCCTTACCTTTACTTTACCTAATAACTATCATAAATAACGCCTAGTGATCGCAGAAAGAATAGTTTGGGATCTTAAGTGAGCGTTCATTGGTATTATCACCCTTAAAAGTAATATTTTGCACAAACTTTGTCACCATACTCTCAACATAGACGATACAGCTACAAAGAGTCATAAACTAACGCGTTGACACAATAATAAAGCATATTAACCCTCTTCACAGCTGTTTGAACATTCTAAATTATGGGCATGCAAATAGTTATGCAAAAACAATTTAATTTGCAACAGTAAAAACTTTTTTTATGCGCGAACCTGCCTACGGCGTAAAAGGACACTCGCTAGCATGACCTTTGCACAGAAGGTCATAGAAGATCATACCAACTTACATAAAGGAGAGATTACCTCCAGGTATCCAGTGAGTAGTCATTTGTCTAGGTGCTAGAAACACAGCCGAGGTAACAGCCAGTTATGTTACCCCACCATGTTATGTTACCAACGTGTAGCATATTGTTGGTTACAAATACAATATATATTTCTTTGGCCCAATACAAAAATGCTCAACCATGCCAGGTGGGTATGCGTCAGATTCTGAAAGTGGACACCTTGAACAACTTATTTCTGCCAAAAAGCCTTAGTTGTACTCCATGTCACGTTTCACCTCAATTGTGAGGTTTGTCTCCTGAAATAAACTAAATGGATGTCAGCGGCATTCTACGGGCTATACGTGTCCGATCCATCACCATGTGTGGCGTTTAAACCTCGAGAGAGATGGCTGTGTACATATCCTATTCATGGAGTTCACTGTTTGACTTTTTTTTGGCCAGTAGATTCATAGAATCCTCCGGAGACAGTTATTTTGAAAAAATTTCCTGCGTCTGGCATATGTCTTTGATGACCTCCCATGATTCCATATTGTACCAGCACACACAGGACGTTGCTCGTGAATACGCGGATTTCTGTTCTGTTGCTGATCTTGTTGGTCTTCTATGTGTTCTTTAGTGCCGCAAATGCCCCTCTTGCCTATAGATCCTTGCCTTGATCTCAGACTCCGAGTTTCCACCTTGTGTCACCTTGGCCCGTAAGAAGATAAACTCGATCACGTTTTCAACGTGATGGGGGTGTTATTTCGCAGCGCTTTGTGTTTTTTTGATGTTCTAACGTTAAATCATTGGGATGCGTCTAGGCTCTGCAGTTTGATAGCCCATCGTGGTTCCCCTGTAAACGTTGCATGCGTTTTGTCCGGGAAAGGTCATAACAGTGACCCAGTGTTCGACATAACTGCGCACCGCGTGAGCCCGTGAATATTCTGCCAGGCCTGCAGCGGCCACAAGTCACACGCCCGCCTGGCCCACGCGGTTTTTTGATATATATATTTAATTATAACTTCACAAAATGTAGGACTTGAAGGGAGATCGGGGCAAGCTTAATTATACCATAATCTAATGTGAATGTGACGTGTGCGCGCATCATCTTCGCAAGCCAGGGGTGGTTGTAGGTAGTGAGACTGGTGTAAGCCGCAGAGCCGCCTGGCGCGCGAGGATGCATGTAAAATTACAAGTGCATATGCGCGCGCCTACAGCTGTCTGTTTAATAAGGATGCTCGCATTACCCCGGTTGCCCCTCCCCATGTGCCTTTCAAGTATACTGAAGGACTTTAATTACGCAAGATGAAATTGAATACTGTAAATAAACCCAACTAAATATTTCACATAGTTTTATTGTAACACGTAGTTGTCCTGGTCGCGGTCGGTCGCGTGTCACCCCAGTGTCATTACGGCGTCTCTGCAGGCGATTAATGGTAGAAGGAGCGACTCTGAACCGTCTGGCAACCGTATCTTTGCTCGTTGCCTAGCTGGTCCCGGGAAACTTGACTCATTCGACAGTGACATGATGAAAAGTTGCATAAGTGACGCCAATTGTGTCGGTCTTTTATAGCCCTGGCCAAAGGTGTGCATATAGTGATGCTCAATAGCCACAGCCATTAAGCTTAGACTATCACATGTGAGCAATATTAAGGAGTAGTCAGTGTCGGGAGACGTGGTTAAGGTAAACACTTGTTTAGTGGGGCACTGATGCCAGGCCCGTAGCCAGCTTTTCATAATGGGGGTTCAAACTCAATTTATCTTTGTATCCACTTAGTTGTGGGACCTACAGTGACAAGTGACGACTGCATCTTGGTATGAAAATAAATGTTACACATATATCCTAGAACAAGTTTTATTACAACCAATTCATGCAGTAGTCTTAGAAACGTATCCTGCAAACCAGGACGTTTGACAGTTGTTTCAATTTGACTAGATTTCCGTTTCGGGGGTGAATTTCCTAACGAATTCACGCTGTCAGTAGATGTCCCAGTATGGAGCCCAGCATATTTTTGTCTTCTCCAAGAATTTGACGACAGCGGGTCGATCGAGGGTCATAGTAGGCTGTGTCCACACTATTTAGCGTCACCATGAGTCGTGCGTTTCTCGTGTCCTCGTTCATACTGGTGCGGTGATTATCGACCACGAGGTTGTGGTGGCTCATGATCTTTTCGGTCTGCTTAGAGTGTGGACTCATACAAGCCAGAGATGCCAACACCTTCTGAACTGAACCTGTTGTGACTGGCAGAAGTTGGCGCAGCCTGACAGTCAACTTACAACCGAGATCACAGCCATCAGGCAGGAATGGCACATTCGGCATGTTTTCCCACTGCTCGGCTGCCCCGTCCTCAAAGTCAGAAGCCTCATCTGGGGAAAGGCGTCTGACGATGCGCACACCATGCTCAACGAATGTTAGATCCTTGATCGCAGAACCGTTTACCATGCCCCGTTTCCTCTTTTCCTTTTTTCTACATCTCAATGTGTCACAATAAACGTGTTCATACTTTCTCTACGAGAATCTTCATTCTATAATGTCGCTGTACGCACAGCCCACGGCCAGTACACGACATTAATTGGCGACGAAGTAAACTGACAACTCTACGAGTTACTTTGAACTAGACTACGTCTAATTTCTGTGTGAAAATGGAAACTGTCGCTGACGTCGCACTTTTTTCGCTGGAGCCGACTGACAGCGCAGGCCATTGCTGGGAGCGTTGGGTGAGGCGCTTTGAGAACTTTGTGGTGGCTAAAGACATTCAGAACGATACAAGAATGAGAGCGATGTTGCTTCATTATGCTGGTGAGGCAGTGGGGGTGACAGAAAATGATGATTTCGCAGAAACCAAGCGGAAGCTCACTGCTTACTTCAGGCCGCAGTGCAATGAAGAATATGAAATATTCAAGTTCCGACAGGCTGGACAGACGTCGTCAGAGACGCTGGACTAATTCAATGCACGATTGCAGCAACTAGCCAAAAACTGTAAGTTCCATGAGAAAGACAGAGAAGTGAAGTCGCAAATCATCCAAAAATGTGCGATGTCAAAAGTGCGTGACAAGGGGTTAAGTGAACCTACAATCACGCTAGAGAAGTTACTGACGTTCGGGCGCACACTGGAAGCTACGCTACAGCAGTCGAAGATCATGAGAAATTCTTTTTCGTCCGTGCCGAGGCCTGTCCATGCCGTATCGAATGACAAGGGGCGGCGCAACTCTTCACGTGGAGGTTTCAGCTTTGGTCGCCAGGTGGCGACACAGAGATCGCAATCCACCAAGAAAGCGTTTTCCGCCTGATCGCCAAGGGACGCCACATCGAGACGATCGACCAGTCGTGAGCAGTCAGCAGCGGTAGAGACGTCACAAGGGGGCAGCAACGGCATGCCCAGGCTGTGGTGGACCGCCACACGACGATCGGCGAATGTGCAAAGCTTGGGGCAGGAGATGCTACAAGTGTCAAAAGCTAAATCACTTTGCTAATGTGTGCAATGCAAACACTCAACAGACACACTTAGTAGAAAATGACACACACTCGCAACGCAATGACAAGTTATGTGAAGACACATACACACTTGGCCTGTAACACCCAAGTGCCACCCACACCATACCACCGTACATTTGCAATGTCCAGATAGAGGGAAGTGAAGTGGCTATGGAGATAGATACCGGAGCAGCAGTTTCGCTTATATCGGGGGATGAGTGGGCTAAAATCTGCAAGACATCTGTGCTCACTCTCGACACGCGTACCGTTCCGAGGTTGCGAACGTACGCAGGTACCACAATTGAGCCTTTAGGGCGAGCACAGGTGAACGTTTGTCACAACAATCAACAGCACAGGCTGCAGGCAATCGTAGTGCCTGGGTCGGGACCTAACCTGCTGGGAAGGGACTGGCTAACAGTGTTGAAAGTGAACTGGGCTACCTTGAACCAGGTAGACAGAGAGGACTTCCTAAAGCCTTACGAATCAATGTTCAATGAGGGACTAGGCACTCTAAAGGGGCTGGCTGCGAAGTTCTACGTTGATGACACGGTTAAACCGAGGTATTGTAAACCTCGACCTGTACCTCTTGCTTTACGAGCCAAAGTAGAGGACGAGCTAGATCGTATGCAGAAGGCCGGGATCATCCGTCGTGTGGAGTATTCTGAGTGGGCCGCGCCCATTGTACCGGTCTTGAAGTCTACCGGCGCAGTCAGAATCTGTGGCGACTATAAGGTAACCATCAACAGAGCCGTCAAGGTAGACAAGTACCCGATCCCGAACGTATCTGATCTGTTTACAAAATTAGCAGGTGGTACACTGTACACCACGCTGGACATGAGCCATGCGTATCAACAGGTCGTACTGGATGAAGAATCACGTCCGTTGACTACAATCAACACGTCGAAAGGGCTGTTCGCATTCGAACGTCTGCCTTTCGGTGTGAGTTCTTCTCCAGGTATCTTCCAGAGAATCATGGAGCAGTTACTACAGAACATACCCATGACTGTAGTGTACCTCGACGACATCCTGGTCACAGGAAGAACGCCAGAAGAGCACGATCGTAATCTGGCTACTGTGCTAACGCGACTACAAGACGCAGGGTTACGCCTGAAGAAGGAGAAATGTGCGTTTCGTCAGAAATCGTTCACCTATCTAGGTCATGCGATTGATGCTGAAGATATTCATCCTACGGAAGACAAAGTGCGAGCAGTACAGAACGCGCCTGCACCGCAGAATGTACAGGAGTTGAGGAGTTATCTAGGACTCATTCACTACTATCACAACTCTTGCGCAATCTCAGTACGCTGCTTGCTCCGCTGCATGAAATGACACGCAAACACACAAAGTGGAAGTGGGGTCCGACGCAACAAAAGGCTTTCGATGAGTTTAAGGCACTGCTTGTTTCTTCAGATGTGCTTGTACACTACAACCTTGAACTGCCGATCATCTTGAGCAGTGACGCATCTCCTTACGGGATTGGAAGCGTACTGTCACACAGATTACCCGATGGCAGCGACAAGCCTATCGCATACGCATCACGCTCTCTCTCCACAGCGGAAAAGAAAGTACGCACAGCTGGAAAAGGAAGCGTTGTCGTTGGTCTTCGGGATATCCAAGTTCCATAAGTACCTTTACGGGAGAGACTTCACGTTGCAGACCGACCACAAGCCGTTGGTCGGGCTGTTGAAGGAAAATCGTGCCATCTCCGCAATGGCTAGTGTACGCATTCAGAGATGGGCACTAACACTAAGTAACTTCAGACCGGGTACGAGTTATGTCATGCAGACGGATTGAGTCGCTTGCCGCTACCAGACACTGAACGAGTACCAGTCCCGGAGGAAGTGGTTCTAGCACTTACAACCATGAACGATACACCCATCACGGCAGAACACATCGCTAAATGGACAGCAATCGATCCGATGCTGTCACAAGTTCTTCGGTTCGTAGAAACAGGATGGCCTAGCGATGTACCACGCGAGTGGGAGAGTTACACTCGAAGGAAAGACGAACTGAGTGTCCAACACGGGGTGTTGATGTGGGGAGCAAGAGTCATCGTACCACCAAAGGGTCGTGACACGTTGTTGAAAGAACTACACGAGACGCATCCGGGCATAGTGAAGATGAAGGCGTTAGCCTGAAGCTGCCTCTGTTGGCCAGGTTTGGACGCTGAAATCGAGATGTGTGTTAAGGACTGCACGACATGCCAAATACACAGCAAACAACCACCAGTGGCACCACTGCATCCATGGGAATGGCCGGGACGAACGTGGCATCGAATACACATTGATTATGCGGGACCGTTCGAGGGACGTATGATACTCATCATAGTCGATGCTCACAGCAAGTACATCGATGCACACGTTGTATCAGCTGCGACAACCAGTGCAACTCTCACGAAGCTAACGGAATCAAACACATCACGTCTTCACCTTATCACCCATCCAGTAATGGCTTAGCTGAACGCGCCGTTCAGACTGTAAAAGCAGGGTTGAAGAAGACAAATGGCAACCTAGAAGATCGTCTCTACACCTTCCTAGCACGCTACAGGGTAACTCCACAAGCTACAATCGGCAGAGCTCCAACAGAGTTTGTGTTGAAGACACCGCCGAGCACACGACTGGATCTTCTACGACCATCCATTCAGAACCGAGTCTTGCGCAAACAGGAAGAAGACAAAGAACGCCACGACCAGAGAGCAGTGAAGCGAAGTTTCATGACAGGAGACTGTGTCTGGGCGTTGAACTTTCAGGGATAACCGAAATGGGTCGCTACGGTGATAGAGAACCGGCTTTGCCGTTACAAGTTTTTGTTTGCATTAAAAGTTTACATTTTTATAATTATACTAATTATGTTTTTCTTAAAGGGGGAGGAATGTTAGATCCTTGATCGCGGAACCGTTTACCATGCCCCGTTTCCTCTTTTCCTTTTTTCTACATCTCAATGTGTCACAATAAACGTGTTCATACTTTCTCTACGAGAATCTTCATTCTATAATGTCGCTGTACGCACAGCCCACGACCAGTACACGACAACGAAGTATCTCAGACTGCGTGACATCACTAACTCCTTCATGTCTTTGATGACGTCCTCCTGCTCCGTGCGATGCTTGCACGACCTCCAACCTGATTGCTCGTCTGTCGCGGCGGTTTGTACAAACGAACTGGTGATTACACTTTCGTTGTGTTAGGT
Source organism: Escarpia spicata (assembly GCA_963995525.1). Taxonomy (NCBI): domain Eukaryota; kingdom Metazoa; phylum Annelida; class Polychaeta; order Sabellida; family Siboglinidae; genus Escarpia; species Escarpia spicata. The sequence continues at coordinate 2,777,808 of OZ023212.1, forward strand.
CCTCTTTTGTGTTATCGGTTGGACAACTCATTTTCTCCTCCTTTCTTCCCGGGAATGGTCCATCTCTCATTAGGTTCAACTTCTTGATTGCCGCATCAATCACAGTGAGAAGATGGCTGATGATCAAATCACTCTTTTCCAACTTATTCTGGAATGTTTCAAATATATCCAGGATGTCGCCCATCAGTGCGGTGATCAACGTTTGTTGGTGGTTCCAGATTTTCGAGAACCCTTTGGCTTCTGCCTTCTTCTTTCTGTCGCTGGTACTTTCTGGCGCCTGCGTCTGTTCCCACACCATGATGCAGGCTGGTAGGTTACTCAGCACAGCATCCACCAGCTGCAGCTCGTGCTGGGCAAACGTGACATCGTGGTGCCGGGGGAACTGTGTGACAGTCCCGGCCTGCATTGACAACATCTTCATCTTAAAATGTACTTTTTTTTTTTAAAACCCTGTCTGATTTGTTTCCCTCTCTTCTTACATGTAAGATATCATTATACACCTTATACATGTAAGATATGTTGTGTTTGCTATCATAACGTATTAATAATCACTTTCAATTGTATTGGCATTTGTCTCATAGAAAACCCGGTACCTATTGAGCACTCGATGTGTACAAAACTCCGAAAGATGTATGTGAATATATGAATAACTGCAAGATATACATATATACAGACATGTACTGCATATATGTGAATGTGTTAGACTATATTATATTGTTGCACCAATTGCCATATGATGTTTATTTTATATCCGTACGTACACACATACATACTCGTACGTACGTGCAAACCCTCCTTCTGTTCTTCGTTTAATTCTCTTAGTTTGCCATAAGAACGATGAATATGAATATTAGCCTTGAATTGAACTATTTTATTAATTAATCAATGAATTATTGATAAATCTAACGTTGTAATATTTAAGGGTGGCTCTTACGATATCGACCTTGCGGTCTTAGTGAGTCTCCCTGGTCAGTACGGTAACATCGTATCAACTCATTTTCTTTTCTATTAAATGTAAATATAGACTATTTTGTTATTTATTTGTTTTAATTTGTTAACAAATTACACCATAAATGTATTCACGTTGATATACATATATTATGTCTCAATATATATTTTATGATGTCCATTAATTTGCTATTAGTTCTTGTACCTATTGACCAAAATAAACTATATTCATTGTCATTGTCATCCGTCTCGGCGTCCGGAAGAATCGTACGAGTAGTAGATTGGACTTTCAGATTTCCAACTCAGGTACGGTGCTGACGACTGACTCAAGGGCTAAGTCAAGTCGGTGTGCAGCACACCAGAATGTTGCCAAACCTCTCTGCATGTGGCCATAATCCACCTTGTCTGTCGGTGTTTGCTGCCTCGCTGTCAGTGGTTACAATAACCAGCTTCGATCGTGTCTTTACCGCCTGTCAGATCCAGAGCTTTGTTCGCCGCTTCAAGTAGTCCGTCTGGCGAATGCATGACAACTGAGTTGTTTGATTATACCCCAGTGCAAATTAAACCAAACCCACCAAAACGAATAAAAAGTAAGCCATACAAGGGGCTTGTTTGAGAGAATGGGGGCACACTGGAGTGAAAGTTGATCTGACTGGGGGGGGGGGGCAAACGAAAGAGGGTAAACGAAAGGGCTGGGGGCAATGCCCCCCACTTTGTACGTTAAAAAACGCCCTGCTTAGGTTGTTGATTGTTGAGAATTACCTCTTTGACAGTCGGTAGTTACATTAATCAGCATACTAAAAATAAAAGGCCGCACCTTTCGTTCACTTTTTAACATAGTACTGATGAGAAATAATAAATTATTTTGTATGGTTTAATTTATGTGCTCATAATTATTAAATCATCGTCACCCCGTTCATTCACCGGTATTTTATCTGCATCTGTCACCTCTGAGTTTAGGATTCATAATTTGACGTTTCGTGTAAAACTGGCTTCTTGTGTAATTGTTAACCCATGCGTTTTCATCACAGGAGACCCTGGGATAGTGTGAAGTCCTTCTGCATGGCTAATTGGATGCAATGGTCGTTTGACACACAATCCTCTATAGTGACTGTCTTTTCACACATGACATTGGGGACAGACGCCTCGGCCAGGCTCCCGTGGATTCAGTGACGATCACTTAATAAATAACGGTTCTCCCTTAAATTAATTATCATCTCTTTGCGCAAATCAGGCTTTCTTGGCATTCCATAATTGTAATGCTTGAACAGTATCCAGCGGCTTTTAATTTTTTTAGGACGGGGGTAACGCTTTTGAGAAACATGGAATACAATTAGTGGTATACATTTTAAAGATGCAATTTGGAGGGGGTTCACATTTTGGAGAAAGGGGTTCACAAAAAGGGAGGGTTCACGTGAATCCCCCTGGCTACGGTCCTGCATGATCATGCGTGCTTCCATGTATATTATGTTTTGGGAACGCAATTGACATGTCACAAACCCACTACCCGAAAAATACACCCCACAACAAAATTGCGTAATTGGTCCTTGATACAGTTCAGTATAGATTGTCATGCAGTGTATATAATTTGTCGTATAAGCTCTATGTAGTATGTACAATTGCTGTAACAGCAAAATAAATCACTCGACTGTGCTTGCTGAGATTCTGTGGTAGTCCAAGTGTTATCAACTACACTTTGCAAAGTCATCTACTACTGAAACGGCAGCATATAGATACACGAATTTCCAAGCACCCGTGAATTCTTGGCAGTCTTGCGAAGGTGTTAGCACTTCTGATTGTAGGCGAACATACCTGTCAATCAACTATATTCTCGTTTACTAACGTTAATTTGCGAGAGGTGCCAAATGTGAAATTCGTATGTAGCCTATTCACTCCCGTGGAAGGTTATAATATCTTCACAAAATCTCATATAATTTACACAAGGCACAGTGTTTCACATTGCATATGTATGCGTGTTGAACATTATATCCTGGTTATTAATAAAAAATGTTAGCAATGCTAGCTGAACTTGCAATCAAACTCTAGTGAAGAAATATGACCATTTTAAAACGACATAGGTGATTCGACGAGAAAAGACTTAGAGCGCCTGATGGGCGTACCATCTAACCAATGACATGAATTGTTACAAACGATCACACGGCATATGGGAAGTCACATTGGAAATTCATACGCGTATTCCACATGGGTTGTGTACGAATGACGTTTCCTGGTAAAATTGTGTAAAAGTAGTCATTTGTTTTTCAAAACTTTAGAAGAGACTCGAAAACTGAAGCACTAAAATATGGATCTTCTCACAATATTAGAAAAGACAGTATCACCTGGTAAGTTTAATACGTAGAAAACAAATTTGAGTTCTGACATCTACCGGCATTTTGAACTTTCCGCATTCACCATTTTGCAAACAATTATATATTCTGACCTACTTTTGTTTTATCTCAATGTTTCAGATAAAACAGAATTAGAAGCCTCTCAACAGTATCTGGAACAAGCTGCCCAACAGAATTTGGTAGGTTTCATAGTTTCTCCACACTTTAATGTCGATTGAGTCGATCGCAGTTTCCAAAATGGCGGCAGCATGGTTGTTGCTGCGTTTTGCAAATAAACAAAATAATTTGGACATAATCGCGTATTTTCGGTTACTGCTGTATAGTTAAGAGGCGTATAACGTACGGCAGTTTTGTTTACTTTAGAAGGATCTAAAATGACAACTTGTATAAAGTAAAGAAAGTGAGGAATTTCTAAAGTAGGGAACATCGTGGGTGGACCAGAAGTTGAGGAATCCCCAGAACTCGCAGAAGATACTTCTTGACAGGTCGCACTGCCACTGGAAGGAGTTTACTCTTGTACAGCAATACTCATTGTTGTACATATCTGAATAAGTTGTTTACCATAAATGACTGTATATATGTTATGTTGAAAAAAACAATTGAGTGAATTAGAAGTCAATCATAATCTAGCAAGACTTCTAGTTCTAAACCGTCCAGTAATTGGGTCCAGGTAATTTAAGAGCGTCATATCTATATATAATCATAGATGTATGATGAACAGCATTGCGCATATTCGTATTGGCATCATGTTTCAGTTTTATGACGGTGTCTGTCAAAATGCTTTAACATAATTTCACTGTTCAAAATTGTATTGATCTATGCAAATCAAGACTCGTCTGTGTTCAATTTTTTACTGTGCAAATATTTAATAGATGCAGTTGGTAAAATAAAATACAAAAGATGTTAAAGTCATTGAAAGAATTGACTTTGATATTAAAAATAAGTAACTTCCATAAAAACATATCCTATCTGATGACAGCATTTAGGTTGATGTTGCAGGCTGCAAAATAAGGCTGGTCCGATTGTCCCAGATGAGTAGTTTCAGTGACCGGACTAGTCCATGTTTAGAGGAGCAGTCTCATCAGACTAGCTGTGATTATGTGAATTAATATACGCTGTGTACATGTATGCTAGTTGGGTGTTGTGTACGCTGTGTACATGTATGCTAGTTGGGTGTTGTGTACGCTGTGTACATGTATGCTAGTTGGGTTATGTGTGCGCTGTGTACATGTATGCTAGTTGGGTTTTGTGTACGCTGTGTACATGTATGCTAGTTGGGTGTTGTGTACGCTGTGTACATGTATGCTAGTTGGGTGATGTGATGGAATAAAACAAAATAAGACAATAAGGTAGCATTTTATTAAACGCAGCTAAATATTCCGTACGACCGTCGAATAGGAAACTTGCTGAACATGGAGAATGTAAATGACGGCTGTTAGGATAGGTAGTGCTGCCTAGCGACCATGAGTGATGAGCGACATGGACAAACATACATGCACGGGTTACAGACGTCGTTAGGTGCTATCCCATCGTAGTTGCATTATTACTGCCGTTTGTTGTCCGTGGTCAAACTTGAGTTATTCCTTCTGATGACTGCAATTGGATCTACGTAATCACATGTATTTGTTTCTATAACGACACTATTAGTTGAACAAATAATTGAAATGAGAAACGGCTTGTTTTCTTTGTGAAATAAAGCCACTTTTAGTTTTACTATGTGCCATAACTGTCACATATATGTGATACAACAGTGTGGGGGTACCCGGCACATTTATTTTTAACGACTAGCAAAACTATCAGGACTAGTTGTTTTTGAGTCAGCCAGTCCAACGGACTACCTGTCGGCTAAAGCCATTGTGCACCCTGTATTGCATAGAAAAAAATAAAAGTTGGCTGCCCCCAAAAAAGTTAATAGCCCCCACATCATTTGTGCTATGCATCGTATTATACATTGAAATTAGCACAGACACAAAATTTATGTTTACAAATAAAATCTGTTGCACAATTGCATTCTCGGAAATATAAATTATTTATGTTTCAATTACTACAATGTTTAGTAACATGTGTTACTACCAGACCTGTGTTCAATTCACTTTTATCAATTTATGTGTATTTACCAATTCAATTCAACGTACTCACAAAAAAGAAATAATTAAAATTCAATTAATTTGTTATTCAATTCTAAAATAATGCCTGCTTTGTGCTCTTAGAGACAGTGCTAAGCAGGCCTTGTGCCAAGTATTCTGTTGTCCCCGCATTATATATGAGTGATAACTCCATTGTATTTAGTGATATCCATTTATTACATATACACGATACTGTATACTGGATACGGTTGCTCTATCGCTGTTACTGTTAGTCACTATCTAGGTGGGCGTAGCCCTATGCTGTAATGGTATTTGGGTTAGTCCCATTATAGATTAGGAGTATACGCTAGTACACTACGCGGTGTGTAAGAACACTACATTCCTCCCTGAGTTGATTATGTTGATTATAATAATGTCCATCGTACAGACGATTTCTGTAAGTCCAAGATTATATTATACTAATGCAGACAAGATCTGTCAAGTCCAAGATAGTCACACATGACTGCGTAATAATATTATTGTCACACATGACGGTATGTTATTGTCCTTAGACACAGTTCACAAACTCATACCACTAACTGGTTTGATACCGCTAATTGGTTTGTCTCACTAATTGGTCATTTACGACTTAGCTAATTCGTATCCCTCGAGACGAACAGGCATCTTCCTCAGGTGCGATGATCGCCTGAGTGCAGGGGTCGTCTCAGCGTTGCTGTCAGATGTTGTCACGGCATGAGTTGCATATCTGATGTCACCTCAGCACTGGGAGCATTTCTAGGGGTCGTATCAGTGTGATCACTGTCATCTCGCGTGTTGGGCGGTATATCCATGCATGTTGTCGGGATGTACATTTCCTTGTCATTGTCACAGTCGATGACCAAGTTCCCGGTTCGAGTTTGATTGATTTGAAGTGTGACTCATTTCATGTTATTTCTCGGTCACTTCGTTTGGCTGTTGATGAAGTTGATGTATTCCTCAGCCACTTTTTCGGCTCGACTTGACTCGGTCGTTGGTACGGGATGTCTGGAACAGTAGTAGGCAGGATTGTCCATGCCAGGTTGATACTTGACGATGATGTCGTACTGCTGGAGACGTAATGTCCATCTCTCAATTCTTGCAGGTGGGTTTGATCTCGGGTTGTTGTATATTGCCACAAGTGGTTTGTGGTCGGTGATAACAACAAACGAGTTGCCATAGAGGTACAGGTGAAACTTCTCACACCCGTATACCACTCCAAGTGCTTCTCGTTCTGTTTGTGAGTAGCACTGTTCGACAGGTGTCAATGCACGACTTGCTGATGATCTTCGGGTCATCACCACATCGCTGGGTGAGGATAGCGCCTAGGCCAACGGGGCTTGCATCAACTATGATTTCCATGTATTTCGTTGCATCAAAGTATGACGTAACTGTCTTCGCTGTTAACTTTCTCCTGTAGTTGTTCTAGCACTGCATGGAGTTGTCTGTCATGTTCTGTGCGATTGCATCCATAGATGAGAATGTCGTCACTGACGCCGGGTAGTCCGTCTAGGGCTTCCCGCACTGTACTTTGGAATATCTCTGACGTGCAACATATTCCAAAGTTCAGCCTTTTGTAGCGTCGTAGTCCAACGTGTGTGCTGAATGTTGGGCTGTAGCGTGAAGACTCATCCAACATGACCTGGTGATAACCGTTTAAGTCGCTGACGCACGTGATCGTCACTATGGAAACATCGTCAGTTTCCAAGAATCTGAAAAGGGACTTTCCACAGACACACTAAAAATACTAGTTTTTAAAGGACGGATTGGTGACATATGGCGATAGTGCCTTGGTTTTTTTTAATAGTACACATGTTCATACTGACACCTACTAATGTTCTATGAAGAAAAAATAAAGGAATCAACTGACATGATACCCGCTCCAGCTACATTAAGAATTGAACCATGGTCTGATTACTACACATTAAAGGTATCTTTGGCTGAAACAACTACCTGGGATTAAGACTTTGCCATATGTGATCTAAGAAATTTACTGATTTTGGTACTGGAAACTCAGTTTAGCTTTAATTCTCAGTCAATATTAACTTTAGCTTACATCATTAATTGAGAAATGTCATTGAACATATTGTGACATAGAATCTATTAAATGTTTAAAAACAATTTAAAATTTATGTATGTTTGGTACAAAGCTGACACAGGCTGGTCTAATCTGTGATTGTCAGAGCTGACAAAATACTGACAAACAATGTATTACAATACCACTAAGCATAGGCATTCTTTTACTCTTAAACCTCATGACACTGGACACTCCTTGGTGACTGTAGACACTGATTGGGCCAGGTAGACACAAAAATAATTGATTTTCTTTTCTAACTTAAGGAAGTTATGATCATGGTGCATTTTTGTAAAGCACCAATTTCTTTGAGAATACAGGCCTATTGGCTACATGTGCAACATGGTTATTAACAGGTACAGTTTGCTCTGGACTCAGTTATTTTGAACACTAGATGTGCATTGTTAATTCCAGCTTGGGATCTGTCCATATTGACATTATTGTGTTGTTACGTCACTTTAAAACACCGTTTGAGAAAGATTTCATGGAAAGGTTTGACAGTCTGGACAGAACCACATTAAAAGTTTGATGAGTAAATAGATCCTGACAAATGACAACTACTTCAAGCAGATATAACCAGCGCTTGATAGGTTACTACGTATACAAAACCTTATGGGAGGCAGACAATTGTGTTAACAATGTATAATGTACCAGGACTATTTGTCCACATGAAAGTTTTTGATGTGGAGTGAATCGCAAGTGGCTCAGATTTTCACATGATGCATTTTTTTGCGACATCAAACATACCATTACTTTCAACAACTGTAACTGTTTGAGAAATTAATTTCACATAAAATTTGTTACTCTAGTGTAGTGTATCAGAAATGAGATATAATCAGACAGTTGAATTCAAAAAGGGCATTTACGTCAGGAAGCGCAGATCTGCCTACCATTCCGGATTGTCCGGAATCATTCCGGAAAGTCACCTCAAATTACGGTATTGCGGTGAGGGATGAAAATATTACGGACTGACCATGTTGGGTAATCACTGAAATTTAGGTTACACTATATTCAACAGGTGGCAGCATATGTATGCAGCATGTTGTGACATGGTTTTTCATTCGCTGAGTCTGGTCGTAATGTAACCAATAGGAAACAGCGTTATGACAAAATCACATTTCCGCGATCAAACAAAACGAAGTCACGCGGCACGAAATGATGGCTGACAGCGAAACGACGCCACCACCAACCCAAAAGAAATGTGTAATGCAAAAATGTAGTGAGTGTTGTACTTGTAGTGTTAGGCCAACTAACTGTACTAAGACTAAGTTAGTGTATTTATTGAGGAGTTTAGTGTATCATTTACAGCCTATCATACAGTTACTACAGTGTAGGCGATGTCAATGACAGTGTAATGTAATGGTTTTGGTCCATCGCTACCCCCCCCCCCCCCTATCATTTATCATACTAGAGTTGAGTAGGCTAGAGTGTAGGTGGTGTTGATGACAGTGTAACTAATGGTTTTGACCCAGTGTAATGTCATGGTTTTGGTCCCCCCCCCCCCCCCCCCCCCGTGACAATATCTTACATGGTGGTTGTGCATTACTGACAGGAAGCGTATATTCCTGAAAATCAGTGTAAATGGGAAGATGGATTACTGACAGGAAGTTTTTGGGGTAGGCAGGTCTGGGAAGCATACCATCATCTTGTGGAGGATTGTTTTTGTTTTGAAATTTAATTTGGTTATGGAAACAAGTCTTTCTGATGGAATAGTTGGATGGCAGTACCTCAGTACCTGCTATTTCCACATAACATCAGGGAAAATAACGCCTGTGTATTGTCCAATAACGTGGTCAATTGTTTTTTGTCATTTCAGCCAGAGCTACTGAGGCAGCTGTCTGACGTGCTGAAGCATGGCGGCAACAGTCCTGTTGCACGGATGCAGGCAGGAATACAGCTAAAAAATGCTCTCTACTCAAAGGATCGCTTACTACAGGACCAGTATCGAAGTCGATGGCTGCAGTTCCCACAAGACGTCAGACTGCACGTCAAGAAAAATGTGAGTTTTGTCCCTAGTTTTGTGGTTTAAAAATTCAAAAACTATTAAATTTCTATCAACATACATATGAAATTATTTTTCTGGATTTTTACACCTATTTAACTTAGTCACCATGTTTTGTATAATTATTCTTGCATTAGCTAAATCTTAAAGTTAATTCAACATTTGCCCAGTTGGTGGAGACACATGGATCCCGCCAGCTTGGCAGCTTCACCAGTTGATTGTCAACAAATAATGAAAACGTAACTAGTTTTGTAGATTTTTACGGTGTTCAAAACATAGTGTCTGGATGCATACATTTATTACTGTCATATCAGTAACAAGTACATTTATTTTGTACTTGAGTAAAAGTTACGTCCCAGCTCTGATATCGGTGTACAGTTATGTAGTGGTACATACAGTGTCCAAATACTATATGTAGTGGTATTTACAGCATGAAGTGTTGTAGGTGCTGGAGAGTCTGGGCACGGAGACAGTGCGGCCGAGTTCGGCTGCGCAGTGCGTGGCACACATCGCCTGTGCCGAGTTGACTCAGGGAGAGTGGCCCGAACTCATTAGTCTGCTCACTCAGAACGTTACAAACCCAGCCAGCACCGAGATGATGAAAGAGGCATCGCTCGAGGCAGTAGGATACATCTGTCAAGACATCGTGAGTGGGAAGCTTTCTCATCTTCTTCCCCGTGATCCTTTGTGGGGCTGGGGCGAAATCACTTGGTTTGTTTCACACTCTCTCCTATTACAGTTCTGTTGTTGTCTCCCACTTTTAGCTGGGAGCCACTGCCCTTTTGATATTTCATTCTTCTATCACTCTTCTGTTTTTCATTCTCCTGTAGTCAGTCTCATCTCGCTCATTCTCGTGTTGTCAGTCTCATCTCGCTCATTCTCCTGTTGTCAGTCTCATCTCGCTCATTCTCCTGTTGTCAGTCTCATCTCGCTCATTCTCCTGTTGTCAGTCTCATCTCGCTCATTCTCCTGTAGTCAGTCTCATCTCGCTCATTCTCCTGTAGTCAGTCTCATCTCGCTCATTCTCCTGTTGTCAGTCTCATCTCGCTCATTCTCCTGTTGTCAGTCTCATCTCGCTCATTCTCCTGTTGTCAGTCTCATCTCGCTCATTCTCCTGTTGTCAGTCTCATCTCCCTCATTCTCCTGTTGTCAGTCTCATCTCGCTCATTCTCCTGTTGTCAAGTCTCATCTCCCTCATTCTCCTGTTGTCAGTCTCATCTCACTCATTCTCCTGTTGTCAGTCTCAACTCGCTCATTCTCCTGTTGTCAGTCTCAACTCGCTCATTCTCCTGTTGTCAGTCTCATCTCGCTCATTCTCCTGTTGTCAGTCTCATCTCGCTCATTCTCCTGTTGTCAGTATCATCTCGCTCATTCTCCTGTTGTCAGTATCATCTCGTTCATTCCCTGTGTATGTCTGCAATTACTTTCACTTCTGTCATGTTGTGAAACTTTCTCATTCCCTGCGTATGCCTGCAATTACTTTCACTTCTGTCATGTGAAACTTTCTCATTCCCTGTGTATGTCTGCATTTACTTTCATTTCTGTCATGTTGTGAAACTTTCTCATTCCCTGTGTATGTCTGCAATTACTTTCACTTCTGTCATGTTGTGAAACTTTCTCATAGTTTGAATAAATTATGTTTTTTCTGATAAAATGTGAAAATGATTGTTGTGTTTGCTTTTCAGGACCCCGAAATTTTGACATCGCAGTCTAATGAGATCCTTACTGCTATTGTTCATGGTATGAAGAAAGAAGAACCAAGGTGCGTAAAGCAGTATAAAGTTTTTATAAAGCCAAACAATAATATCAGATTAAGTCATTCTCTACAGCAACCGATTTGCGGTTTTGATCATATGCTTCTTGTCTGATCAGGAGTCATTTACACAAAGTACCACAGACATCAGAGGAGTGCTAACTTGGGAGTGATAATTAAGACAAGAATTCCCATTGGATAATGATAATTTGTTAATTTAAAAGTACAATTAGCTGGTATTCAGGACTCAACTTGAACCCTTTTTAAACCTCTTCTTGTTCCTGACATAATATGGCAAGCAAAGGAAATTTATATATTAACACACGTGTTATGAGAAGGAGGAGAAAAAAAGAATCTCGCCTCTACCATGTGCCAGTACTAAATGAAAGCTGACTTGATGTATGTTACGAGTATATTTGATACCCTTTCAGCAATCACGTGAAACTCGCAGCAACAAATGCTCTCCTCAACTCTCTAGAATTCACCAAAGCCAATTTCGACATTGAGGTAAGAAAGCATTGAAAATAAACAGTTTAAGGTATAAATTTAAGACTAGCTGCGTATTTTGTTAATACTTTGTTGCACATCTATGCTTGTAAAGATATTTTTTTGTAATGTTTTGATGGTGTTAAAATGAAAAATAGTAATTTAGAGTTTATTTTTATGAATTTTTCTTTTGTTGCTGCAGCCAATGTAACTAGACAATTTTTGTGTCAGAGAAACTTGTTATCTCATATCAAAGGAAATTCTATTAAGGTGTAATGTTGGTAATATATTTGTAGAGCCACCAGATTGTTGTAAAACAAATCAGCTCATTTGTGTTTCAGTTGAAAAGTGAATTTTTTGTTTCTTTATTACGCAAGTGGTGTGCTTGTTTCAGTCAGAGAGACATTTTATTATGCATGTGGTGTGCTTATTTCAGTCGAAGAGACTATTATGCAAGTGGTATGCTTGTGCTTCTTGTTTCAGTCGGAGCGACACTTTATTGTGCAAGTGGTGTGCTTGTTTCAGCTGAAGAGACTTTATTATGCAAGTGGTGTGCTTTTTTAGTCAGAAACACTTTATTGTACAAGTGGTGTGCTTGTTTCAGTCGGAGAGACACTTTATTATGCAAGTGGTGTGCGAGGCGACACAGTCATCGTTCTCTCAAGTACGAGTGGCAGCCCTGCAGTGTCTTGTGAAGATCATGTCACTCTACTACCAGTACATGGAACACTACATGGGTCCTGCCCTATTTGCTGTAAGTATGTCGTCATTAATTAGATACAGCAGTGCAGAGTGGTAGAACTCTTGTTGTTCAATTTTGACAGAATCTCGATTCTGACAGAATACTGATTTACTGCTTTTCTACACCGCATCCATTTTTGATGAATTGGCAGACCTTGTTGCTATGGAATATGTCACGTGATGATCAGTTGTGAAATCTTGTCGACCAGTCGCAGAAGAGTTGAAGATTTGGGAAATGCTGCACTGGTTATGTTATGTGTTCACTTGTCACGTAACTCAATGTTTGTTTGCCAGATTACCATGGAGGCAATGAAGAGTGATGTAGATGAGGTTGCCCTCCAAGGCATCGAATTCTGGTCAAACGTCTGTGATGAAGAAGTAGACCTAGCAATTGAATTTTCAGAGGTACAGTGTCATAATTAAATTTTTGTGTTAGTCCTTGTGTTAAAAGGTAGACATGTAGTAACTGTAAAGCACCTTGAGCAGTCCTAAGGATATACTGTGCTATATCAGAACTTTTTACATGGTACTGTTGCTGTAATTGTTTAGATTGCTGTATGTATATGCAATATTGTAGATGAACTCGATGCATTTTGGGTATTTTGATTATGGTTGAGGGGAGATGAATATCACATTTACTATGGGCATAAAAACAAGTTTTGTATCTGCCTACAACTATACCCACCCAGACTATCGGTGTGAAAATAAATGTAGTACTTTTAAATGCTTGCATTCAAGTAATTTCTTGGACATAACTTGGATAACCTACATCGAGCAAAAACTTGTCTCCATCCTAGTTATAATTTTAAAGTTTTTACAAAAACTTAAAAATGGAGTAAGTAGCTATGTGACATTGTGACAGGCACAAGAACAAGGGCGACCACCAGAGAGGACGAGCAGGTTCTATGCCAAGGGAGCACTACAGTACCTGCTGCCAATACTCACACAGTCACTAGCTAAACAGGTATGTGAATACGACAACTGATACCCCAGAATATCTGTAGAGTGTTAAGAGATGGTTACCCGTTGGATGACTCTAATAGCAGGATCCACTTGGTTCCCCAGTGATCAGATCATACATAGTAAGGTTCAATTTATATGTTGGAGGCACAGGTAATTATACAAGATGTGTAGATCACCGTGCTTCATTGATTTTGTATCCATCGGTTGTTCACAAAGGTTATTAGTTTTTGTGTTCAGTGGCTCGGTCATAGAACAACAGGAATCAAATGGTTACAATGTTTTGAGACTGTAATTCTAATTTTGCAAAAAGGTATGAAAATTAATGTTAAAATGTGTAATAAAATATGTAATTTATAAAACAGTACACACTGTTGTTTCATAGTAATGTGTTTCATTGTGTGCATATCTTTAGTGAAAATGTTGGTCTTACCTGAGTTGGTTCAGCTGTCCACTGAGGCTCAAATCAGAAACTGGAGTCTTAAATATCTGTGATATCTTGTTAAATCCTTAAGTACTAACCACTCATTGGCACTGAGTGTAGTGATGCTGGTTGTAGGAGGAGTTTGATGACGATGATGACTGGAACCCATGCAAGGCTGCGGGCGTGTGTCTCATGCTGATGGCGTCGTGCTGTGAGGACGACGTCGTCCCCCATATCCTTCCCTTTGTCAAGGAGCACATCAAGAGTCCTGACTGGAAGTATCGCGATGCAGCCGTCATGTCATTTGGTAAGTCTTACTGGTTGCCTTTTGGCTTACTTCACTCTCTGTGCTCTGGGGGTTATACCCCTTCACCCTGTTCTATTTTTTGTATCTCAACAGGAGATTTGAGATATCTGGGGAATGTTTCACTAAGACAATGAGCTCGCAAGGAAAATCCTTCAATAAACAAAATCAGTTGCTAAACTTAGTGCGCTGCCTCAGTGTTACTGAGGACACCAGGACACACCAGCAAGTGGCCCAGTGCGTCCTGGTTCCAGTATTCAAGGTCAGTATTAGGGAATGAAATCTATTTAAAAACCCCAAATCGTGTTTTTGAGCTCATAAGAATGTTAATGAAATATTTCCCAGACGTTGTGAAGATTGATAGAGTATTTGACAGTAGCGATCACACTTTGAACTCGGGATGAAATTTTCTTTTCAGGGTCTATCCTCGAAGGGCCGAACCCGGAGATGTTGAAGCCGATCGTAGAGCAGGCGATGCCGATGCTCATTGAACTTTTGAAGGACCCGAGTGTGGTTGTACGTGACACGGCTGCCTGGACCCTCGGGCGACTCTGTGAGATCATCCCGGAGGCTGTCCTCAGTGAACAGCACCTTACCCCAATGTTACATGCCCTAGTAGAGGGACTCAATGCTCACCCACGTGTGGCTGCGAATGTCTGCTGGGTAGGTCGCATTGGTGTCTTCTTCACTGGCGTCGTGACACCGTTTCATGGTATCAATTACATGGATGACATTAGGAAATTCTTAGTCGATAATTTACCATGTCTGTGAAGTCGAAGTCTTTATTTACTATTTATTTGTTACCGGAGGTGATGAAAGTACTTTTGTTGATGACAAAAGTAAACTCTCCGAGCCCAAATTATTTTAATGTTTGCCAATATTATGGTATTACATGATGTACATAAAGTGAATGTAGAATTGTGTGAATATTCTCTCCAGAGATCATGTGCAGTTGTACTGTTTTTGTATGTGGATAGTCGTGTCGTAGTAACTTTTAATGTTATCAGTTTCGGCAACTTACTGTATACATTGCAGCACAAGTATACCACCAGAACTGAAAGCAGAAACAGATCAACCACCTGATGTAGAATTATGTGTTGAATGCTACAATGAACTATATTCTAACCTGATACGTAGGCTTACAATATAAAGTATATTGTAATTTTTATTAAATTGAATTATTGTAAGAGAAAAACAAGTATTGTTTAAAAGAAAACAAGCATGCAAGTGGCAGCCATGCATGACCAGAAATAACATTGTTGACTATGTACATGTTTATGAACACAGATGACACTGTTGACCGTGTGTTGTGTGAACACATGACACTGTTGACCGTGTGTTGTATGAACACAGATGACACCATTGACTGTGTTGTATGAAAACAGATGACACCACTAACTGTGTTGTATGAACACCGATGACACTGTTGACTGTGTTGTATGAACACAGATGACACCATTGACTGTGTGTTGTATGAACACAGATGGCACTGTTGACCGTGTGTTGTGTGAACACAGATGACACCGTTGACCGTGTGTTGTATGAACACAGATGGCACTGTTGACCGTGTGTTGTATGAACACAGATGGTACTGTTGACCGTGTGTTGTGTGAACACAGATGACACTGTTGACCGTGTGTTGTATGAACACAGATGACAACGTTGACTGTGTTGTACGAACACAGATGACACCGTTGACTGTGTGTTGTATGAACACAGACGACACCATTGACTGTGTTGTATGAACACTGATGACACTGTTAACCGTGCGTTGTATGAACACAGATGACAAAGTTGACTGTGTTGTATGAACACAGATGACACCGTTGACTGTGTGTTGTATGAACACAGACGACACCATTGACTGTGTTGTATGAACACTGATGACACTGTTGACCGTGTGTTGTATGAACACAGATGACACTGTTGACCGTGTTTTGTATGAACACAGATGACACTGTTTACCGTGTGTTGTATGAACACAGATTACACTGTTGACCGTGCGTTGTATGAACACAGATGACACTGTTTACTGTGTGTTGTATGAACACAGATGACACTGTTGACCGTGTTTTGTATGAACACAGATGACACTGTTTACCGTGTGTTGTATGAACACAGATGACACTGTTGACCGTGCGTTGTATGAACACAGATGACACTGTTGACCGTATGTTGTATGAACACAGATGACACTGTTGACCGTGTTTTGTATGAACACAGATGACACTGTTTACCGTGTGTTGTATGAACACAGATGACACTGTTGACCGTGTGTTGTATGACCACAGATGACACTGTTGACCGTGTGTTGTATGAACACAGATGACACTTTTTACCATGTGTTGTATGAACACAGATGACACTGTTGACCGTGTGTTGTATGACCACAGATGACACTGTTGACCGTGTGTTGTATGAACACAGATGACACTGTTGACCGTGTTTTGTATGAACACAGATGACACTGTTGACCGTGTGTTGTATGAACACAGATCTATGACATTGTTGACCGTGTGTTGTATGAACACAGATGACACTGTTTACCGTGTGTTGTATGAACACAGATGACACTGTTTACCGTGTGTTGTATGAACACAGATGACACTGTTGACCGTGTGTTGTATGACCACAGATGACACTGTTGACCGTGTGTTGTATGACCACAGATGACACTGTTGACCGTGTTTTGTATGAACACAGATGACACTGTTGACCGTGTGTTGTATGAACACAGATGACACTGTTGACCGTATGTTGTATGAACACAGATGACACTGTTGACTGTGTGTTGTATGAACACAGATGACACTGTTGACCATGTGTTGTATGAACACAGATGACACTGTTGACCGTATGTTGTATGAACACAGATGACACTGTTGACCGTGTGTTGTATGAACACAGATGACACTGTTGACCGTGTGTTGTATGAACACAGATGACACTTTTTACCGTGTGTTGTATGAACACAGATGACACTGTTGACCGTGTGTTGTATGACCACAGATGACACTGTTGACCGTGTGTTGTATGAACACAGATGACACTGTTGACCGTGTGTTGTATGAACACAGATGACACTGTTGACCGTGTGTTGTATGACCACAGATGACACTGTTGACCGTGTGTTGTATGAACACAGATGACACTGTTGACCGTGTTTTGTATGAACACAGATGACACTGTTGACCGTGTGTTGTATGACCACAGATGACACTGTTGACCGTGTGTTGTATGACCACAGATGACACTGTTGACCGTGTGTTGTATGAACACAGATGACACTGTTGACCGTGTGTTGCAGGCATTCTCGAGTCTGGCCGAGGCAGCCTACGAGGCGACCGAGGTGGTGGACGACCAGACAGAGCCAGAGACTGTTGACCGTGTGTTGTATGACCACAGATGACATTGTTGACCGTGTGTTGCAGGCATTCTCGAGTCTGGCCGAGGCAGCCTACGAGGCGACCGAGGTGGTGGACGACCAGACAGAGCCAGAGACTGTTGACCGTGTGTTGTATGACCACAGATGACATTGTTGACCGTGTGTTGCAGGCATTCTCGAGTCTGGCCGAGGCAGCCTACGAGGCGACCGAGGTGGTGGACGACCAGACAGAGCCAGAGACTTACTGCTTATCATCTTACTTTGAAGCTATTGTACAGAAACTTCTAGAAACAACAGACCGGTGAGTGTGACGTCTACCAGGTGTTGTCTTCTTGCTAGGTGAATGTGTCCGTCTGGCTGTCTTCATAAAGCTTCACCAAGGTTGCTGGTTCTTCTCTGGGTGATGCTTCTTCTCACAGAATTGGATTTTACATATATTTTTGTACGTGGGTGAAAATTTTGAAATAGGGGATGCTTGTAATTTTATTTTTAATATACAGCTGTGTACAAACGTACACAATAAAACTGTTATTTTGTTAATAATGAGACCCATGATGCAGTCATGTATTTCTGTTGCTGTTACAATGTTAGCGCAGTGTCATGCATCACTACGGTGAAAGACCATACTTTTTACCTTTGCTTACACATTTGTTGCATCGATACCAATATTGTTGCTCAGAACACTGCTCCTCACCCTGGGGCAAACGTGGTAAGACCAAATCATCTTCTTTGGGAAATACTTGACAAGGAACTCGTTCATGCGGCAGAGTGAAGTGAGGCAATGTGGAATGACCAAAATTGGCCAGTTTTTGAAATGACAGTAAGAGGATTAGGATCCTAAGTCGACTAGATTGAGAGTTTGATGTTCTAAACACAGTGAATATGTGCCACAAATGCATGATTACATGGAGATTGTACGCTGTGATGTAATGAGAAGATGTGATGACTGTTTCAGGCCTGACGGCAGCCAGCGCAATCTCAGGAGTGCAGCCTATGAGGCACTGATGGAAATGGTTAAGAACAGCCCCAAGGTACACTATCTGCCAGACTGACACCTCTGTAAAGCTGACATGCTACTGTCATGAGCACTTGTTGTAACACCAAGACTGATTAATTAAGTTGTACTCGTATGTTTGGCATTTCTTGTTGCTGAAATAAAGAAAAAACATGATAGAAAACAACTAAAACAGGATGTTGTCGGGGGACGTTAAATGGATGATTTACTGCTGTTGTTGTTGCAGGACTGTTACGTAACAGTGCAGAAGACAACGATGGTGATACTAGAACGTCTGCAGCAGGTACTGCAGATGGAGGTAAGTTGCAGCCACTGGAGTTACTACATTACTGCCAGTTTTATACTGATCTTCACACTTTTTAAGCTGACTAAAGGTATGCAAAAGTATTGCTTGCATTTCACGTCTGAGAAATTGTTGTATTAAATTCCCCTTTATTTGTAAAATTCATAGTCTTAAGCAATTTTATGATTCTTTAGTTTGTTGTCAATAATCGTAATAACAATTGTCAAAGCATTATTTACCCACCAGAATGTCCCCAAAACATCAGTTATGTTAATGCAGTTTTACCCCTCTGATTCGTTAGTTTCCACTGCATGTTGATAACGACAATATTGTTTTGCAGAGTCATATACAGTCGACATCAGATAGGGTACAATACAACGACCTGCAGTCGTTACTGTGCGCCACACTACAGGTAAGGATGGACCTCTTCGCAAAGAGTAATTCATCAAATATAATTTTTCTTAATACACAACTATAAATTCGAAACTCACATCGATCCGTCGGTGGTCTTCACCATGAACTGTGGTTTCTCTGCTCACCAGATGGAGTGGCAAGCAGACTGCCCACACATGATTGAGTCGGTAATCCTCCTCATCTCTGTTCATCGTTGGTATTGTCTAACAGATCCAGATGGCCTCCTTGGTCCACCACACATGTGTCATTCTCTCTCTGTCCACCATACATGTGTCAGTCTCTCTCTGTCCACCACACGTGTCAGTCTCTCTCTGTCCACCACACATCTGTCAGTCTCTCTCTCTGTCCACCACACATGTGTCAGTCTCTCTCTGTCCACCACACATGTGTCAGTCTCTCTCTGTCCACCACACATCTGTCAGTCTCTCTCTCTGTCCACCACACATGTGTCAGTCTCTCTCTCTGTCCACCACACATGTGTCAGTCTCTCTCTGTCCACCACACATGTGTCAGTCTCTCTCTGTCCACCACACATCTGTCAGTCTCTCTCTCTGTCCACCACACATGTGTCAGTCTCTCTCTCTGTCCACCACACATGTGTCAGTCTCTCTCTGTCCACCACACATGTGTCAGTCTCTCTCTGTCCACCACACATGTGTCAGTCTCTCTCTGTCCACCACACATCTGTCAGTCTCTCTCTCTGTCCACCACACATGTGTCAGTCTCTCTCTGTCCACCACACGTCTGTCTCTGTCCACCACACATCTGTCAGTCTCTCTCTCTGTCCACCACACATGTGTCAGTCTCTCTCTGTTCACCACACATCTGTCAGTCTCTCTCTGTCCACCACACATGTGTCAGTCTCTCTCTGTCCACCACACATCTGTCAGTCTGTCTCTGTCCACCACACATCTGTCAGTCTCTCTCTCTGTCCACCACACATGTGTCAGTCTCTCTCTGTCCACCACACATCTGTCAGTCTCTCTCTGTCCGCCACACATCTGTCGGTCTCTCTCTGTCCACCACACATCTGTCGGTCTCTCTCTGTCCACCACACATCTGTCGGTCTCTCTCTGTCCACCACACATCTGTCGGTCTCTCTCTGTCCACCACACATCTGTCGGTCTCTCTCTGTCCACCACACATCTGTCGGTCTCTCTCTGTCCACCACACATCTGTCGGTCTCTCTCTGTCCACCACACATCTGTCGGTCTCTCTCTGTCCACCACACATCTGTCGGTCTCTCTCTGTCCACCACACATCTGTCGGTCTCTCTCTGTCCACCACACATGTCAGTCTGGCACTCTCCCAGTCTATCACAGTTGTTTATGTTGGCATGGTCTGTTATAACCGACTTGTCTTCTATGGCTGTTGGTTTTTTCTCTAGTGTAACATCTGGTTGTGAATACTATCACAGTGCATCAGTACATAGTTACATACACTGAAAAGTTGCACGAATAAATGGCAGGTTATCTGATTCAAAGTGGATCTGATGGTTCTGGTTAATATTTCTATGATTCTCCTTAAACGCTGTTTTTCTCACATTGGTCTTAACAAATTGTTGGTGGTATCTCCCAAAAAAGCAATTACTCAGAACATTTTTGAATCTACCCTAAAATATTTCTTTAAAAAAAAGTAAGATATTCTGTCTTACTACCTCTGAAATTAAGGTATCACTCTAGTAGACCCCCCAATATGTGGCATGCAACTATTTGCTACTATTTTCAGTTTGCATTAGCATGTTTCCTTCGCTAGTTGGCACCATTTGAAATGTATTCTCAGATGTCACGTGACGGTGCGGGTGTGTTCTGTCTGACAGAGCGTGCTGAGGAAGGTGTCATCAGAAGACGCCCCCCAGATATCTGACCCGATCATGACAGCGCTGCTACAGATGCTACAGACATCTAGTGGCAAGTCTGGCGGGGTGCAAGAAGACGCCCTCCTCGCAGTCGCCACCCTTGTCGAAGGTAGGTTCTCTCATCAGGATAGCAGTTACATCAACGGGGTGGCAGTCTGTTCCTCTATCCGCGATTAACCGTCATAGTAATTTGTGTTGTGCTGTGTGGAATGTGGGAAGTTGTTGAACATCAAAGGGTGTTGTGGTTAACTCGGCCCGCCTCGGGTTATTGCTAGTAAAGCTTGTTTTGAAACTAGGTGTTTTGTTTACTATTTGAACATGCTCTAGGGTCGTATCTTCCAAATTGCGAATGTTGTTACGGGTTTACTAAACACAATTTGCCAGGCGTTATACCTTCAACATAGTTAGTATAGTCTTAAGAACATTATAGTAATTAATAAATGAAAAACGAGGAACAGCCTCCGCTTAATAATTAGGGTTGACTGACAATTTGGGGATAGTTTTACAATTGCAATACTATCATTAACCCTCTCGTAGTCCGAACGCCTGAATCAACCCGACTCCCACTCGTGGCCAGAATGCCCGAATACAAGGGGCACATTTAAACTTGTACCACGAAACCGTGTCATCCAATAACGGCAATTTATTTCGGCAGTTAGCAGATAATAATATTGGAGTTTCACTGGTAAGCGTCAAAAGTTAGAAATATTAGCGATTTCTGTGGCTAAATAGTGCTAACCACCACACGGTTTTGTAGACCAACTTGGCATCACACAGTTTCCGGTCCCTCTTTTATACCACGCAGTGTATATTTTAATGATGATTTCCAGCCAATGAGATTAAAGTTTAACATTTGCTGCGGGCATAAACATGGAAGCACCCAGGAATTATTCCAAAACACGCGTCCGCAGGCGATTTCTACGATTAAGGGCTAACTTTTGAGCGTCTATTTTGTTGTAAAGAAGTATTAATGTGCCGCGCTACGAAGCGGGTGGTATTTTTAGCTTTGATGTAATTCTCGACATTGTCTTTATGTCGAACTCCAGTGATTCAGACTCTGGTGGGATTTTCGAATCGAGTTTATAACGAACGCTGCCATCGAAGGGGAATGTTTTGCACTATGGTTACACATTTTAAATATAACACCGACTTAATATTTTAGACGGGATGACGGCTATGATCACAAAGAATGCCATTTCGTATAAAATCTTGAAAATACATGCACTCAGAAAAACTGAAATTATTTCAGTTTTATTTATCATAGACATTTAATTAGTTTTCCTTTCTGTAGCATAGTAATTTATGAATATTTCATACGCAGCATGTAACTGCTAATTATTAATGACAAATATTTTTAAAAATTAATTATTTAAAATGATTTAAGTATTTTATTTTTTTCAAACTTTAGCAATTCATATTTAGGTAATAAATTGACATATATGTCACCTACTAGGCTAGTTACACCAGGAATTAGTTCTTCAGATGTAGTGAAAATGTTATTTGAATCGGATCAAAAATTATAATTTATTTGGATTCATGCAACCCGAGTATATCACATGATTCACTCACAGCACATTCTCTTGATTTAATAGGATTCAATAACAGGCACATATTTGCATTAATCTGGCCTTGAGAGGGTTAAGGCCTGGTACGGGTGCTAATTTACGCTTTTTTGAAAAAATATGTCAATTTAATTTTCCAGCGCCAGATAGTAGATTTGTATGTTTACTATAAATAAACTTCACTTTTAGACCAACAACATACCTCTAAACGACTTTTATTCGTGTATAAAGTCCACCCTTATCACACTGATATATCCATTTTTATTGGGAAGACGCGAAATGCGCTGAAAGTTGTCAATGTTTACGCCATGACAACGCGGTCCTTCCTTCGACTTACGCCATCTTGTTTGATATTTTTGGAACCGCCAAAACGTCGTCTGTCAATCACCGTAGTCGGTAATCCCGCCCTTGTGAAAGCATTCGGCCAACATCGTTATTTATGCAAGCTATATTTTGCCGAGAATGACCTTATTTGGCATTCGGTAACCGTCGTGTCGTCATCCGCTAAGTTCCGTGACGCGCCTCGTGTCTACGAACACTCTGATTGGTTTACGAAGTTGCGCGAGCGCAAAACTCTCCCAGCATGCCACTTGTTGCTACTTCCCATTGTTTATAAAATATGGCGGTTTTCTCGAGCGATGTGAGTTTTGTCTCTGACGATGTTGATAAGAGATAGTTTAGAGTTAGTTAGCATAGAGAAAAGTTGCGGAAAAGGACGTTGTGGCTGAATGTCATTTGTGAAGAAAAGGCAGCAGTTATTGGCGGCTTCTGCGTGGGGAAAACGCAAGTTAATTTCGTCGCGTGTCAGAAACGCTGGCGAAGACGCGGCAATGCCAGTCGGAGCTGTCACTTCGACTTCGCTGCCCGTTGCCATGGCTGAGTTTGGGGCTTGTGCTAATGTTACTATCGGCACCAGTCTCAGTCTTAAAGAGACTGCAGCTTTGCCAAATAGTGCGTCCTGTAGCCGGACAAAGCTAGTACTGATGTGTGATGACAGCAGGCCTGTTAACAGGCCTTGCCCTTGACATGTTAACTGTTTGGTATATAAGACTAAGTTATTGCTTTGTTAACTTATATTTACAGAACTGTGCAACTTATATATGGGCGTTTGTTCTTTTCAGTAAAACCTGTAACTTGCTGTTGCCCCAGATTTGTTGGCATATAAATAAAATTGTATTATTATCATGTGGATATATTTCATTTGTTGGCATATAAATAAAATTGTATTATTATCATGTGGATATATTTCATCATAAACATTGCTTGTTATGCATAATTAATGTTGTGAGAAAACAAACACCTTTAATTGAATTGTTTTGGCTGTTTACAGCCATTACTATTCACATCTTGACATTTCAGTGTCAGATGGACGTTTACAGAAAATCAGATGATGATGCAAATGACCTTTATATTTATTTAAAAAAAGCTAAATTGTATAAATTCTGTGGGTGTATTTCATCTCAGATATTATTTATTGTGCATAATTAATGTCTGGGAGATAAACAAACACAATTTATTGAATGTTTTACTTGTTTACAATAATATTATTCATATTATCACTGTGTAAACTTTGACGGCCGTTTACAGAAAATCACGTTTTTGGCCATATAAACTTGCATCACTCTGGAAGTAAAAATGATATGATAATCTGGTTTTGATTGTTGTGTTCTCCTGAGTATTCTGCACAATCTGTATAAAAAACATTTTGGATTTGTGTTTTATCTTTGTAGTTATCTAAAAAAAAAGTTGCATTTTCAATCAATCGGTTTTGAAAATTCAAAATAAAATATAAATATTAAAAAAAATTGAAATGTTTTTTATACGGATTGTGGAGAATATCCAGGAGAATACAACAGGCTAAGTTAGATTACCATATCATTTTTACTTCCAGAGTGTTGCAATTTTCTAGATGTGCTATGAATACCACCATTTGGCGGCCATTTTGTTTATTACCATGGAAACGGGGGGTCTGGCAGAAAAAAATTTCATACATTTTTTACTCAGTAATAGCTTTTCTACAGCTTGGATGCAAAAAAATTATATTAATTATGCATTTTAAAAAGTGTCCTATCTAGCTGCCATACCTCCCCTTAAGTATCATGATACTGGAAGCAGTCCCAAACCTTAATTCATGAGTGGCACCATCATGTTGCCTTGGAGGTAGGTGATTCCCAATATTGTAAATCCTAAACTTTTAAATAAAATGACACAATGAAATTAGAAAGATGGTTTTATGAATAGCCCTGCTGATCTGTTTGCCAACTATTGTTACCATCGACGATAACTACATGTAGTTTACCTTTAGCTCGTTCACATGGCATTCTCTGAATTTAGAGTGATTTTTTTAAGGTCTCTAGTCAACCATTTACGAACTAATTATTCAGTGTCAGACTTCTTTTGTAATTGCTGCTTCTTTCAGTTCTTGGAGACAACTTCCTCAAGTACATGGAGGCATTCAAGCCCTTCCTTGCCATTGGACTCAAGAATCATGAGGAGCATCAGGTATGTAATTACCACTGTTTTGTGGTAAAGCTTGTCTGATATTCCTTCAGACTGGTTGAACTTGAACTTAGGAATTGTGGGTTTCAAACTGGAAGTTATTTCTGAAAACAAATATTTAGAAATCAGTGTTATGTTTCTTGCATGCAGTTCCTGATCAGAAAATACCAGCTACTGATTTAAAAGCTGGCGTATGATACTTACATAATACATTTTCCATTTAAAAGGTACTTATCTTTTAGTCAAAGGTTATTTATAGTTAATTTAGAAGAGATATTAGAAGTAACATGTAAAAGTGTGAACAGCATTATGCCACAGTATATAGCCAAATTACTTCTGCCATGTTTTGGTGGATTTTGACCGGTTTTGATCGTAAATAATTGAACAGCATGTCCTGTTATTTCACCAAAAATAAATAAAATTGCACAAATGAGGCAGCATGTCGTGGTGGCTAGATTCAGTTGTTCATGAAATGTGCCAGGAAAGACTCAAATTGAGGAATATCCTTTGTGAAGCAATTGTATTGTGGTTGTCTGTTGTTTACTTGTCATGGGCTGTGTGCAGGTGTGTCTGGCGGCTGTTGGTCTGACGGGAGACATCTGTCGCGGTCTCAACAACAAGGTGCTGCCCTACTGTGATGACATCATGGTGATGTTGCTTGAGAATTTAGGGGTGAGTAGATGGTCTGTTAGTGTCTGACGCTCATAATGACTGCAGTTCTATCCAGACAGATCGTCATTGATTGTCTAGTTAGTGCCAAACAAATACGGTAAGGACAGTTTTCATGTGGTTTTTGTTGGGAGTCGGTTATGGCTGTAGTTGTGGGAAATAAAGAATTTAGTCAACCTTGTGGAGGAGGTATTTGCTCAGTAGTAGAATTGAAGGAAAAATAATTGTTGAACATGTGAATAATTTGCATAATTGTTGCCATGGCAACAGCAATTTATGAGCCTATGGATGTATACCCCAATGGGGAAAATTATTTAGAGTGATAGCAAATACCATCAAACTATTGCAACAAGTTGTTTGTTGGAATGTTACTTTGCGCAATAAGGTGGTTTGGGGCTCTAAGTGTTTTATGAATGTAGCGAATTGCAGTTTATTACATAATCTGGCTGTAATGTGGAATTTTGCTTGAGTCAGCATGCTGTTTTTGAAAGCTACATAAAATCAGAATTACAATTGTTAGTAATTAGTGAGGTTCTTTCAGATGCTTAAAGTTTGACTTGAAAACACAGTAAAACAGTTCTAGTCATTGTAAATTAGCTATGCCAATAGTGTATAGATGCATTTACATTAGAGTTGCGCTTCTTCACGTTTGATTTCCACCAATGCTGGTGATGAACGTCTACCTTACCTTGTTAACTGGACGCTTCAAAACACATCACAGTTTATTAGAGACAGTTATGTTTTGGGTACAACTATCATCATAGCCACAGTATTAAAGTATTGCTGACAGTGGTGTTCTTTTCCTGACAATATCTGACACGGTTCTGAACTATTACTGACAGCAGGCCTGTATTCCTGAAAATCAGTGTAAATAGGAAGAGGAATTACTGACAGGAAATTTTTGGGGTAGGCAGGTCTACGTATACCGTTCTAACAATGCGAATTGTTAGAATAACGTGGTATTCCTAATCACGTAACCATACGTAGCCATGAGGAAGGGTGAAAAGAATGAAAAAAGCTTGAATGAATTGACATCTTCCTCGATCACTCTTAGAATAGCGCTCGGAGTACTTGGCATTGCTCCATTGCATCATTGCCCGGACGTTTTTGTGGTTTTGAATTATTTGACTGCAGATTCTGCACATACGGAGAATATCCTGCAATGTCCTAGCACGATGATTGTCTGTTTAGCATAGCTCGAATTATTGAACTGTTGAGTGGCTGAAGTTATAAAATTGAGAACTGCCGTCTGTTTCTTGTCGTGCTTCCAGTCATGTACCGTGTTCTGTTGATCGAGCGCCAAACGTTTTGGTAGATGTGCTGAATCTGTCTTTGCTATGTGTTGCCTACCTTAGAGTTGTGTATGATGTGAATGTAATTTGTGCATCTGCCCCCCCCCTCACAGCTTGTACTACATCTGCCCCCCCTCACAGCTTGTACTACATCTGCCCCCACCGCACAGCTTGTACTACATCTGCCCCCCCTCACAGCTTGTACTACATCTGCCCCCCCCCTCACAGCTTGTACTACATATGTCTTAACATAAATTAATAGACGCGCATCCAAGCCCTTGCACTCGCACACTGCACGTCTATTAGGGATAATACAGTAGATACAAAAAGTTGGACTGTCCATAAACTAAAGGCTATCTATTTACAGTGTAGGTGTTTTGCTTTGAATGACGATCTTGTTTAGTGCAGATATAAATTTGAAGTGTTTCTTGCAGAACGACCAGGTGCACCGGTCGGTGAAGCCACAGATACTGTCTGTCTTTGGCGACATTGCCCTGGCTATTGGACCAGAGTTCAAGAAATACCTCGACATTGTGCTCAACACGCTACAGCAAGCATCACAGGCAGAGGTCGTCAGGGTGGGTTCAGTTGTGTTGGTCTAACTACCAGAATGCAGTGCTCAAATGGCATCAGTAAATCTATGTAATACAGCCACCTTGCAATTAAGATCACCCTAAACAGTCCCAAATTATTTCTATAACAGTAAAGAATAGGAAATTAGTCCCGCTATTAAGGTCACCTCGCTATTCAGGTCACTTTCTTCCAGTCCCAAGGGTGACCTTGACAAGGTGGGGTTCCACTGTACTAGCACTTGTGATTTTTGGCTTTTGCGTGTCATGTTTGTAAACTTATGAATGAGATCTTGGCGTTTTCACCGCATTGTTTGTAATTTCCATTGTTAATACACGGCCGTATTAATTGTCAATTACAAAGCTTTGTTGAAGGCCAAATACCCCACATCAAGACATGAATTATAATAACACTGCTTCATAAAGAGTTGATTGCCGTGGATCATCGGTTGAATACAACAATAGGTTTTTAAAGAGTACACATTCTGTCACTGCTAATGTTTCGGACATGGTTCAGTTATACAGCATCATAAAAGCTTGATTGCAATTATGGCATTCTAAAGAAATTAGTTACATTTGATTCCAACTGTGTCCTGTGTGGATTCAGAAAGACTAATAAAATGCTCAGACTTGGGTGGTTGTGTTAGATTCCTGAATGACGCAGGTGTATGTTGTGTTTCAGACTGACTATGATATGATTGACTACCTGAATGAGTTGCGAGAGGGTTGTTTAGAGGCGTACACAGGCATCGTGCAGGGCCTCAAAGGCGACACAGAGCCAATCAATCGTACGTATAGGTCATGTCTTATCAATCTTACCATATTACCATCACCAGGCCCTTGGTTCCCCAGGTTCTGTTGTTGGAATGGATTGTTTGAAAATCGTAACCGATGGATAACAGGATTTTCATTTTTTAGATATCATGATTTTGTTTTGGATCGTACCATTGTTTTATTTTCCCAATAACAAGGTCAAAACAGGGATTGCGCTGTCATAAAACGGACCCTGTACTAAGTGTGAAAGTGAGTAGAGGAGTGTAGTTTGAAGTTTGAGCATTTTGCGAGCCTCAGGGCGGTACAGTTGGAGGATTTTGGAGAGCCCTCGAGAGGGTGCAATTGGAAGTTTCCAGAGAGCCCCAGCCCCCTCAATATTTACCACGTTCTGACATCAATGACCAATGCACGTGTAATGTGGTTTTCATGAGCACAATGGCTAAATTAGATAATTTCACGATCCTGGCTAAACGAGTAAGTTACCACTGATGAGTGCTAAAGGCCGTCAGTCAGACTGTTGTGGTGTGGAGATATGGTTGTTTTGTGTTTGTAGGATGTTTGCCATTAAACAGTGTGTAATGATGGGCTTCATTCATTACAACAAACATTGGGAATCAGTTTTTTTTTTACACAGCTACAAGCTAGCCTTCATCCAGGGCTAATCTGGCATTTTATAAACAAATCCAGTCCTAATTGACTGATAGTGAGTTTTTAGACAAGTTGGAGTATTTTGTAACAAGTAAATGTCCTGTTTTTTAATGAGTAATTAATTGAGGAAAGGCAATCCATTGGCTGTATGGCACTTGGATATGAATTGGTCTTTGTTATGCCAAGCAGTCTGTGATCAAGACACTACATACGTTACGTGAATGTTGACGTTGTCTTCTGTCCGACAGCCGATGTGAACCTTGTGAAGCCGTTCGTATCACACATGCTACAGTTCATCTCGCACATTGCGGTCGACGAGGACCACAGCGACTCGGTGATTGCAGCCAGTTGCGGCCTAATAGGGTGAGTGACAGCAGCATGTCTTGTGCGCTTGAAACACGGGTTAGGATACGTTGTATGAATAAAACAAAGCTGTGCATAGCATTGACAAACATCAGAACGACGGAAATGTTTGCTACTGTACAAAATAGCTTTTTGGTTAAGGATAGAGTGTATGACAGTTATGAACGAATGCACACAACGAACCGATGAATGCACACAAGATTTGAACAAGGAGTACATTTCTTATTTTTCCAATGAAGTAGTATTTCCACTCAGCCACACACTTTCAAGCAGTATATCCCCAACACTAAGGTCTACATCAATACTTCCACACCAACATCCTCTCTCTCTCTCGCTATCAGTCACAGTTGCGACTATGACTGCTGGCATGGTTCGATGCATAGGAGACCTCTCCAGGTCGGTCGGTCCTGAGCAAATGTGTTCCACTGTTTGGAATCTATTCCTTGTTTTTTTAGGTTTTATTATGTCTGCATTTTAGTTTTGGGGGCAGCCTCTATTCTTAGTTCCTTCTGATAGTTGTGAAGATAGAGTTTCTTTTTGAAGTCTGTTGTCGTCCACATGAGCCACATGACCTACATGACCTGTCCATCTGAAGTTTGTCTGTATGAGTAGTTCTATGCTCGGAATGTTTGCTCTTTTGAGTATTTGTTTGTTTGTAATGTGGTCTCCACATTATTTCCATGATGGATTAGAGGTGTTTCATCTGCAAGGTGTGTAGCTTCCTAACTTACTGTCAGCACCGAGCAGCATAGTGAGTACTCCAATATTCAGTACAGATTACACAATACTCTAGAGTGACATTGACCTGAGGTGACCCGACATCATACAGCCCCCAGATGACCATTAGATGGGGAGGTGACCCAGTCTGTCTAGGGACATTGTCCCTCCGATAGATCCACTCCAAATGTGTCATTCTCCCCTCTAGGGGGTACAATGATTCGGCAGAAATGCTGGACCGTAATTGTTACAATGCAAAATATAAAAGTATGCTAGAATTTGAATATCTGGGGGAACAGTCATAATAATTTTATAGACTAAGCCTAACTGGAGCACAAGTTAACGCATTATTATTTCCAGTTGACTGTATTCCTGGTTATGTGTACAATTGTTGAATGATTTGTGTTGTTGTTTTCAGAGATTTAGTTACAGCATTTAAGGCCGACATTCTTCCGGAGGTTGAAAAGGAGCCGATAGTCAATCTTCTAACAAAGGGTCGTAGGTCAAAGACGGGCAAGACGAAAACATTGGCTACCTGGTCTACTAGGGAAATCCGTAAACTCAAGAATGTGTCTTGGTAAGTCTGCTCATGGGTGGAGATGTACGCTTTTTCAGTTGATTACGATATTAATTCGACATACTATTGCAATGAATAACAGTCTAATGGTTGATTGATCAGTGATCTGACTAGGAGAGCCCATCTATTGCTCATCTAATTATGTGAAGATTTGTTTATGGAATGATGTTGATAACAAATTGTCATAATCTGTGGAGCAATGTGACTGTGCTATCCTAAATGTAAGACGTAAAATAGAAGCACGGAGTTATGTTAGTATCTAATTACAGACTTGTAAGAATATTGCGTCAGTGTATTTCCCATAGGATTGTAGGTATATCTTTCTCAGGGATCCCAGAAAACTACCAACAGTTACGAGCAGGTTTTGCACTTTTGGAGGTTTTTTCCAGATAGTGTTTTTTGTACATGCTGTTGGGAAATTCTTAGCGTTGTCAAACTACAAAAGCTGCAACTGTATCACTGAGGACATTTTTTCTGTGACACACCAGCGAAAGTGTCCCGGTAGCACTTCCTGGTGTCAGCTGTGTTCAGTACACAAGATTACTGCTAAGAAGTGAAATTGAAAGCGAAAGTGTCCCGGTAGCACTTCCTGGTGTCAGCTGTGTTCAGTACACAAGATTACTGCTAAGAAGTGAAAGTGTCCCGGTAGCACTTCCTGGTGTCAGCTGTGTTCAGTACACAAGATTACTGCTAAGAAGTGAAATTGAAAGCGAAAGTGTCCCGGTAGCACTTCCTGGTGTCAGCTGTGTTCAATATACAACATTACTGCTAAGGAATGAAATCGATTTGAAAGAGCAAAATTGGGCAGGTTTATGAGCTCCTAAGAAAGTGAACCAGTTCCCTGTTGCGTGTCCATGGTTCTACCGTAATGACTATGTATTCGAACACTTAAAAAGTGAATTATCAGCTGTCCGAAAACATATAATGCACACAAATTATTCTCAGATACATTGTTCGAATACTTACGTGCATAATGTCATGTCATCCCTGTTTGATTACTCTGGTAAGCTGGTATTAACAAGCCTTTCTTATTTCATTCAATTACCTCCTATATCAGTGTCCATTCAGATAGGAGCAAAAACAATGTTTTACAGAGGTATCCAAAAACTTGAGGTACACAAGAGAATTAATTTTGTGGGTGTTGGGTGTCCGATACATCGAGTCGTTACAGTGAGTCTTTCAAATGTTGGTTACAGAGCGGTGAGAACGGATAGCTGCTGGCCACGAGGAAACAGTGGCCCCGATGAGCAACGTAACATGGCACACCCTGCCGAGTTTGTGTTGAGCGAATGAATGGATGCAAGCAAGCGAGAGAGAGTATGTCATCATCATTCACACAGGTGGCGCCCCCACCACACCGATGTCGACCAGTCGCCGAGTCACATGACGTCTGGTGAGGCAGCATCGTCCACGCCGTCCCAGGACAAACTGACTGCCCGATGAGTCGTTTACCATAGATCGCTGTCGTTCCACGCCACGAGACATTGTCACAGACAGTGCTATCTTTGTTTCAACAGTCACCATAAATGCCATGCAATAATTGTAATAACTTTGGTGTGTTTCCAAGGAACGATTCAGAGTAAATAGATGATGCTAGTGGAGCAGTATCTGTCGAAGTCTGTCTGCATTGGTGGTTCGTAGTGGTAATGACGGCCTGAAGGGAACGGTCGGACACATTGGGGGTGTGGTTAATGAAAACTAGACAATCCTTGTTGGTTGAACCATGGTTGAAGGTTGCATTTGTTGGAACTCGGGTGTCGAACCTGGGAGAGAGGGCAGTGCAGAGGGAGGCTGGTCCCTGGGAAGGTTGCACCTTCAGCTGGGACGGTGTCGGTCCCAGCAGCCACGGTTTCATTATTTTTGCATAACTGTGATCAGCTTCAGAGGATTCCTGTTTGATCCTCTGTAGAAGCTGAAGTAGAGCAGTCTGTTGTGACCAGTTCTTGCTTTGAAGCGACACACTCTTTCAAACCACAGTCTAATTGTTTTGTTTATGTTTGCACGGATTGTTTTTTCGGTGCACTAGCACTATCGTATCCCTGTATGGTTTTGTCACTACTGTAAACGGCATGTAGCTACCGCGTCGGATTTCAAATGAATATGGTCTGCTTGAAAGCAAGAACTGTGTCATGTTGCTAGCTGTCCTCAACGGTTGCCGTGCTTTTGTTCCACTGGAGAAACGTCATCCAAAGCAAATTCATCTCATCACCATCTTTTAGTTTGCCATGGAACATAAGATGTTGAGACAAGATACAGTCATCAGTCTCCAGTTGGCTACAGCCACATCTAGCTGTTAGCCTTGAGGTCGGCTAGCACGTATTGTAATACTAATGTTTGTTGTTAATTGACTTCGGTCACATCTGTTCCATGAACGAGTGCTTGTATGTGTGTTTTGTTCCAGTCTTACATTTGTTACTGTCCTGTTTTTTGTAACCGCGTAGCAACGGTCACCTAACGATTGTGTAGGCAGTATTTTTTCTATGTTTTGTTGACTGCCCGGTGACCTATGCTCCTGTAGTTTGTTGCATCCTAAAATATGCCCAAGTAGAAACCCTCCTCCTTTTTATCTCTGTGGTCATTACAAATTTCCTGCAAACATTGTAACTTCACCAAATTGAATCGACGTTATTTTGTCACAAGGTTTAGGGTAACTACATAGGGTCATTTATTGGGTGGTATAATAATTTTTGCATTATAACGAAAATGTGATTTTCCAGAAGAACAGTGTACCGATCGATGCAATTGAAGGGAATAGCCGATTCAAAATGCATTTATATATGTAATGTTACATAGGCAGACGTTGCTGAGAAGAACCAACGTATCAGCTGACAGGTTCTATATCATGTTGCAACTGCTGTAGATAATTAATTCCCAGTTGTCATCTTATTCTAGACATAGGAGCGTGATGACGCATTCACCAAAAGTAAGCAGAAACTTGGGGTGTGTTTAGGAAATGCTGCCAGCGACGACGACTATTTTACTGCATGTGATGATATTTTGCAGAAGACGACGACCTGCTGTTTGAGACATGAGCGTCACCTCACTGGCCTGGTGGTTGCACGGTCGCGGTGATTCTGCCATCTGGTGCAACGAAGCCAGGCTTAATTGTAAACACTGCATGCAACAGGTTAGCCTGGGTTGCAGGTTAATAAAATGCATCCGAATAAAATATTACTGTTGCATAAATATATTGCCTTCTAATTGGTGTTGTTGTTGGTTTGTAAGTAATCCACTGACTCGTAATTGGTTCAACTGCTTTTGTGCTGTCTGCCATTTTCAGAAGTTATGTTCCAGTTCATTTATGTATTAATAATATAACGTATTCTTTGTGCCGGAATCAACTAAAAGTAGCATTTCAGAGTTCAAGATATACATGAATGATGAATTTGGAATTCAAAATGATGGCACTGCATCATGGTACAGCACACTTCTTTGGTAACTACGTAATGTATGTCATACTACATCTATATCAAATACTGGATAATGTATTTGCACAAAAAATAAGTAGACAACAATTAAACAACGATTTACTTGATTGTTTCATAATGTGCAGAAACAAACGTCTATGAAATCTGATCACTTCCGAAATTAATAAAAACACCAGATTGACCATTTTTTGTGTTCTGATTAAAGTTAAGTTTTGTTAAATATTGGTAAGCGTTTTTGTAAGAGAACGTGGTTTATTTAAGGTATGACATGAATGTAATATAATTTTTATAGTGTTATTTTATCCACAGAAATCGCCAATGATTATTTCGGGTAGTGTATTTAATGATGGACTTTGTGTCCTGTTTAAAACGTCAACAAATCTAACTTAAATCTTAATTTCAAGTTCGAGATAATCGTCGATAAATATAGTCCCCTCAAAGCAGCAGTGTTCTTTCGAATATAGTGTACTAAATGTGGGGCTTGTCTGACGTCATAAATACCACCCCGTGTCCAGAATGTATGGTTTATCAACAAATAGTAATACGGCTAGTATAGTTAGCGTCGACAAATTGTGTTATCTAGTGTCCACCCAAAGATCTAATCTTATTTCGGATATCCTATTGAATTTTGGCATTCGGCAATTTTCATGTCGCTTGTATGACGTCATAAATATGTTACGCCCAGAACGTGTCGTCGATTACAATCAGTTTGTCAACAAATTTAACACTCTTAGTCTTAAAGACTAAGCGAAAAAATTAACCTTTTTATTTCAATTTGAATGAAGTATAATCTAAAAAATACTGTCTAGATATTCAACAAATTTGTAATCCTCCATTTTCAATGCCCCTTTTTGTCGTGCTTTTCTGCACAGTATGTTGCGACATCTAGCAGTTGTTCTGACGTCAGCGCAGTTAGCATCGATAGGATTTAGTATGGCGCACATCTATGCAGATTGGTGTTTCATGCTGTACCTAAAATTGCAATCGCGAAATTTAATATTTTTTCATATCACAGTAAAGGTAATAATTTTATCTACAAGTCTGTCGATGATGTACCCAGGATTTGTTTTAGTGATTGCAGTTTGAACATCACGAATGCTTAATCCTGCAATATATACGCGGCAGCGGATATAATGCAAGGTTGAGCATTCGCAATGTTCAAACGGCAACAATTCAAAAACTTTAACAATTCCTGTGTACACCCAGCGATAAACTTGTAGATACAAATATTATCTTTAAGGTGATATAAACAAAATCCGCGATTGCAATTTAATCTAGTCTGAAACAACAGGCCGCACCGCGGCTCTATCTGTGGTGACGTCAGCAACAACTGACGGGCTGTGACGCGCAAATGACCGCGTTTGAGCGGGCCTAGTGACATGAGTTCGCAATGAACAGACTTCACGGTGACACATTACTTGACAAAAGTATTAAGTTTATACATATACCAAGTTTCAGTTTATACATATACCATGCTACGGTAAATATAGGCCTTCCGTATTTTCAGTGATGCTTTGTGTGACGTCATAAATACCATCATGTGCAAAAAGCATCGTTTGTGGAGAACCATAACTCTTAATTTAACGTACAACACGGGCATCAACAAGTGTAGTATTAACTACGATCCATCCAAAATCAAGGTTATTCCGGCTAGTCTGTTAGGTGTTGGCCTTCGGACATTTCCGTGGCGCTTGTCTATCGTCAAAATACCACCTTGCACCCAAAATGCATCGCCGAATGTTAACAAATAGAACTCTTTAATTTAAAATATAACATGGGAGGCCATATATATTCCACCCGAACTGGCAATATTATTTTGGATATAGTTATCATTGGCCTTCAGTAATTTCTGTGACACTTGTTTGATGTTATAATATCATCGTGCACTCAGGATGATTGTTGACCACAGTTATAGCCCACCAACAAACCCAACTTTAAAAAATTTACGTAGGCCCTACAAAATTAGCGTCGACAAATGTAGTGCTACTTAGGCTTATATCCACCCAATGCGCTAATGTTGTTCCTTGATGTCGGATATCCTCGATTAAATATTTGCCTTCGGTAATTTGCGTGACGTCATAGCTATGTTTGTTCTGTGGGAACGCGTCGTCTTCTGCGCGTAGCAGGTCTGGTAGGAAACAGTCCAGACAGTTTTTCTCTCGGCGGCCTGGCCTTCTCTTGTCTTCCAATGTACCCAGGAGGGCTTTATGATTGTGATGTGACCAAACCAAGAATGTGAAGAGAGCTTGCATCTTTTTACCGTTGGCAACGCGGGCTCATGTTTTCCAGCGAACGATCTCTTCCTTCCCCGTGTAATTCCACTCATGTTGGTTTGAGACTCCTCCAGCGTTGTAGGATTTGGGTTACATTTTGTTCTCGATTGAAATTGACGCTTGTTTGGCCTGAGCGTGGTGATGCATGTATTTTCTTAGTTATTCGACGTTCACTCTGTTGATTGATCTCCTTCCAGTATAGGTGAGACACCCGCTACGGGGTTTATTATCATGGTTGGGTGATACATGCAACTTGACAATATACTTATATATTACACTACTTGATAATATATTTATATCCATACAGCTCATATTGATGTTATATATTTACAAAATGTATTAGTAATATTGTCGTTTTGCTTAATAATGTTATTATTATTGTATAACTGGGTAATATGTAATATCCTATGTAAAATAATGTAATACCATAAAACCTTACAACTGCAGGTGTGTGTATTGTATCAATAGTATACCGACGATAGCGAACCCCTGTTAGCATAGCGGACACCATAGGGGCCCGTTTTGGGCGCATATCACAGCCTCGGCTGGATTAATTGATAATCAATTTGAATACAAAATCTCCATGTTTTTAAAATCTAATACATATATGCCGTAGCATTTACTTTGGGCTTATGCATACCACAGTTTTCGTTGTTTTCAACGCGCACAAAACGGAAATATGATATTTAAAAAATAGTGCTAATAGTTTAATAAAAGTGTAAAAAAAACACTCTTGAGCTCACCTATTTGAATGTGCGCTTCGTACTTCCAACCACTGTTCACTAGTGCCCATATATATATATAGTACAATAACGCCAATTAGCTGGGAGCCTACTTTCGCCGTATAAGAGTGTTGGCCTGTCTAAAAGGAGACACCTGTAATCAGCCTCCTACCTTCCACACCACCATACACACAATAGGGCTTACGTTAATGTATATGTATGAACGGACACTAAACTATGTTGAACGCCTACAAAGCCCTTTATTCTTTAACGTAACGCGCAACCAGACAGCGAGGCCCGCATGCATGACATACACCATGGGAAATCATAAAAGCCGGCCGCTGGTCGTGTTATAGGCTGGCGGCAACGCACCAAAACTCCTAGATATTAGCAACTGGTGGAGTCTGCTTGCATTCTACAAACGAAATATTGCATTCCGTTTGCAGAGGGGTTGCCTTAACGATAAATCAGTTAATGCAACGGAAAACTGAGTTGACGAGGAGATCGAGCCGCTCAGTATAGCAATAGGCCCCTACGAGGCTACGTAAGTACTGTACTGGCTTAAATCATTATTTACTGGTTATAATGGTTACAACAAACATATAAAACTATGACTAGCATGTCGGTATATTAGTAGACCTGAAGAACTGTCTGACTCTTAGAGACTTAGTCTTAGACTAATGTTCGTGAATGATGTAAGAGCTGCATAGATAAAAATGGCGGACCCATTTAGAAAACACAGTGAGTGTTTTTAATAGTCATGTATTTAATTAATACTCATATGCAATGATTAAAAACATTTAAACAATCAAAGATTCATAGATCTGTCCTACACCTAGTCCTAGGACCTAAGGCTAAGCCTAGCTATAATAGTCTAGTGACTCTAGATTAACCTTAGGCTTAAACTTAAAGCTGAGCGGCGCAGCGGCGCTTGCTGAAAATTACAGATTTTGTTATCAATCGTAGTGCTATTATTCAAACTGCTTTTCACTCACGTGCGTTTAGACATGCACAGATATATCGCCGGATGGGGTATGCGTAAACAGATTTTGTCAGACAATGCTGTCAGTTCGAGTTTCACGTATTATCTTCAAAAATGTCCAATAGTTAGGCGGCCTGGTGGTGACCTCTCTAGTCTCCTAAAAACCTCTGCAGCAATTTGTGACGTAGAATGCGCGTTGGCGTGCGCAGACGCCGAAGCGGTGCAAGCGGTGCATATATCGTCATGACCGGTAAGTGAAGATGTTTTTTTGAAATACTGCATCTGCTGTCATACTTATTTATGCGATTTCTCATCGGAATCAATGTGCACGTAGTGAAATATTAAAGCCGTGTAATGGCATATTCGTTGATGCGCGTAAGAAGTGTATCCGTTGTCAAACAGTCGATGTGTCCATCAAAACATGTCGTTTCGGACGCGCCATCGACACTTGTCAGTGGACTAGCGTAAGAAATATTGTATAAAACTCCCACCAGTTATCTCATTTGTCTGCTTGGATATAGCGCAGACATATGTGATGTGTTGTACTGATAAGCTGAAGTGCCGTATCTGTCTAATGCTGCAGTACACATACTCCAGAATCGAAACAAGATCCGGATATTTCGGATAAACCATCCCACCAAAATGTCAAGGTCGTTTCACTTAATCTTATGATGTAGTCGAAGCATCTGACGGCAATCGCACAAAGCTACGGGCGAGCTTTTGAAATTTGGGGTAACGTGCACTCATCAGATAAATCTAAGGTCATCGTCAATGGCTTGACTGCTGGTTCAAACCGGATTTCATCAAGTTTCATGCTGACAGCGTGGCCTTGATCTTGGGACACACCTACCTACCTTTGCTTGGGCATGAAATGTTCACACCTCAATCGCTGCACTAGAGTCTTGACATGCTCTGATAGCATCCCAGTGATTAGGACAACATTATTGAATGTCAAGTCTGTTGTATACCATTTTATACTATACAATGTGAATTACATGAACACAAGTTGCTTTTAATTTATTTGTAAGGCATACTTGCATCAAACGTTTTTACATTGAAATGTCCATTCAGATCCAGGCAATTGTTTGAACAGTTAAGAGTTAACTTAAGTCACTGAGCTTAGCTGTGAGAAGTACTCTACTTAGTGTCGGTCCTGGCAGTTATCATTAAAGCAACATTGCTGCAAGAATCAGGCAATGTTTGAATATGTTTAACATGGATTAACACCATTAATTGCTATTAATTGCTAACAAGGAAGCCACATGTTTATTTGGAGTTCAATTTGTATTTAGTCTTGGTCTACCAAGGGTATACATGTAGCCTGTCCTATTCATATATTTAGTCTCAGTCTACCAAGGGTATACATGTAGCCTGACCTATTCATATATTTGTCGATATGTTATTTTAAACAATTAATTTATAGTCGGTATGGTTAAATATATTTATAATTGATCGTATCAATTTTGCAAATATTGTTCTCAGCCAGAATGACCCTCATATAATATTCTACGACATACGTTATGTTTGAAGAAATTAAGCATTCATATTTCATAACCCTGTGAACAATATTAAATAATTCAGTGTCAAACCCTAATGCATATTATACTTTTTTTCATAATTATTATTTATATAACTACTAAAAGTAGATGTCTCAAATGGTCTTCATTATGAACTAATTTTAGTTGCTCTCCCTTGTATTCTTTCTAGCTTATCTATGCCCTTAAGATATATAGCAGTAAGTATACCCTGTTCCTTTGTTTTGTCCAATCCCCTCAAATTCCATTGTTTTTGTTCCATCCCTTAAATTCCTTTTATTCAGAGTACATTTGCCTCATCCAGTGCAGCTGTTGGATGTGGTGTGTATTGGAACCTGGAGTGTATTGGAGCCTGGTGTGTATTGGAGCCTGCTGTGCATTGGAGCCTGCTGTGTATTGGAGCATGGTGTGTATTGGAACCTGGAGTGTATTGGAGCCTGGTGTGTATTGGAGCCTGCTGTGTATTGGAACCTGGAGTGTATTGGAGCCTGGTGTGTATTGGAGCCTGGTGTGTATTGGAGCCTGTTATGTATTGGAGCCTGTTATGTATTGGAGCCTGGTGTGTATTGGAGCCTGGTGTGTATTGGAGCCTGCTGTGTATTGGAGCCTGCTGTGTATTGGAGCCTGTTGTGTATTGGAGCCTGTTATGTATTGGAACCTGGTGTGTATTGGAACCTGGTGTGTATTGGAGCCTGATGTGTATTGGAACCTGGAGTGTATTGGATCCTGGTGTGTATTGGAGCCTGGTGTGTATTGGAGCCTGTTATGTATTGGAGCCTGTTATGTATTGGAGCCTGGTGTGTATTGGAACCTGGAGTGTATTGGATCCTGGTGTGTATTGGAGCCTGGTGTGTATTGGAGCCTGTTATGTATTGGAGCCTGGTGTGTATTGGAACCTGGAGTGTATTGGATCCTGGTGTGTATTGGAGCCTGGTGTGTATTGGAGCCTGGTGTGTATTGGAGCCTGGTGTGTATTGGAGCCTGATGTGTATTGGAGCCTGGTGTGTATTGGAGCCTGTTGTGTATTGAAGCCTGTTGTGTATTATCTGTAAATTAATTTATGGCAGTTCCCTTTCATTGCATCTAGCATGCCATTTTAGAAGGGCAGTAGACATTGCCAGTGTATTGCAGTATGTCTTAATAAATAGAGCTTCGTCTTTTGTTGTTGAGACAGCTGATCCTGATTACTGGTAGTATATAATACTATGTATGCATGGATTGGGGAGTAACGTCAATGGGGTTTCTTCCCCCAAGCAGGGAGATGCCCGTTTGGGATAAATGCTATTTTAAGTACTAAATAAAAAATCATGTAGAATGGTGAAAACCAGACTTTGTAACAGATCGGTAAAGCAAATTCAGACCTAGTGTATGGTAATTATCCACACTAAGCTAAACAGACACAGTTTTGAAAGCCGAGCTACGGCTCTTGCTCCTTCAAACTACAATTTGGGATTTCTGGGCAGATTATCTATGTTGGATGAGTCACTCATCACAGACAAGCATTTCACTGACGTTACTAACCATGACTGTTTCTGTTGCACTGGTGCACGCATATCTGATTATGTCATAGATGTAGACGCAGTTATTTATTAGCATGTGTTTGTAATGCCCGATATCAGGCATATGTCCGGGTTAAATCCTGCTCAAAGGTGCTAACAAGATACTAATTGAAACAGGCCTGTTCAAAGTGAGACATGGCATTTAATTTGTACATGGGCAATAACTAAACTAAAGTGCTTTCTTGTATGTGTGATACATGATGTTTGCCAGATAATTTTCTCAATCTTGAGACAGTGAGACATTGACATCCGTGGGTGACCTGGGGTGTATGTGAATCTCACATTGAGATTAAGCATACCTGCATGCTTGTGAAAGCAATCAGTTGTTGATACTGGGTAGACGGGTGTCACCCGGTACTTTTATGTCAAAAAGATTAGGCCATTTTATATGGTGGGACATTGTCACCATGACATTTTTACTATTTTTTAGTGACATTGTATAGTGAGTGGCCTTTGGGATATGTTCCCTTATTGTTCTGGAAAAAAATGTCATCAATATGTGGTGATGACGAAGCCATCCCTATACATAAAGCTTACTTTTTTTAGACTTCACCCATAAATATGGTTGATTCCTGTTTGTGAGGTTCTGAGAAATAAATTTACACAGTTTTGCTGTGCTGATATCTGGAAACAGATCGTGTGAACTTGAGTGCAGTTCTATTCATTGCATATAAATATATATATTATATATAACGTGACGCATCGCTGTAATCGAGACAAGAGTGTTTTGTGTTGTCCTATCGCACCTAGTGACACTGTTTACCCGTCATACCTGTCTAGCAAGCTACTCAATGCAGTGTATTCTCATAGATTTCATGTTGGCACAATTTTTTGATAATAATATTTGTACCCTATTATTAAAG
Source organism: Escarpia spicata (assembly GCA_963995525.1). Taxonomy (NCBI): domain Eukaryota; kingdom Metazoa; phylum Annelida; class Polychaeta; order Sabellida; family Siboglinidae; genus Escarpia; species Escarpia spicata. Next base: position 2,819,937 of record OZ023212.1, read on the forward strand.
TAGTCGTTATAAGTACACTAAAAACTGTGAAGCTGAACCAAGTGAAGTAAAATATTTGTTTTGTGTTGGTAGTTAAGCAGAACATTTTGGTGTTGTGTAACCAAGTAAGTGTAGAATGTGGTGTAAAGTAGTTTTTATGAATTATTTAAGCACATTACGGTTTACTGAAATTATTAATTGTTGAGTTGTCTGGTTGAATGCTTCCCAGAGAAGTCGAGATGGTGTTCGATTGAACAGGTCTGCCAGGGAGTAAAGTGTAAAGCACTTTGAGCGGTCCTGAGGACTGGATACTGCATTATATAAGAACTTACCTTTATAATCCTGGCCCATATTCTCAAATGACTTACATTTTTCATATTAAACTAAATTATGACATTTCTACAAGTGCTATTTTAGAAACTTAATGATATAGATTTGCATAAGTATGCCGTAACTTTTTGCAGTTACTCTGGTCACATACATACCTGTTTCCTAAATCCTGCAGTAGTGTACTATTAGTAGCATCATGGTCACCTTGGCAGCAAATTTGGTGAATAGTCTGGTGCTTAGAAAATGTTGGCACATCTAAATGTTACACAACTTGAAGGTGTATTTGTGTGTCTTGATAACACTATTAATACAATTTAGTTAATTTCAGTCATTCATCTGTCACAAGGGTTCTGGTGTCCCAGTCATCCAGTGTACAAGTAGGATTACAAAGATGCATCTTCATTTATGTAAACATTACTTTGGTACTTATATATCATCCACTTACTGGGGTAACATGTTTCTTTATGCAGTTATGGCATTTAATAGTGGTAGCCCCATTGAGCATGTGTCCTTTTCACTGACCTCTCTCCGAGAGTTCTGTTAGGGTGACCTCTTCTCTGTGGGCCCTTGGCTTCCAAAATACACTTTGTCGACTACTGCGCAATGTTATTCACGCTGCCTCACACAAGTTGTCATATGAAGATGTTATCTATATATATATATATATATACCAGATTAGAGCTGCATTAACTAGTAAGACATTGTCATAATTTCAGCACCCAGACCAGTGTCTTTTAAAACCTGCTTACCAATATTTTGCTAGTGTCCTATTAGTATTAAAAGCATTTCGCAAAACAACAATCCTATTAAGTACTGATACCTAATACCTTATTATTCTTCTTGTATAAATGAATGTATTTCTAGTAGTTTTTATAAATGTCTTAATTTATGTAAACGCTTTTTTAATGATCTCTCTATTTTAGTAACTATATTTAAGTGAATGTTATATTTTTTACATATTTATTTCTTAATTAGCATTTCTTTTTATGTAATATACTATTATATACGTGTGCATGTATGTAAAGCGCCCGAGGGCAATTTTAATTGATTGGGCGCTATATAAGTACTTTTATTTATTTATTTATTTATTTATACCTATCTAGTGCTAGCTTTGGGGTCAAAGTAGACAGAGAGCTGCTGGCTGTATAAATGTGCTTGGCACAGTCGTGGAACCTATTTATTTTCTGTGGGTGACAGGTAGCTTGACAAAGTCCTCAGTCCCTGCATTATTCTGTGGTGCTGACCTGTGTATCCATAAGTTTCTTCGTAATGGTGCTAAAGTGCCGATGGTCTTAAAATAAAGCAAAGATGTCTGATTGTCTTATTCCCGGATACCCATCACATTGTTGTTGAAACTTATTTTATTGCAAAGTTCACTGACTTTGACCTTTTACATGAGATACAAAAATTAATAAACTGAGTAATCCTAACATTTTCTCCACCTTACAAGGTTTTGGAAATTACAAGTGCCTTGCAGCCATGGACTTGAACAGATATTATAAACTGACTAGATAAGGACAAGTGAGCTACCAGTATCAGTGCATTATATTTGAGACGAGCGATCACTCTCGCTCCCCACCGCTTGCACTAATTGCTCATCTAGGGAGCGATTTATCGCTCGCGCTAATTGCCATTATCGCTCGCGTCACCAGACCTGCTGCATGTGGTGCCCTTTAGCGGCAAAATACATACCCATTTGTCTGTTGTTGCACGTAAATTAGTCGCGGTGCCGACAGTTAGCGTCCATCCCATAATCAAAACTTAATCATCAGCGTCGTTACACTGCAGTCATTTTCTGTAACATTGTTGCTAGTACTTCCTGTCTGAAATGTTTTATCAGCATGCAATTTTTAAATCTGTGCCAGCCTTGATGTCCCGAATTGACCCAATCGAATAAATCTTGCGTAATGGATACCTCTATGGCATGGCTAGCCTCAATTATGTTTTGGCATTACTGGACAGTGGTGTCACCAGATGGACAAACAGGAATGTCACCTTAGCGGATAAAACTAAAACTAATAAATCGCTTGAGCTAAATTATTTGGCATATTTAGGCGAGAAATTTATCGCTTGTCTGGTTTTTTCAAACGTGAAGCACTGCAGTATAAATGACAAACTACTGTGAATGTCCTCTATAGTTAGAGCAACTGAACATGCAATGCTGAAAACAATTACGTATAGAACACAGTTTTTTCAGTTGTAGCCTTCAATTTATATTCTTCTTTGATCATCTCTAAGTCGACAGCACATGTTCTTTCCTATTCAGCAACCCTGTTGTTGTCCAAGTAGCCCTGTAGTCTAAAAGATCAGGGGCTGACTGAACTTTTTAAAAGAGGTCATATTGTAGACATTGTTTTCTGGCAGAAAGCAGCAGCGATGCTACAAAATTAAGCTAAAAATGCCAAGGGTGTGTGTGTGTGTGGGGGGGGGGTACCTCTGTTCCCATCCATCAGACATTTGTTTTAAAGAGACACTTCAAAAAGGTGCAATATGATAACACATGGTCAATGAAAATATTTCTGTAGTACAAATAAGTCATTTGGTGGCTACAAGTTGAGAAGGAGAAGCATTGAAGGTTTGGTAGAAGGAGTGCACCTCTTCTCACCAGTTGGACTTGTTTTAAACAAACACTTAAACACGTGCAACTTTGTGACACTTGGAATCCGATTGTCAGCCAAGTGATTTATTTTAAGTTGCAAGTATACCCATTTTGGTCAGCCATCCCTTGAGTCCTGGTGTATTAGTTAGCCAATGTGTAAGTAGGCTAATGAAGAGCATTACACAAGGCTGTGTGTAAGTAGGCTAATGAAGAGCATTACACAAGGCTGTGTGTAAGTAGGCTAATGAAGAGCATTACACAAGACTGTGTGTAAGTAGGCTAATGAAGAGCATTACACAAGGCTGTGTGTAAGTAGGCTAATGAAGAGCATTACACAAGGCTGTGTGTAAGTAGGCTAATGAAGAGCATTACACAAGGCTGTGTGTAAGTAGGCTAATGAAGAGCATTACACAAGGCTGTGTGTAAGTAGGCTAATGAAGAGCATTACACAAGGCTGTGTGTAAGTAGGCTAATGAAGAGCATTACACAAGGCTGTGTGTAAGTAGGCTAATGAAGAGCATTACACAAGGCTGTGTGTAAGTAGGCTAATGAAGAGCATTACACAAGGCTGTGTGTAAGTAGGCTAATGAAGAGCATTACACAAGGCTGTGTGTAAGTAGGCTAATGAAGAGCATTACACAAGGCTGTGTGTAAGTAGGCTAATGAAGAGCATTACACAAGGCTGTGTGTAAGTAGGCTAATGAAGAGCATTACACAAGGCTGTGTGTAAGTAGGCTAATGAAGAGCATTACACAAGGCTATGTGTAAGTAGGCTAATGAAGAGCATTACACAAGGCTATGTGTAAGTAGGCTAATGAAGAGCATTACACAAGGCTGTGTGTAAGTAGGCTAATGAAGAGCATTACACAAGGCTGTGTGTAAGTAGGCTAATGAAGAGCATTACACAAGGCTATGTGTAAGTAGGCTAATGAAGAGCATTACACAAGGCTATGTCTAAGTAGGCTAATGAAGAGCATTACATAAGGCTATGTCTAAGTAGGCTAATGAAGAGCATTACACAAGGCTATGTGTATCAGTGTAAGTAAACATAGTTTTATTGGTTGTTGGGGGCCAGGGTGCAGAAGTTGGTCTTAAAACAACACTAAGACATTGGCACATTGCCCTAACCACAGATGTACAGTAGCTAGCAGTGTACATCACATCACAGTCTAAACTGTTTTCTTGTAAATATCACTGTGTAGTTCTGACCTCATATCAACATTGCCCTATCCACAGATGTACAGTAGCTAGCAGTGTACATTACATCACAGTCTAAACTGTTTTCTTGTAAATATCACTCTGTGTAGGTCTGACCTCATAGCGACATTGCCCTATCCACAGATGTACAGTAGCTAGCAGTGTACATTACATCACAGTCTAAACTGTTTTCTTGTAAATATCACTCAATGTAGGTCTGACCTCATATCAACATTGCCCTATCCACAGATGTACAGTAGCTAGCAGTGTACATTACATCACAGTCTAAACTGTTTTCTTGTAAATATCACTCTGTGTAGGTCTGACCTCATAGCGACATTGCCCTATCCACAGATGTACAGTAGCTAGCAGTGTACATTACATCACAGTCTAAACTGTTTTCTTGTAAATATCACTCAATGTAGGTCTGACCTCATAGCAACATTGCCCTATCCACAGATGTACAGTAGCTAGCAGTGTACATTACATCACAGTCTAAACTGTTTTCTTGTAAATATCACTCAGTGTAGGTCTGACCTCATAGCAACATTGCCCTATCCACAGATGTACAGTAGCTAGCAGTGTACATTACATCACAGTCTAAACTGTTTCCTTGTAAATATCACTCAGTGTAGGTCTGACCTCATAGCGACATTGCCCTATCCACAGATGTACAGTAGCTAGCAGTGTACATTACATCACAGTCTAAACTGTTTTCTTGTAAATATCACTCAGTGTAGGTCTGACCTCATAGCAACATTGCCCTATCCACAGATGTACAGTAGCTAGCAGTGTACATTACATCACAGTCTAAACTGTTTTCTTGTAAATATCACTCGGTGTAGGTCTGACCTCATAGCGACATTGCCCTATCCACAGATGTACAGTAGCTAGCAGTGTACATCACATCACAGTCTAAACTGTTTTCTTGTAAATATCACTGTGTAGTTCTGACCTCATATCAACATTGCCCTATCCACAGATGTACAGTAGCTAGCAGTGTACATTACATCACAGTCTAAACTGTTTTCTTGTAAATATCACTCTGTGTAGGTCTGACCTCATAGCGACATTGCCCTATCCACAGATGTACAGTAGCTAGCAGTGTACATTACATCACAGTCTAAACTGTTTTCTTGTAAATATCACTCAATGTAGGTCTGACCTCATATCAACATTGCCCTATCCACAGATGTACAGTAGCTAGCAGTGTACATTACATCACAGTCTAAACTGTTTTCTTGTAAATATCACTCTGTGTAGGTCTGACCTCATAGCGACATTGCCCTATCCACAGATGTACAGTAGCTAGCAGTGTACATTACATCACAGTCTAAACTGTTTTCTTGTAAATATCACTCAATGTAGGTCTGACCTCATAGCAACATTGCCCTATCCACAGATGTACAGTAGCTAGCAGTGTACATTACATCACAGTCTAAACTGTTTTCTTGTAAATATCACTCAGTGTAGGTCTGACCTCATAGCAACATTGCCCTATCCACAGATGTACAGTAGCTAGCAGTGTACATTACATCACAGTCTAAACTGTTTCCTTGTAAATATCACTCAGTGTAGGTCTGACCTCATAGCAACATTGCCCTATCCACAGATGTACAGTAGCTAGCAGTGTACATTACATCACAGTCTAAACTGTTTTCTTGTAAATATCACTCAGTGTAGGTCTGACCTCATAGCAACATTGCCCTATCCACAGATGTACAGTAGCTAGCAGTGTACATTACATCACAGTCTAAACTGTTTTCTTGTAAATATCACTCAGTGTAGGTCTGACCTCATAGCAACATTGCCCTATCCACAGATGTACAGTAGCTAGCAGTGTACATTACATCACAGTCTAAACTGTTTTCTTGTAAATATCACTCGGTGTAGGTCTGACCTCATAGCAACATTGCCCTATCCACAGATGTACAGTAGCTAGCAGTGTACATCACATCACAGTCTAAACTGTTTTCTTGTAAATATCACTCTGTGTAGGTCTGACCTCATAGCAACATTGCCCTATCCACAGATGTACAGTAGCTAGCAGTGTACATCACATCACAGTCTAAACTGTTTTCTTGTAAATATCACTCAATGTAGGTCTGACCTCATATCAACATTGCCCTATCCACAGATGTACAGTAGCTAGCAGTGTACATCACATCACAGTCTAAACTGTTTTCTTGTAAATATCACTCAGTGTAGGTCTGACCTCATAGCAACATTGCCCTATCCACAGATGTACAGTAGCTAGCAGTGTACATTACATCACAGTCTAAACTGTTTTCTTGTAAATATCACTCAATGTAGGTCTGACCTCATATCAACATTGCCCTATCCACAGATGTACAGTAGCTAGCAGTGTACATTACATCACAGTCTAAACTGTTTTCTTGTAAATATCACTCAGTGTAGGTCTGACCTCATAGCAACATTGCCCTATCCACAGATGTACAGTAGCTAGCAGTGTACATTACATCACAGTCTAAACTGTTTTCTTGTAAATATCACTCAGTGTAGGTCTGACCTCATAGCAACATTGCCCTATCCACAGATGTACAGTAGCTAGCAGTGTACATTACATCACAGTCTAAACTGTTTTCTTGTAAATATCACTCGGTGTAGGTCTGACCTCATAGCAACATTGCCCTATCCACAGATGTACAGTAGCTAGCAGTGTACATCACATCACAGTCTAAACTGTTTTCTTGTAAATATCACTCTGTGTAGGTCTGACCTCATAGCAACATTGCCCTATCCACAGATGTACAGTAGCTAGCAGTGTACATCACATCACAGTCTAAACTGTTTTCTTGTAAATATCACTCTGTGTAGGTCTGACCTCATAGCAACATTGCCCTATCCACAGATGTACAGTAGCTAGCAGTGTACATTACATCACAGTCTAAACTGTTTTCTTGTAAATATCACTGTGTAGGTCTGACCTCATAGCAACATTGCCCTATCCACAGATGTACAGTAGCTAGCAGTGTACATTACATCACAGTCTAAACTGTTTTCTTGTAAATATCACTGTGTAGGTCTGACCTCATAGCAACATTGCCCTATCCACAGATGTACAGTAGCTAGCAGTGTACATTACATCACAGTCTAAACTGTTTTCTTGTAAATATCACTGTGTAGGTCTGACCTCATAGCAACATTGCCCTATCCACAGATGTACAGTAGCTAGCAGTGTACATCACATCACAGTCTAAACTGTTTTCTTGTAAATATCACTCTGTGTAGGTCTGACCTCATAGCGACATTGCCCTATCCACAGATGTACAGTAGCTAGCAGTGTACATTACATCACAGTCTAAACTGTTTTCTTGTAAATATCACTCTGTGTAGGTCTGACCTCATATCAACATTGCCCTATCCACAGATGTACAGTAGCTAGCAGTGTACATCACATCACAGTCTAAACTGTTTTCTTGTAAATATCACTCAATGTAGGTCTGACCTCATAGCAACATTGCCCTATCCACAGATGTACAGTAGCTAGCAGTGTACATTACATCACAGTCTAAACTGTTTTCTTGTAAATATCACTCTGTGTAGGTCTGACCTCATATCAACATTGCCCTATCCACAGATGTACAGTAGCTAGCAGTGTACATTACATCACAGTCTAAACTGTATTCTTGTAAATATCACTCTGTGTAGGTCTGACCTCATAGCAACATTGCCCTATCCACAGATGTACAGTAGCTAGCAGTGTACATTACATCACAGTCTAAACTGTATTCTTGTAAATATCACTCTGTATAGGTCTGACCTCATATCAACATTGCCCTATCCACAGATGTACAGTAGCTAGCAGTGTACATTACATCACAGTCTAAACTGTTTTCTTGTAAATATCACTCAGTGTAGGTCTGACCTCATAGCAACATTGCCCTATCCACAGATGTACAGTAGCTAGCAGTGTACATTACATCACAGTCTAAACTGTATTCTTGTAAATATCACTCTGTGTAGGTCTGACCTCATATCAACATTGCCCTATCCACAGATGTACAGTAGCTAGCAGTGTACATTACATCACAGTCTAAACTGTATTCTTGTAAATATCACTCTGTATAGGTCTGACCTCATATCAACATTGCCCTATCCACAGATGTACAGTAGCTAGCAGTGTACATTACATCACAGTCTAAACTGTTTTCTTGTAAATATCACTCAGTGTAGGTCTGACCTCATAGCAACATTGCCCTATCCACAGATGTACAGTAGCTAGCAGTGTACATTACATCACAGTCTAAACTGTATTCTTGTAAATATCACTCTGTATAGGTCTGACCTCATATCAACATTGCCCTATCCACAGATGTACAGTAGCTAGCAGTGTACATTACATCACAGTCTAAACTGTATTCTTGTAAATATCACTCTGTGTAGGTCTGACCTCATATCAACATTGCCCTATCCACAGATGTACAGTAGCTAGCAGTGTACATTACATCACAGTCTAAACTGTATTCTTGTAAATATCACTCTGTATAGGTCTGACCTCATATCAACATTGCCCTATCCACAGATGTACAGTAGCTAGCAGTGTACATTACATCACAGTCTAAACTGTTTTCTTGTAAATATCACTCAGTGTAGGTCTGACCTCATAGCAACATTGCCCTATCCACAGATGTACAGTAGCTAGCAGTGTACATTACATCACAGTCTAAACTGTATTCTTGTAAATATCACTCTGTGTAGGTCTGACCTCATATCAACATTGCCCTATCCACAGATGTACAGTAGCTAGCAGTGTACATTACATCACAGTCTAAACTGTTTTCTTGTAAATATCACTCAGTGTAGGTCTGACCTCATAGCAACATTGCCCTATCCACAGATGTACAGTAGCTAGCAGTGTACATTACATCACAGTCTAAACTGTATTCTTGTAAATATCACTCTGTGTAGGTCTGACCTCATATCAACATTGCCCTATCCACAGATGTACAGTAGCTAGCAGTGTACATTACATCACAGTCTAAACTGTATTCTTGTAAATATCACTCTGTGTAGGTCTGACCTCATATCAACATTGCCCTATCCACAGATGTACAGTAGCTAGCAGTGTACATTACATCACAGTCTAAACTGTATTCTTGTAAATATCACTCTGTATAGGTCTGACCTCATATCAACATTGCCCTATCCACAGATGTACAGTAGCTAGCAGTGTACATTACATCACAGTCTAAACTGTTTTCTTGTAAATATCACTCTGTGTAGGTCTGACCTCATAGCAACATTGCCCTATCCACAGATGTACAGTAGCTAGCAGTGTACATTACATCACAGTCTAAACTGTTTTCTTGTAAATATCACTCAATGTAGGTCTGACCTCATATCAACATTGCCCTATCCACAGATGTACAGTAGCTAGCAGTGTACATTACATCACAGTCTAAACTGTTTTCTTGTAAATATCACTCAGTGTAGGTCTGACCTCACATCACAGTCTAAGATATTTACTTGCAAATGTCAGTGACTTTGACATAGGTCTGACCTCATATCAAATGAGTAAACTCTGATTTTTATGAAACATCTTAAGCAAGATTATTATCATTATATATATATATATATTATATATAGGTATAGATATATATATACGATGCACTAAATGGTACCCTGTGGTACCAGATAAATATCCGCCATTTTGTTGATTTGTTTAATGTTTTCTAAAGCTGTACCCTGGGGTACCAAAAGGCAAACAGATATAAAAAGTGTCAAAAATTAAATAAAAATGCTAACAATACAAAAATGAATTGCATATTTTGTTGTTCACAATGCAAAGCTGTTATTAAACAGTCATTTATGTGTGCCGACGCTGCTTGTTACGAGGATATGAATCGTGGCTGGTTTGCTGAATAACACAAGGCTGATATAAGTTTGTATAAGAGCTTTATATGTAAAGCCACAATCGTTATGCATGAATATATTATGCGGATTACATAATTAAAATGATCATTCATTACCTAGCCAACATGATTATAACCTAAATGAGAACAGCAAAGGTGGGGGAACCAACCACACGCAGGTGGAATGACCCACCGAATCAACTAATATCAATTTGAAGGCTTGTCAATGAATATCTATGGCAAATAATCAATAGTGGGGAAAGCGCAAGGTAACCACCTCCGCCCTAAAACCTCACGTACACATCGATAACTGACACTGCAAATGAGAACAGATGTATGTTTAGTTATAAACATACTGCCCTTTATTTAACATACAGTGTAATGTCTTGTTAAAACCTAATGATCGTTGACGAATATACAAATTTATAACCCTGTTAGCAAACCAACCTAACCAAAAATACAGGTGTAGTTGGGGCTGGAGGGCGGGAAACAAATATGTTATCCTTCATTACGGTAACTAACGGTTAGAACAACCCACAAGGAACTAACGAACCCTACTGAGAAAATGTTATAGCGTCAACGCGCCTCGTAAATGTTATAAACGAAACAAATATTTATATCCGTCACAGCATAGAAAAGATTACCTTTCTGAGTAACGCGCGAATGAAAAAGAGGCCCAGCTATTGTGGCTGGAAGAGCTTGTCCCATGGTTAGGTCGGTGTACCGTACATTTCAAATATAGGCTGCAGCAACGCCCACATAAATACCATTTGAGCTTTGATCAAATGTTGGTTTTATGTGTGTCGATGCTGCTTGTTACAAGGATATGAATCGTGGCTAGTTTGCTGAGTAACACTATGAATATATTATGCAGATTACATAATTAAAATTATCACTCATTACCAACATTAGCCAACATGATTATAATCGAAATGAGAACAGCACAGCCATATTAATGGGATTGGTAGACCGTGTAGACCTTTATTCTAACACACGGCACACACAAATGCATTCACCAGAGACTAGTGAAAAAAAGATTTGCGAAGGGCCTTGTGCCAACAGTGTCGTAATGACACCATCGGCCTATCTGCGATCCGCATCATTTACGGTGTTGAATGCCTCAACCACCTCACCACGCAAGAGTATAAGAGTGTTATTCAGAAAGCTGTTGCAATGAAATTATACTGCCACACTCGCCAGGTGGCACGCAAAATTATAGCGTACCCGGGGTACAGCGGTACCCCGGGGTACCATTTATTGCATCATATATATATCCACAAGTTTCATTACAACAATCCCAATGAGTTGCATTTTTTCAATCATTAATATGCAATAACTTAAAAAAGAATTACTGACACATTTCTGAAATTTTGTATGAGATCCTTTCACTTTCACAGCTGACCAAAAATGTAATACATTTTACCTGTGCACAGCAAAAGGTGACTGCATAGTGTGGATCTCTGTTGATGGATTGCTCCTCAACCCATCAGTGATACAAGATACAGTGATAGAGAATACAGCAGACTAGAGCTCAGTGTCTTCACTGGAATTTGTTGCCAGAATATATATATATATAAATATAAATGTAACAAACTGTTTTTTATGTATATATATATATATACATACATATATATATATATATAAAACAGTTTGTTACATTTGTCACAGTTCAGGAATTGTTTAAACCCCATTGAGCTGTAAGAGTAAGTTTGCTTTTCCGGTACTTCCACTGAGGTACTGTGAATCAAGACACTTTCTGTGAACATGTATTTTGATTATTTCTACATGTATTAATCTTAGTCTAATATTGTATTTATTTAAAGATTTTAAAAACTTTAAATTAAGATTGTTTACATGTTTACAGTGTGTGTATGTACGTATAAACAGGCTGGTCCTGGATATGGCATTCTACAAATTGTATTAATAATAATAATTATATTTGTTTGCCATGAATAGAGTGATCGAGCTTCATGAGCATGTCGCGGTTCCGTTGGCACCGCAGGCTCGCCCTGGTGGCAGCGGTTGCACTCGGTGGCACAGCGGCCACACTATGGACCTTCCCGCGCATTGCTTACTACAGACGTGTCATGGTAGGTGACACTTTCTCTTCATTCTCTCTCACTCATCCCATGCATCGTATACTACAGACGTGTCATGGCAGGTGACACTTTCTCTTCATTCTCTCTCACTCATCCCATGCATAGTGTACTACAGACGTGTCATGGCAGGTGACACTTTCTCTTCATTCTCTCTCACTCATCCCATGCATCGTGTACTACAGACGTGTCATGGCAGGTGACACTTTCTCTTCATTCTCTCTCACTCATCCCAAGCATCGTATACTACAGACGTGTCATGGTAGGTGACACTTTCTCTTCATTCTCTCTCACTCATCCCATGCATCGTATACTACAGATGCATCTCACTCACTCGTCCCGTGCATCACATAGTACAGACGCTTGATGGAAGGTGGCACGTTTTCTTGAATGCATGATGTTTGAAGTGATGATGTTTGAAGTGATGATGTTTGAAATGATGATGTGATGGGCGACAAGACTGAAGCAGGGTCGCTTGCGTCGTTTCACTGTAGACAGCAGCGACTCTTGTTTTCCTGCGAGGGAGTCAACTTGCTGTTTGACCTAGTGTTTTATGTTCATTGTAGGAAATAAGAAGCAGAAGAGCAGTGTACAAAACTTTGTTAAGCATTAATTGCACTGTGGCTGAATTCTTCCCAGAAAAATCATGGTGTTCGATTGAACAAGTCTGCCAGGGAGTAAAGTGTAAAGTACTTTGAGCTGTTTTATGGACTGGATACAGCAGTATATACATTATAAGAACTTATGTTTTCTTTTATAGAGCACCGGTCCACAATCGGTGTCTGCCCAAGAGCTGCAGGACAAGATCAAGGCGACTCACCTCCCCACACGCGCCCAACAACTGGCCGCCTTAAAGCAGAACGACTATGATGTACTCGTGATTGGTGGAGGGGCGACAGGCTGTGGGGTGGCCCTCGATGCTGTCAGCAGGGGTAAGTACTGGTGATTGGTGGAGGGTGACAGGCTGAGGGGTGGCCCTAGATGCTGTCAGCAGGGGTAAGTACTGGTGATTGGTGGAGGGGCGACAGGCTGTGGCATGGCCCTCAATGCTGTCAGCAGGGGTAAATACTGATGATTGGTGGAAGGGCGACAGGCTGTGGCGTGGCCCTTGATGCTGTCAGCAGGGGTAAGTACTGATGATTGGTGGAGGGGCGACAGGCTGTGGGGTGGCCCTCGATGCTGTCAGCAGAGGCAAGTACTGGTGATTGGTGAAGGGACGAAAGTAAGTTTTCAGTAATATTGGTTATAAACATAATTAAATGAATATTTATTATTTTTAGTCCTTAGGCTGAAGGTCCAAGGGACTATTGCCATCACTCTGTGTCTGCCGTCCGCTGTCCACCGTTAGCTGCCGTATCTCAGAAACCGTTCAGCAATGTTTTCTCTTATTTTGCATAAACATATCTTAGGGCACTGCTACTATGCACAAGAAATCTGTATTTGATTGAATCATTTTAAGGGCACCCTAGGGCCTCCAAGGACCCCAAAACTGGTAAAAATATAACATTTGGCCTATTTTTTTCAAAAACTGTTCAGCAACTTTTTTCTAATTTTGCATAGATGTATCTTAGGGTGCTGCCACTATATACAAGAAATCTGTATTTGATTGAATCATTCTAAGGGCACCTAAGGGGCCCCCAAAGTGCAAAAGTTTTACATTATCTAGTGATGTGGTTTTGAGAAGGGCCCTTGAGACCACCCCCAACAGTAGATTTTGTTTATTGTGCCACAAAGTCAACACGAAGACTAATCTATGCAGCCTAGTGCTAATGTTCCATTGAGACCTTGACTAATCTTTAATTGGTCACAGCGCCCAGGCAGAGTAGACACCCCCAACAGTAGATTTTGTTTATTGTGCCACAAAGTCAACACGAAGACTAATCTCTGCAGCATAGTGCTACTGTTCCATTGAGACCTTGACTAATCTTTAATTGGTCACAGCGCCCAGGCAGAGTAGACACCCCCAACAGTAGATTTTGTTTATTGTGCCACAAAGTCAACACCAAGACTAATCTCTGCAGCCTAGTGCTACTGTTCCATTGAGACCTTGACTAATCTTTAATTGGTCACAGCTCCCAGGCATAGTAGACACACTTGACCCATGTTAGACTGAACAGTTGCCTAACAGTTTTTATCTTCAAAACTATTGATTTTCTATAATTGAAAGTTGTGTTTATTTTTATGTTCATTTAATTATTATAAAATGGTGTGACTGTGGTGTCTGTTGGTTAAAAATGTATTATCTGTAGAAACCTGTAGGTGACAAACATAGAAAATTAATATTCTGTCACCTGTAGGTGACAAACATAGAAATTAATATTCTGGACAACTATAGAGTGAAATATCCTACACGCTTGCCATGCCTTGTGTAGACATGGTACTGTGTAAATCAATTGTATCAATATAGACTAATAATTACAGATTCACAATATAGTTGAAATGAAACAACCAAATGTCAACCATTAGAAGAGTTGACATAGACTTGCTATACACAAGCAAGAAATCTGTATTTGATTGAATCATTCTAGTGTCATCAGCATATAGTAGAACATAGATTTTCTACATCATCATGACTAAGGTTGTTGTAAATTTAACCAGCTGCCATGTCAAGTCCGTTATAATTGTGACTAACAGTGTTCAAAATGATTCAGGTAAATAGCAAATAACAAAGGACACAAGTTTTCTCCTTGCCATACCTATACATCACATGAGAAGAAGGCTGACACAGCCTGGCCCTGATTTATACATGATTTAGCATTTTTGTATATGTTGTATACAACTTTCAACACAATACCATTAATACCGCATGAAATTATCTTAGACCAAAGTGATGACCGGTCTACTAAATCAAAAGCTTTCTTATAATCGATGAAGGCACAATAAAGCCTTTTGCGTCAAGACAAATACAATTCAACCAATACCCCTATTTGAACACTGCCTGTTCTTCACCTATTACATTCGCTTTGTTTAGGTATGTGGTCAGTCTGGTGTTCTGAACAATCACTAAGGATTAATGAACACTTGTGCAGAATGTCACCCACTTGGCAGGTTTAATTGATCTATTCAGCAATGAGAACACTGCTTAGGCCTCACTCTGGACACTGTCACTCACAGTGTTGTGTATTGTCTTAGTTGGTGCATTGAGCTAATCTACTTGACCATGAATCAGTGGTGGCTCTGGTTGTGTATTACACCCAGCTGTGGAGCTAAGATTCTCTGCCTGCTATTGTTTGATGGAAACTGTGACTAATCTGTAATTGGTCACTGGCAGTAGCTTGTGTCAACAGACATCATTAAGCCACTAGACCCCTGTTAAACTGGACAGTTGCCTGTAGGTTTTAAACTGTGTCAAACAGTGAGTCTACCTTTTGCTCTCAAATAATCTGTCCTCTTAGTTTTACACATGAAGACATAATCTGGCATAACTTGATAAGTCTTTGTAGCAGCACATTTGTACTTCCAGTGTATCATTGCAACATAACATACATATTACATACTGTGTGCCACATTTGAATGTTGTGCATGTAATATTTCCATGCAATCCATTTGCATATATAATGTAAAACTTCAACAGCCGTTTTCTTCATTTTCAATTTTTGATCCCTACCATGTTCAATGCTCCATAACAATTTTTATAGAAGTCATATTTTTTGAAACCGTGTAAAACACCCTACCAAACCTTTACAAGGATGTAAGAAAATAATGTTACAATTTTTCCGACTTATCACTCATTTGGTCGGCCGGGGTCACATATAGACGTATTAGTCCAAAGGACTTCAGGGCCACTTGGCCCATTTTTTGGTCAGTGCAATTATGTGTATAATATGGAAATGTGTGCTACAAAAGAACAATATATTATTACTGTTACTTACCCTGATAACAGGTGCATGATGACAGGTGCATGGTAACAGGTGCATGGTAACAGGTGCATGATGACAGTAGGCAGAATTGCAATTTGCTCCAAAATGTATTAAATTCATGATAAATTGTGATTTCTTCCTGGTTGTTTCATTCTTTCAGTGCCTGCGGTGCATCAGTGGTGCTACAATACACCTGTTGTACTGCCGGTTGTTAAAGCAATGTCCCACGTTGCAGTCACTGTACCCTAATGCTGTATCTGCATGTTTTCCTGGTCAGGTCTGTCGACGGCTCTACTTGAGAAGTTTGACTTTGCTTCGGGCACGAGCAGTCGCAGCACGAAGCTGATCCACGGCGGCGTGCGCTATCTACAGAAGGCCATACTCGGCCTTGACCTCGAACAGTTCCGCATGGTCACAGAAGCTCTGGCTGAACGGGCGAACCTCATTGAGATTGCTCCACACCTTGCCTACCCCATACCCATCATGCTGCCTGTCTACAAGTGAGTCAGTTACATCTGTTGACGATATTGTGCCTGTAGCTTAAGGCAACCAAGAGTAGATTTAACATTCTGAGTAGTGTTCTTGATAGACATAATGTTATGAGTTCATAAAACATGCGGTAAGCTATGACTGAGTAGGTTGGTGGATTACCAGTTGGGATGTCATATGTCTGTCTTCAAGTATGTGTGTAATAAATGTTTTGATGGCAAGAGCAATCAAACAATATTACTACTATTATTATTATTATTGTATGTATCATGTGTCTATGATTTATAAATTGTGCAGCAATTTCTCATCTCATTAATAAAATGCATTTTACTTTTACCGACTGTTTTTATTGATATTACATGATGTATGTATGTATGTAAATATATATTTATTGTACATTTGCAGATTATGGCAAGTGCCATACTTCTGGGTGGGCATCAAGGCGTATGACATGGTGGCAGGCACACAGACCTTGAAGCCCAGTTACTTCCTCTCCAAGTTCAAGGCTCTCGAACTCTTCCCAATGCTCAAGGCAGAGAAACTGTGTGGAGCTCTTGTCTATTATGATGGCATGTATCAGAAATGGTTATAAACCACTATAAGAACATAAATGACGTATAACTTTAATTGTATACCTTTAAATGTTAATCTGAGTGTATCATTTATCCACTATTATTGTATTGTATTGTATAGTGATTTAGCATGTATTATCTAACCACACTGATGTGTTCTCTGCAGGTATGCATGAAGATGCCAGAATGTGCCTGTCCATAGCACTGACCGCGGCCCGTCTGGGCGCTTCTGTGGCGAACCATGTCGAGGTCATAGAACTGTTAAAACGTACGGTGCCTGGAACCGGCAAAACTGTTGTTAGTGGCGCGAGAGTGAGAGACACACAAACAGGTTTGTATTTTTGTAGTCAAGCAGTGTTTGTGGTGGGGCTAGCTAGGGACAATTATGTACTTGTGAGTGATTCAGTTTTTTGAAATTATGCCATAATTGAAATTGATTTCTTTCGTGTAATTACAATAATAATTACATCTATTATGATTGATGACAGTATATTTATATCATGGTCTCTCCCTCTTTGAATAAACGGATTAAGTGGTGTAATTGAAAAACAAATTAGACATGCGATTATTTTTGATTTTCTTATTGACACAAGTATGTCAGCGTTAATGTACTTTCAACGTTTTTTGTTTGGGAACTGAATAATGGGAATTAGTTCTTTGCTTGCTGATATTGTTGTTGTGACAATGTTGTTGTGCGTCTCTCAATATATCAAGGTGAGAGGGGTACTGACTGTGTCAAAATTTGCTCAGTTCATCCACCTGTTTTTGGGGTACATATCTTAGACAGGGAAGCATTGATGAGAAGGTGTTACTTGTGTTGGCTGCAGGGAAGGAATGGGACATCAATGCGAAGTGTGTGGTGAATGCGACGGGGCCGTACACAGATTTTGTGCGCACAATGGATGATCCCAAGATCCCAGAAATCTGCCAGCCCAGCTCTGGAGTTCATGTCATCCTTCCCTCCTACTACAGGTAACCTCTAAAGGTGTCAAGGAACAAAGCACATTTGTAAATATACTACCTAATTTGGATATAAAAAACTTTGTATGGGGTGGGTGAAGGGGCTGCTTGGTTTTTCACACAAACTTAGAACAGATTTTTAAATTGTTTTTTAATAGTTGAAATATGGCAGTATTTGCTTTTCCATTAACTGCATTGCCAAGTTTCTTTTCTGAAGGATTGGAATGACAAATTATCCTTATTTGTCTCGATTGACATAAACATTTCATTGGATATTGTGAGAATAAAATGGTCACAGAGTTCTTATAAGACTGAAAATTCCTTACAGGGCAAAAATGTTCCAGCCTTGTGAGAGACAACTGTATAGTTAATTGTAATGATGCTGATGAAATATGAAAAAAGTTACTGATTTGGTTGAACTAATCTGGTGATAGGGACTGTTATACCTTCGATTTTGGTGGAACAACTAATATGTACACAGAGGAAGGTTATATATACAGGCAGTATAGGCGATTTATGTTAATCTTACTTTTTATAAATACATAATCTCATGATTTATTATACAAGTTTGATAGCCATTGTGTTTTATTTTTAATGATGTTATATTTAAAAGTTCTGTCAGGCTGAATGTACTCCTCATTGCTAAGTCTTATTTGTGTGTACATGTATTGTTTTATTGTAGCCTGCTTTTATTGTAGCTTCTGTAAACACTATTGAACAGAGTCGTACTCTGGATACCAGCGTCTAAATAAAGTTCACTATTATTATTATTTACTGTGGTTCATGTGTAAGTGTGTTCCTTGTGTCTGTAGTCCAGCCCAGATGGGACTACTCGACCCTGCAACATCCGACGGTCGAATCATCTTCTTCCTGCCCTGGCAAAACTCGACAATGGCAGGTTAGTTTGGCCTACTGCTGGCGACAGGGTTACATCGTAAACCACAAGTGTAGGCAGCTTACTGTTGGCTGGTCACATTGACATGACAGGTTAGTTTGGCCTACTGCTGGTGACAGGGTTACATCGTAAACCACAAGTGTAGGCAGCTTACTGTTGGCTGGTCACGTTGACAATGGCAGGTTAGTTTGGCCTACCACTGGCGACAGGGTTACATTGTAAACCACAAGTGTAGGGAGCTTACTGTTGGCTGGTCACGTTGACATGACAGGTTAGTTTGGCCTACTGCTGGTGACAGGGCTACATCGTAAACCACAAGTGTAAGCAGCTTACTGTTGGCTGGTCACATTGACAATGGCAGGTTAGTTTGGCCTACTGCTGGCGACAGGGCTACATCGTAAACCACAAGTGTAAGCAGCTTACTGTTGGCTGGTCACGTTGACAATGGCAGGTTAGCTTGGCCTACCACTGTCGACAGGGTTACATCGTAAACCACAAGTGTAAGCAGCTTACTGTTGGCTTGTCACATTGACATGACAGGTTAGTTTGGCCTACTGCTGGTGACAGGGTTACATCGTAAACCACAAGTGTAAGCAGCTGACTGTTGGCTGGTCACGTTGACAGTGGCAGGTTAGTTTGGCCTACCACTGGCGACAGGGTTACATCGTAAACCACAAGTGTAGGCAGCTTACTGTTGGCTGGTCACATTGACATGACAGGTTAGTTTGGCCTACCACTGGTGACAGGGTTACATTGTAAACCACAAGTGTAGGCAGCTTACTGTTGGCTGGTCACATTGACATGACAGGTTAGTTTGGCCTACCACTGGCGACAGGGTTACATCGTAAACCACAAGTGTAAGCAGCTTACTGTTGGCTGGTCACGTTGACAATGGCAGGTTAGTTTGGCCTACTGCTGGTGACAGGGTTACATCGTAAACCACAAGTGTAAGCAGCTTACTGTTGGCTGGTCACATTGACAATGGCAGGTTAGTTTGGCCTACTGCTGGTGACAGGGCTACATCGTAAACCACAAGTGTAAGCAGCTTACTGTTGGCTGGTCATGTTGACAATGGCAGGTTAGTTTGGCCTACCACTGGCGACAAGGTTACATCGTAAACCACAAGTGTAAGCAGCTTACTGTTGGCTGGTCACGTTGACATGGCAGGTTAGTTTGGCATACCACTGGCGACAGGGTTACATCGTAAACCACAAGTGTAGGCAGCTTACTGTTGGCTGGTCACATTGACAATGGCTGGTTAGTTTGGCCTACGGCTGGCGACAGGGTTACATCATAAACCACAAGTGTAGGCAGCTTACTGTTGGCTGGTCACGTTGATATGACAGGTTAGTTTGGCCTACTGCTGGTGACAGGGTTACATCGTAAACCACAAGTGTAAGCAGCTTACTGTTGGCTGGTCACGTTGACAATGGCAAGTTAATTTGGCCTACTGCTAGTGACAGGGTTATATCGTAAACCACAAGTGTAAGCAGCTTACTGTTGGCTGGTCACGTTGACAATGGCAGGTTAGTTTGGCCTACCACTGGCGACAGGGTTACATTGTAAACCACAAGTGTAGGCAGCTTACTGTTGGCTGGTCACATTGACATGACAGGTTAGTTTGGCCTACCACTGGCGACAGGGTTACATCGTAAACCACAAGTGTAAGCAGCTTACTGTTGGCTGGTCACGTTGACAATGGCAGGTTAGTTTGGCCTACTGCTGGTGACAGGGTTACATCGTAAACCACAAGTGTAAGCAGCTTACTGTTGGCTGGTCACATTGACAATGGCAGGTTAGTTTGGCCTACCACTGGCGACAGGGTTACATTATAAACCACAAGTGTAAGCAGCTTACTGTTGGTTGGTCACGTTGACAATGGCAGGTTTGTTTGGCCTACCACTGGCGACAGGGTTACATCGTAAACCACAAGTGTAGGCAGCTTACTGTTGGCTGGTCACGTTGACATGGCAGAGTGTACAGGGAGCCCTGGGCAGATATATTTATGGGCCACCTTTTGGGGTCATGTTTTATTCTGAGTGTGATCTATGGTTGGTGTAATAAACAGTTAATGATATTCAGTGGAACACTGCAGTCTGTTGTTGATTTATACTGTACCGTAAATTGTACAGTTGGTGTATCTTGCACAATACCAGTATGGTTTATTTATCTTGTACACATAACCTGCATGGTTGATTTATCTTGTACACATAACCTGCATGGTTGATTTATCTTGTACACATAACCTGCATGGTTGATTTATCTTGTACACATAACCTGCATGGTTGATTTATCTTGTACACATAACCTGCATGGTTGATTTATCGTGTACACATAAATTGTACGTTTGATTTATTATATTGTATGTATCAGTTGTACAGTTGGCTTATGCTGTACATAAATGGTGTAGTTGAGTTATCTTTCTACACATAAATTGTTTAGTTGACTTATTTTGTACACAACTAGTATAGACGATTTATCTTGTACACATAAATTTGACAGTTTATTTATTTTGGACATTAAATTACAGTTGATTTATCTTGTACACATACTTTCTATAATTTATTTATATTGTACATATAAATTGTACAGTTAACTTATCTTGTACACTTGTATTGTACAGTTGATGACACAGCCTGGATGTATGTGTTGAAGGGTGTGGGCAGCTGTCAACCAGTGACCACAACTGAAGTGTGTTATGTTTATTTATTTTATTAACTTTTCATCTCATTTATTTAACTGTTTTAACTTATTACCTTATTTAATTTGATCTGTTTACATTTCTAATTTATTTACTTTTAAAAGTTACATTTTGTTATAGCTATTTATGTATACCGATTGTTTAATGGTTTATACCTGAAATGAATGTATTTATTGCAGGGACAACAGACAACCCCTGCTCTGTGACAGACAACCCCACCCCCACTGAGGCAGAGATACAGTTCATATTAAAAGAAATTAGGAATTATCTCAACCCCGATGTCAACGGTACGTCTACCCCATTTAATTGTTTTGCAGTTTTTTTACATATTATTTTTATTGCAGAAAATAATCAGCTACATGTTAGAATAATGATTGTTTCAAGGGTTTTTAATATATTTAAAATTGTAATTACTATTCAAGTCAAATGTATCAGGATCTCGACTGATCGGGCACTACATAGACACTTATTTATGATTAGTTTTCACGTGTGGCACTTTGCCTGGACCATGTATTTTACCGCTCAAGCCTACCAACTAGCTGTACATAAGAGTCGACATAGTAACCGTTTGTTCTACGTCATGATGTTTAAAATGTCTCATTCAGTGCGTCGAGGCGATGTGTTGTCTGCGTGGAGTGGCATACGCCCTCTGGTGGTCAATCCCAACGCATCAAACACACAGTCAATCGCACGAAACCACATCATAGAAGTCAGCAAGACGAATCTCATAACTATAGCAGGTATGTGTCCATGCTACAGCGTTGATGTCCTTTTTGTTTGTAAATTTGTTTGTAAAAACGTGTGATTTGGAAGAAAAGTTTCCTACTGATAATAACATTCTGCCGTACTCTGATGATGGCAGCTTACAATGTTCTGACGTTGATAATAACATTCTGCCGTACTCTGATGATGGCAGGTTACAATGCTCTGATGTTGATAATAACATTCTGCCGTACTCTGATGATGGCAGGTTACAATGTTCTGACTTTGATAATAACATTCTTCCGTACTCTGATGATGGCAGGTTACAATGTTCTGACATCGATACTAACATTCTGCCGTACTCTCATGATGGCAGGTTACAATGTTTTGACATCGATAATAACATTCTCCGTATTCTGATGATGGCAGGTTACAATGTTCTGACATCGATAATAACATTCTGCCGTACTCTGATGATGGCAGGTTACAATGTTCTGACATTGATAATAACATTCTGCCGTACTTTGATGATGGCAGGTTACAATGTTCTGACATCGATAATAACATTCTGCCATATTCTGATGATGGCAGGTTACAATGTTCTGACATCGATAATAACATTCTGCCGTACTCTGATGATGGCAGGTTACAATGTTCTGACATCGATAATAACATTCTGCCGTACTCTGTTGATGGCAGGTTACACTGTTCTGACTTTGATAATAACATTCTTCCGTACTCTGATGATGGCAGGTTACAATGTTCTGACATCGGTAATAACATTCTGCCGTACTCTGATGGTGGCAGGTTACAATGTTCTGACTTTGATAATAACATTCTGCCATACTCTGATGATGGCAGGTTACAATGTTCTGACTTTGATAATAACATTCTGCCGTACTCTAATGGTGGCAGGTTACAATATTCTGTGTTAATACAACAATATAGTGTTTATGCAAAAAAAGATCAGATTTTATACGTGGAGAGATTTATTAGACAGGATGTTAAAATGTTTAGTCTTTTTGCACATTTCTCAATCAGTTTACCTTTTTTCTTAACGTTTCATTTGTTATTAGCAATTTTCTTCAGACGAATACCACTTTGTGTCAATGTGGCAGTCCATCTGCACAGCATTGGCACCCAGGGTGGCTGTTTGACCGTGGCCTGGGCGACTCTTGAGTTACAAGGAACACATTTAATTGACTGAGAAATATGTAAAAAGAATAATGATTTGGACAAGACACAATATCAATGTATGTATGTTTCAGGAGGCAAGTGGACGACGTACCGCAGCATGGCAGAGGAGACCGTGGACCGTGCCATAGAGGTGTGTGGACTCAAGCCAGTGCGGGGCTGTCTCACCAAGGGCTTGCTGCTACATGGGGCCCACGGCTGGACTCCCACGCTCTTCATACGGCTCATTCAGGACTTTGGTCTCGACGATGGGGTGAGTTACCACTACATCGTCAACACACTGCATTTGAGTTAGTTCGCTGCACTGTGGTGGAAAAATAGGAGTGAAAACTATTTAATCAGGTGGTTGTGCTGTGTGACATTGGAAGTTGGAGTGGCTTGCTAACAATGCTGGTCTACTGCTGAATGCTGTTCAACACTTAACGGCCGACAACACGTGGTGCTATATGGTACCAGTAGCCCACACTGATCAATTTAATTTAACTTGTATTTTGTAAAGACAATAGTAAACTGGAAAAAACTAAACGGCCGCAAGTCCAGGCTCAAACCATAAATAATATGAGCCGCTTCTCTTGCGGCCCGCACACTCAATAACACCCCAACCCCCATCGTAAACTATAGCCATTAGTGGCTCCTGATGACACATCCAATCTGATTTAGAAGCTTCCCACAGAAGTTGAGATGATGTTCGATTGAACCGGTCTGCCAGGGGTAAAGTATATAAAGCACTTTGAGCAGTCCTAAGGTCTGGATACTGCGCTATATAACTATATATAACTATATAAGAACTTACATGTTTACTGCCATTACAGCTGCTTTATGTATTCAGTTCGTGTAGCATGACGTTTAGACTGTATTCAGTTCGTGTAGCATGACGTTTAGACTGTATTCAGTTCGTGTAGCATGACGTTTAGACTGTATTCAGTTCGTGTAGCATGACGTTTAGACTGTATTCAGTTCGTGTAGCATGACGTTTAGACTGTATTCAGTTCGTGTAGCATGACGTTTAGACTGTATTCAGTTCGTGTAGCATGACGTTTAGACTGTATTCAGTTCGTGTAGCATGACGTTTAGACTGTATTCAGTTCGTGTAGCATGACGTTTAGACTGTATTCAGTTCGTGTAGCATGACGTTTAGACTGTATTCAGTTCGTGTAGCATGACGTTTAGACTGTATTCAGTTCGTGTAGCATGACGTTTAGACTGTATTCAAATTAGGAACATTTGCTAATGGTGCTATGTTTGAACTTTTGACAAAGTTGCCTAAATAAGTTTCTGGATTTAAGAGCTATTCACTGTAGCAATGTAGTTGCATAGACAGGAACTACTTCTTTTCCTGTCTCTACTACAGAAGAGTTCCACACAGACATCAAGTTGCACATAACGTTGATGAGCTGTTCAACTTCCTTTCAGATAATCAACTTACTAAAGAGCATGACCTGATGCATTGTTTCACTTGGTGCAGGTTGCACAGCATTTGGCCAACACGTACGGCGACCAGGCGGTGAAAGTGGCAAAACTCGCAAAACAGACGGGCAAACGGTGGCCTGTGATTGGCCAGCGATTGCACGAAGACTATCCTTACATTGAGGCGGAGGTGAGTGTGGGGGCTCGACAGTGGTGTTACTGGTGACGTTACAGGCAGTGTTGGTTCTGATGAGATCCCACATGTCGCTGACAGTTGACATATACCAATGATTCCACATAATAATTTTTTCAATGCAATGTCCTCTCCTTCGATATCAAATTACTGCAACATTTGACGATCTTTTACATAACATTTGTTCACACATATCTGGAGACTGCAGCGTTCTTGTATCCTCTTGACCACACATGAATATATAAATAGCTGGTGACACTAAACAACCTACGTTAATAGAACTAAACACGTAGTATATTCCAATGTTTGATCGAAAGGTGAATATATCCAACTCGGACGACACGCTTACTTAGCGTACACCATTAGCACACCCAAACAGCGAGACGATGGTGCCACCTGGCGAATTTACTGCTAGCTATGTAGTAAGGGACCGGTTAGTATTTATTCTCTTGCAATAGGCAGTTTCCTTGTGGCTGAGGGGATCAACCGAGTGTTCGAAAAATATTGTCTTGGTTGAATAAAAAATATCTGGGATAATGCAAACAGAATACATTGATAAATGGTCACAAAATTATTATGTTACGATAAGAATGCAAGAGTATAAATTCAACATTATCCCAGGCATATTTACGTTTAGGAATATTGCGTCTTAGCGCACTGGTATGCATCAACATATGTTGCTATATCGCTCATTTTATGCGCTCGATGCGGTAACGCATGACTGCAGCGGCGCAGACTAGCTCAAACATGGTCGTATTTTCGTAATATAAATATGCCTGGAATTATGTTGAATGATAGAACTAACGCACTGAGGTATCAAAGTTAGGCAAAACTCAAGTTATAACAGCAAAATCGAGATGGGTCCAGATTCGACACAAGTGCCGTGCTTGCTTGCCGGTGATTGATGCCGGATTTGCTTGCTGGCATCGTCATCCACTTCCTCGCCAGTGAGCGATGCTGGACTCGCCGTAGTCCGCTTGCTTGCTGCTCGAACGTTACTTATACAGTAATCGTTTGTACGTCGGGTGGAATTAGCCAAGTGCAGTTAAGTCTGCTCTTGCATCAACCAAGTGACTTGGCCGGCAACGACGTTGTGTCTATTTAAACTTGGCTCATTTGAGTGTACGCTTAATAGGTATGATTTTTTGACATATTTCAGTGTTTTTAATATTTGCTAAGCGTACTGTACGCTTAATAGAACGAATACGGTATATTTGGTAACATGCAGGTTAGAACACCAGACACTAGATTGACAGAACCTAGTTTCAAGTCCTCTTGCTGCAGTTGCAAACTTAGGCAGTTTTATTTGTCCCATGTTGGTTCATTTCACTCAGTTGTATAAATGAATACCTGGCTATAGACAGTGGTGGGCATTTGTGTACGAAACGAATAGTCTCGTCACAAAAATTGCTGCTTGGCTGAATACTTCCCAGTGAAGTTGAGATGGTGTCCGGTGAACATGTCTGCCTTGGGGTGAATTGTAAACGGTTGTGAGCAGCCCTGTGGACTGGATATCGCCACATAAAAACTTTCATTTATCATTTTCTACAGATCCGGTACTCGGTGCGAGAGTACGCGTGCAAAGTGGTGGACGTGTTGGCGCGCCGTACGAGACTGGCGTTCCTCAACGTTCAGGCGGCGGAGGAGGCCATGCCTCGCATCATAGAGATCATGGCAGAGGAACTCAACTGGACCTCGGACAGGATAAAGGTGGATCACCCTAAGTCTGCAGGAACCCTTGCTCATAGGCACAACAAACCAAACTCTTTAAGAGAGGAATCAAGAGCATTAATGTCATAAATCCTTACATAAATGTGTACATGTAACCACAATCAAGAATATTAATAAGCATTGAAGTATATTGCGATCAAAATGTGGTGCGCTGGACAGTTATGTTCAAAAATATTTATTACAACTGCCTGTTAAAGATATTAAAATGAGGTATCAAATAATGGGATCGATAGATAATAAATTAAATTTGAATTTAATTATTTTTATTTGAATGAAAGTATTTGATTGAATTTGTTATGGAAAAAGATTAAAAATTTTGAAGTTTTGTTCTGAAAAAGTAATAAAAATGTCATATTGGGTAAATTTAATAATCCAAAAACATAATACCATGTGCTAATCATTGCCTGTACCAACAGATATGTGTGCTTTGTCCACAGGAGGAGGAGACACGAGCGAAGCGCTTCCTACAACTAGAGATGGGTCTCAACCTGAAGCACGACAAAAAGAACATCCCCATCAACTTCACGAAGGACGAGATCAACGTCTACATCAATCGTTTCCGCACCATTGACGAGTCCAACAGCGGATACATCACACTCGCCGAACTACGGCACTACTTCAAAGTACGACATTCACTAATTCTTTGCGTGTATTTATAGCCATATCTTTATCGGAAATTCCTAGTTAATTCCTGTTGGATCTTATGTTAATTTAAAACACCCCATAGTCAAACAGAACCTTATTGGTCTTAACTCTCCTGTCCCACCAATGTCAGTGACAAAAGAACTAGTGCAACGTAGTGAATTTAGAAATTTCAAAACCACTAGGAAAAATGCCCAAGCATTGGAGCATACACAACAGACGTAGAAGATGATTTCTTGATGTTTCATAAATTACATTTGTTTTGATGTAAATTTGAAAAGCTTACTGCATTATTTATATAAAAACTTCACAACTGATTGGCGTTCCAACAGTTGCAACAAATATGGGTAACGTTATGAATAGTTGATTTACATCCATCTATCATATGGTACAAACCCTAAGACAGATAAGAACTAACAGTGAATTAAAACAAAAATAGAGGCGTTACTTTTCTTCCGATGGGCTGTAGATTAATCCCTGAAAGTTTGGGACCCTAAATGAAATTCTGTCAGACAATAAGAACAAATGAACTTTGCCTGTAGTTTTTATAGAAAGTGGCAAAACAGTTACAGATTAAAATATTGCAAACTGATTTAATAACTACTTCACAAATATAGGCTAGACCATTGCAATTAGTATAATTTTTAAAGCTAATAAAGATTATATTAATTATTATCTAAATAAACAAGTAAATTCTCTTTTTGTATTTAAACATATTGATGAAGAAACTATAAAGAAAACAATAGAAAATCTCGCCGCAAACAATGGTTTTGACGGCATTTCATCCAAATTGTTAAAAAATAATTGAACCCATAAAATCATTAACACTACTAATAAACCAAATTTTAAATACCAGTACATTCCCCGGTATATTCCATGATAAACTCAAAACTGCGAATGTTATACCAATATTTAAAAAAGATGATCCATCATTATTTGACAATTACAGGCCTATCTCTCTTCCTTCTATTTCAAAAGTTACTGAGAAAAAAATTTTTATTAAGTTATTTTCATATTTCAATGACTTTAAACTTCTTTTTGATAATCAGTACGAGTTTAGATCTAAATATTCAACTGAATATGCCGCACTAGAATTAATTGATAGAATTATAACACAAATGGATAAACATGAAGAACCGATTAGCATATTTCTCGATCTCTCCAAGGCCTTCGATTCCACTGACCATAATATTTTACTAAATCAATTAAGATATGGCACTGATGGCTCAACACTGCATTTATTTAGAAGTTATTTAACAAACAGAAAACAATATACTGAAATTGAAGAAATCCAGTCAGACACTTTACCTATAACAATTGGTCTTCCACAAGGATCAATTCTTGGTCCATTATTATAGTGATATATGCACACTGCCAAACTGCTATTCTTGTCTGCAAAACCAGTCAGTTACAAATATCATGTAGCACCCAAACACTAATATCTGTACAAGAACATCGCCATGTATACACATGACAAAGATAACTTACGACATGTATGACACAGACATTATATGTATGTACATGTAATGTATATGTATTCGTTACCTACTAATTTTCTTCAAATCAAAACCGATGTAACACTGCTTAATTATGTATTTGGGGTGAATTAAATAAACTTCTTCTACACACAGGAGCTTGAACTGAGGTAGAGGGGACATGCAGGAATTGACCTACCTTCTGAAAATTGCCAATAAATTTGTAATCCAGGCCTTCGTTACGAGAACCCAAAGCCCTTACGCTGTGCTACCATGCTTGTGTGTGCGCCACTGTGTGAATGTTCACAATGAAGGTATATTCCACAGGTGAAACAATGCCTGTTGTTGTATTTAATACATCTGGCCATGAGCTACAAGTATTTTCTTTTGTCAAATCGAAAGAAATGCAAAAATTCTACAAAGACAACACTGTTGAGATAGTGTCGATTATGAATTCTACACACTATCTACTCATTGTTCATTACTTATTATTTATTCATTGGCTCTGTGATACTCCTTTTACTGACGAGAAAATGTTAATCATAATTGAACATCGAAAGGTATGCGTGACGTTACAGTGAGCATGTTCCTGCGAATGTTTTGCTGTTTGCCATGTCGAAAGACATCCCCCTAACTCTGACTTTGAACTTGTGTTTTTAGCTACCCTCTTCTCTTAATGTAGACGAGGTTATAAATACAGAATGTACGGTAGGTAGTGGTTGAGAGCCTGGTAGCGGGGGCAGTGCATTGCAGCGTAGCCACTTTGTACTCATGTGGAGGGTGATCTGTCGCTTGACCGTCACATTGTTACCTGCCGTCTTTCATTGCCAAGTTTTGTGGAAACCTAGAATTTCGCCAAGTGTTCTGCCAACTTTTGCACTGCTGGCTTTACTTATCTAACAGAAGGAGCATTGCAGAAAAACGCACACAGATGTGTTGTAATATAACATAAATGCATTACATTCACTGTCACAGATATGTTGTAATATAACGTAAATGCATTACACTCACTGTCACAGATATGTTGTAATATAACGTAAATGCATTACATTCACCGTCACATATGTGTTGTAATATCACGTAAATGCATTACATTCACTGTCACATATGTGTTGTAATATAACGTAAATGCATTACATTCACTGTCACAGATGTGTTGTAGTATAACGTAAATGCATTACATTCACTGTCATATATGTGTTGTAACATAACGTAAATGCATTACATTCACTGTCACAGATGTTTGTCTTTGCTGCTGAGCATGTAGTCATACACACAACATTTAGTGATTTGCCAAAATGTTCAGCTACTCTTGCAACATATTGCAAACAAACATGTATTTTTATTGTAACATGAAACAATGTTATGTAAAATATGGAGGTCTACAGTAGCTACCCGCTACAAAGTGTGGTGTTATTGTGCAACTTATGTACGGTTGGTGTGACAGGATGTGCAAGGGCTCAATGTCTTAGAATGCCACTGCATATTGCGAAGTGATCCGCTTGCAAACTATCTACCTGGTATTGCCTGTCACATGGCATCAGTGTGAATAAGGGTGATATTTTATCACCCCTAGGATATCCACCCAAACAAACTAGGATGTACGTGGGGGTGGGGTAAATTAGGGTCTTGTCAGTGGGGAGGTGTGGAGCGCAGTAGTGCAGTAAGCGCAGTGGTAAGAGCTTTGGACTCAACTGAGAGAACGCGGGTTCAAATCCTGTGCGGCGGTGTCGAACCTTGGGCAAGTTCGTTCACTCTACATTTACTCTACATTCACTCAGCTGTATGAATGAGTACCTGGCTAAACACAGTGGTGGATATTTGTGTATAGTCTTTGTGGATTAATTGCAGTGTGGCTGAATGTTTTACCAGAGAAGTCGAGATGGTGTTCGATAGAACAGGTCTATATATATATATATATATATGTATATAGACCTTACCTTTAGGTGTACCAGAAGCAGAGGCTTCTGCACCCTTGTCTCTTCACTACCATAAAGGGAGCTCGCAGCCACAAGTGATCATGATGAGCATACAAAACAAACTACACACTAAACTACAACACTTGACACATCACCAAACCTGTGTTAACACACCACACCACACTACACGACATATTTGGTAGTGAAATATTGATGCCTTGTAATCAGATGATGGCAACGGTGACATTGAAATGACAAATTGTGGATTTATTGAAATCATGCTTCATTAACAGCACCATAATGCTACTGATAAGTTTCTTATCTTTCAGATAGTTACAGTAAACAATTTGATTTTGTTTGATTTACTAAGTATACTTTGCACAATTTCATGATATGTAGTATACACGTTTTTTAACGAATCAGCCTCTTTCAAAGCCATCAAAGTTCACAGCTAATTACTAAGCAAAATGGTTACTATTAATTGATCTGTCCATCACGTGACCTGTTGCCTAGCAACAATGTCTGTCAAGCCACCAAAAATAGAAGCCGAACATGTGGAGCATTCAGACTTTCTGTCATATTTTGTTTAAATTCTTGTCCCAAATGTTTTCTTTATAAATAAATAAATTGCAAAAAACAAAGCAAAGTTGTTTAAGTGATAACTGTATGTGGGAAAGTTTTACTTGACAGAGTTCATGATGTGCTTGTAAGTAATGCATATACCGTATTCATTTTTTTTAGCGTACAGTATGCTTATGAAATATCCTTAAGGTTACAAAAAATCAGTTTTTCAAACAAGTGTGAAAGTAATAAAATGGTGGCGCCACATGGTCGCAATTATAAGTATTTTTTACTGTCTCTACTGTACTCCACTACTTTGCCACTAGATCATTCATTTCCGTTTTTAAAACAAACATGGCGCCATTGACATACATGTCACTGTGATTTAGAAAACACATATTTTTGTCAATTATTTATGGTTACCACGTATTTAAAACTACTTCGCATTGGAGAGATATGTTAGCATTGGACAGCAGAAGACAAACGATCTGCCTGACAGTGGTGCAAAGACACGGACAAAGTCATAGAGCAGGCCTCGCCATCCTCTGCATACGTTTAGTTCAGCCAGGATGACACCCGTCAACGTAACTGATGCTAACTGGAAGTGATTTATACATCCACGTGATGGTGATTCTGTTGTCAAAGAGATACTGTAACTTTGCAAAGGCTGCGGATGCAAGTAGAACTTTCTTTCCCATAGTCACATTGTCAACAGTTGACAGGGAATTACAATAAACAATGGATCCAGTGATCAGTTTTCATCATAGATCAACATCATACTGTGCTGAAAAAGGGGGTGTACGCTAATTAGGGCATGTACGCTAAACAGAATGAATACGGCATATATATATATATATATCATGTAGGTAAATACTGTTGGTGAGGTGTAGCCAGACGGGGGTCAAACAGCAAAATATTGGATCCATCAATGATTGTTCAGCAAAGTATCTCTCATGTTTCTCTAACCAGTTATACATTCCAGACAGGTGAAATGTTGGTTTTTGTTTTGTTGCAAAACATCCCAGTTCCTCTGGAGCTACATATCCTATAATGAAACAACCTGACTTCTTTAGCTGTTAGGATCCATAGGTTAGGCCATGGCATTTGTGGCAGGTCACAATGGTTCAGACTTTAATCAAGGCACCTTTCACAAAACTTAGGAAAACCAAAATACACTTGCAGGGGTGACAGTGTGCACTTTTTGCATTTCTAGAAACAATAAACAATAAACTACCAGTTTTTAAAATACAATTTGGAATTATTATCTTGAAAATGTGTTTTTGATGCATGTTTTGGATTGACTGATATATGATTTGAAACATAAATACCTAACTTTAATGACATCTGTCTCAAAACTTGAATTCTACGGGTGGGTCAGTTCAATCACCCATAACTTTGCAACAAATTACTTACACAGATAGCACTAGTATCTTTGAAAAACTGAAATGTTGCCCTTTAACAAGACACCGACAACTCCATACTACAAAGATGTACCATGAAGTCTGAACTGTCGCAACTTGTCACATTTGTAATATATTTTCTGCGTGGTAGATCTAAATGCAAATGTTGATGGTGCATTGTAGAAAGTTGGCGAGAAAGTGACGGAGGACCATCTGCACGAGATCCTTAGTGACGTTGACATTGCTAAGAATGCCAAAGTGGACCTAGGAGAGTTCCTGCAGGTAAGGCTACGAGATGTCTTGATTGCTGTTGTCTTGTTCTCACCATCCAGTTGGCTTTAGTGTGAAACTAGATGAGGCAGGATATCTGTATTAACAATCTAATGGATGTGTGTACTGCTCCCCCTGGAGGGTTGTTTTCTTCTTTATATTACTCTGTCATACAAACTAGACAAATGGTTTCTTTTGATGATGGGTGACCATTCTTCTTGATGTATTTGCAGCAATTGTCATGATCCCTGTCATCATGATCCTGTTGTTACAACCACAATAGTCATTGTCATTGTCGTGACCTTGTCATCACCGTCATAGTGGCAATATTGTTACTGTCATGACCCTATCATCACAGTCACTGACCATATTGTCACTGTCACCGTGACTCATTGTCACTTTTGCTGTGTCATTGTGACCTATCTTCCCTGTCTGTCTCGCTGGCACTGTGTCCTTACTGTTATCGTGACCATATCCTTATTGTCATCATCACCGTAATTGTGACACGCATCACTGCCACGTTGCTTCTTGTCAAATCTAGGTTATGTATAAACTGCAACTCAAATGAACAAACGTGAAGATCCACAACTTACTTGCATGCGGTTACGATCCACTACTTGCTTGGATGCGGTTACAATCCACTACTTGCTTGTATGCGGTTAAGATGCGCTACTTGTGTGGATGTGGTTATGATCCACATACGGTCGAATCTACTTGAGTGGTTGTGGTCAACGAGGTGAGCATGTAACTGCTAAATGTTGCATCATTTTGGCTGCATTCTACTTAAGACGATGATGATTGCCTGAGTACAGCTGCAGTTATTACATTTGCACCCACCCACGGCGCAACAGACCAAGGGCTGCAGTTATTACATTTGCACCCACCCACGGCGCAACAGACCAAGGGCTGCAGTTATTACATTTGCACCCACCCACGGCGCAACAGACCAAGAGCTGCAGTTATTACCATTGCACCCACCCACAGCGCAACAAACCAAGAGCTGCAGTTATTACCATTGCACCCATTCATGGTGCAACAGACCAAGGGCTGCAGTTATTACCATTGCACCCATCCACGGCTCAACAGACCAAGGGCTGCAGTTATTACCATTGCATCCATCCACAGCGCAACAGACCAAGGGCTGCATTTATTACCATTACGCCCATCCACGGCGCAACAGACCAAGGGCTGTAGTTATTACCATTGTACCCATCCACGGCGCAACAGACCAAGGGCTGCAGTTATTACCGTTGCACCCACCCACGGCGCAACAGACCAAGGGCTGCAGTTATTACCATTGTACCCATCCACAGCGCAACAGACCAAGGGCTGCAGTTATTACCATTGCACCCACCCACGGCGGAACAGACCAAGGGCTGCAGTTATTACCATTGCACCCATAAACAGCGCAACAAACCAAGGGCTGCAGTTATTACCATTGCACCCATCAACAGCGCAACAGACCAAGGGCTGCAGTTATTGCCATGGCACCCATCAACGGTGCAACAGACCAAGGGCTGCAGTTATTACCATTGCATTCACCCACAGCGCAACAGACCAAGGGCTGCAGTTATTACCATTGCATCCACCCACAGCGCAACAGACCAAGGGCTGCAGTTATTACCATTGCATCCACCCACAGCGCAACAGACCAAGGGCTGCAGTTATTACCATTGCACCCATAAACAGCGCAACAAACCAAGGGCTGCAGTTATTACCATGGCACCCACCAACGGCGCAACAGACCAAGGGCTGCAGTTATTACCATTGCACCCACCCACGGCACAACAGACCAAGGGCTGCAGTTATTACCATTGCACCCACCCACGGCGCAACAGACCAAGGGTTGCAGTTATTACCATTGCACCCACCCACGGCGCAACAGACCAAGGGTTGCAGTTATTACCATTGCACCCACCCACGGCGCAACAGACCAAGGGCTGCAGTTATTACCATTGCACCCACCCACGGGGCAACAGACCAAGGGTTGCAGTTATTACCATTGCACCCACCCATGGGGCAACAGACCCAAGGGCTGCAGTTACTACCATTGCACCCACCCATGGGGCAACAGACCCAAGGGCTGTAGTTATTACCATTGCACCCACCCACGGCGCAACAGACCAAGGGCTGCAGTTATTACCATTGCACCCATCCATGGTGCAACAGACCAAGGGCTGCAGTTATTACCATTGCAGTGTTTTAATCGTGACCTCGTTCCCGCTGACAAGTTAATTTCTTCTGTCGCCATTTACGATATTGCATGCACCGGATAATAATTTCCCAATAGCGGTGACTGTCTGTCTCACTGTGTGTCTGTCTGTCTGTCTGTCTCACTGTGTGTCTGTTTGTCTGTCTCACTGTGTGTCTGTCTGTCTGTCTCAGTGTGTGTCTGTCTGTCTGCCTCACTGTGTGTGTGTCTGTCTGTCTCACTGTGTGTCTGTCTGTCTGTCTCACTGTGTGTCTGTCTGTCTGTCTCACTGTGTGTCTGTCTGTCTGTCTCACTGTGTGTTTGTCTGTCTGTCTCACTGTGTGTCTGTCTGTCTGTCTCACTGTGTGTCTGTCTGTCTGTCTCACTGTGTGTCTGTCTGTCTGTCTCACTGTGTGTCTGTCTGACTGTGTGTCTGTCTCACTATGTGTCTGTCTGTCTGTCTCACTGTGTGTCTGTCGGTCTCACTGTGTGTCTCACTGTGTGTCTGTCTGTCTGTCTCACTGTGTGTCTGTCTGTCTGTCTCACTGTGTGTCTGTCTGTCTGTCTGTCTCACTGTGTGTCTGTCTGTCTGTCTGTCTCACTGTCTGTCTGTCTGTCTGTCTGTCTGTCTGTCTGTCTGTCTGTCTGTCTCACTGTGTGTCTGTCTGTCTGTCTCACTGTGTGTCTGTCTGTCTCACTGTGTGTCTGTCTGTCTGTCTCACTGTGTGTCTGTCTGTCTGTCTCACTGTGTGTCTGTCTGTCTGTCTCACTGTGTGTCTGTCTGTCTGTCTCACTGTGTGTCTGTCTGTCTGTCTCACTGTGTGTCTGTCTGACTGTGTGTCTGTCTGTCTGTCTCACTGTGTGTCTGTCTGTCTGTCTCACTGTGTGTCTGTCTGTCTGTCTCACTGTGTGTCTGTCTGTCTGTCTCACTGTGTGTCTGTCTGTCTGTCTCACTGTGTGTCTGTCTGTCTGTCTGTATGTCTGTCTGTCTGTCTGTCTGTCTCACTGTCTGTCTGTCTGTCTGTCTCACTGTGTGTCTGTCTGTCTCACTGTGTGTCTGTCTGTCTGTCTCACTGTGTGTCTGTCTGTCTGTCTGTCTCACTGTGTGTCTGTCTGTCTGTCTCACTGTGTGTCTGTCTGTCTGTCTCACTGTGTGTCTGTCTGTCTGTCTCACTGTGTGTCTGTCTGTCTGTCTGTCTCACTGTGTGTCTGTCTGTCTGTCTCACTGTGTGTCTGTCTGTCTGTCTCACTGTGTGTCTGTCTGTCTGTCTGTCTCACTGTGTGTCTGTCTGTCTGTCTCACTGTGTGTCTGTCTGTCTGTCTCACTGTGTGTCTGTCTGTCTGTCTGTCTGTATGTCTGTCTGTCTGTCTGTCTGTCTCACTGTCTGTCTGTCTGTCTGTCTCACTGTGTGTCTGTCTGTCTGTCTGTCTCACTGTGTGTCTGTCTGTCTGTCTGACTGTGTGTCTGTCTGTCTGTCTCACTGTGTGTCTGTCTGTCTGTCTCACTGTGTGTCTGTCTGTCTGTCTCACTGTGTGTCTGTCTGTCTCACTGTCTGTCTGTCTCACTGTGTGTGTGTCTGTCTGTCTGTCTGTCTCGCTGTGTGTCTGTCTGTCTGTCTGTCTCGCTGTGTGTCTGTCTGTCTGTCTCACTGTGTGTCTGTCTGTCTGTCTCACTGTGTGTCTGTCTGTCTGTCTCACTGTGTGTCTGTCTGTCTGTCTGTCTCACTGTGTGTCTGTCTGTCTGTCTCACTGTGTGTCTGTCTGTCTGTCTCACTGTGTGTCTGTCTGTCTGTCTGTCTCACTGTGTGTCTGTCTGTCTGTCTCACTGTGTGTCTGTCTGTCTGTCTCACTGTGTGTCTGTATCTGTTTCTCATAAATACCGGGGTAATTGCACTTTTCAATGTCATTCTCCAACCACAGTAAACTCACTTGACATGTCTGTCCGTCTGGTCGTCTGTCTGACGAACTGTTTGTCTCTCCATCTTTTCAATGTCATTCTCCAACCACAATAATGGAGCATTGCCATATGTCAGTCAACAACATATACCTGCATCAGTTAACCAACAGAATCTTACAAAGTGACAAGGTTTTTGCCAGAAATCTGCCTAGTATCAAAACCATTTGCTATTCGACTGCTACAAGTTTCTCATTCAGTTTGTTATGCTTTTTGCACTGAACACAAGAACCTACTTTAACACCATATCTCCATTTGAAACA
Organism: Escarpia spicata; assembly: GCA_963995525.1. NCBI lineage: Eukaryota > Metazoa > Annelida > Polychaeta > Sabellida > Siboglinidae > Escarpia > Escarpia spicata. Next base: position 2,857,393 of record OZ023212.1, read on the forward strand.
TATCACAGAAACAGGATAGGGCAGTATGTATACGACAACAATACTGTATTGCGTGATATGAGAAACACATACGATGTGTCATCACTGGTGCATGATGTCTCACGCATGTGTCAAAGTTGTGTTGATAATTCACTGTAACGTGTAACGTGTCTTGTTGCAGCTGATGAGTGCACTGAAGACCGGAGCAGTGTCCACTAGTCGCCTCGACACGGTGCCAGAGTTCGATGACCAAATGACAGAACCAATCTCCGTCGACCGCAGTGGAGGAGGGGTGTAATACTTGTGGGGGGGGGGTGATGTGATACTACCCTCTTCATAGAGTAATACACAGTCTGGTGCTGCCCTAGGATTGTTTAATACCTGCGGTTACAGTCGGCTGCATCATGCTGTTACGTTCATGTGGTGTAATGTTACAACATTGTGTAACGCAGTACCGGAAACAGTGAAGCAGTACCATTATCATGTTGTGAATTGTGTATCAGTCTCAGCCTATAGTGTGTATGCTGTAACAGGTTACGGTGCTACACAGCTGTGTAATATTACATGTTCGTTGAACATTGCTGGTAACAAAAAATGTAAGTGTGTAACAGACAGGTTGTTACATGCACTGGCTGTAATGTGGTGTTAATCTTTACTGAGAGTGCTGTGTAGATGCATGCTGTCATTACTGTAAAATTACATTTCAGGATGAGCAACTATGTACAGACACAAACCTTGAGAGAATGTAATGCAAGCTGTCATGACAGTTTGGTGTGAATGCCCTCCTAGACTTGCTCATGGGCTCCAGGCCGCAGATGCTTCAGTTTTATAATTTATTGGTGTGGTTTTAATGTGTGTGTCTAGCAACAGCTGTGACGGTTCGTCGTCGAGATGTGATAGATTGAAAGTGTTTTATCCGCTCTGCGAAACGGGTGTTGTTGTAGTCCTACAGGTGTGTGTAACTCGATTGATCGTTCATAACGTGGTCTTAAAGTGTTGTCTGTTTAATGCGCAGTTAAGGTATTAGGTGTTCGTATTGATTTACCACTTGATGATGTCAACTATGCACAATTAGTGATGTGATGAATGTATGAGTTTCTGGTGTCAAATGTGTGAAACAAGTTTAAAATAAACATCTCTCGTTACTGGAGATTTATGCAAAATGTAAAAATCTCACCAACTTTTATTGGGATATGATTCTGGAGAGTCATGTAATAACTTTAATCATGATAAAATTATCTTTAGAAGTGAGTAGTCATAAGAAATTATAAAAATCTTGACAAAAGTACGGTACCCGGTACTTGGAACTCCATGGCAGCCACTAATCTCATGTATCTGATCATGGCTCCACAATGACAGCACCCAATGTATCAGAATATTTACAAAGGTGGAGTGCTACGATGCCTTGTTACCAGATATAAGATGGTATTGAAACCAAACTAATTCGAGAAATCGCTAGATAGTTGCACTTTTGTTAATTGCTAAATTAGTATGTATTTGGCACACTAGTTTGTAAAAACAAAATCAAACATGTACACATCGAAGAAATCATGGGACAGAATCCATGGAACTTTGAGATTACAGTATCATGTGACAGCTTTGGTGATTATGCCAGTTCCTCGTGACTGATCATAGCGTGTGTGTTTCTAATGTTTGTATCTCTTCGGCCAAAGTTATAAAAGGCAGGATAACCACAACTGTGATTGTACAACACTGTTTGGTCCATCATGCTTCTGCCAGTGCAGTTCAAGAAGCAAGAGTTATTTATTTATGGCATAACTGCCAAGTGTGTGAATGTGTGTGTTTTGTAAGTGCTAACAGCTTTGCCCGAAGACATCCATGATACAACAGTGTCATGATTGAACAGCGTGTGATTTCTAGTAACGTAGCTAGATTTGAATGGTATTAGTAATTCCTGCAATAAGGGTTTTCCCTGCTGTGTGTACTCCGACCATCTGCGAACATTTCAACTCGTCTGTTGTCTTCTTTTGCACCTGTGTGCCACCTGAGAGTGTGCTGGCAAACCGATGGTCCTTTTTTGCCTGTTTGTCGAGTGTGGGGTGGACTGTTCATACCAGTGCTGTTTAATGAGTGGTTTATGCCAGAGAATAATGGCAGATCAGTTGACGAAAGAGATGATTAGATGTTTGAGTTTTATGTCATGCAGATGAATGTATTCAGACAGACAGTTTGTAGGTGACAGCAAAACAAAGACTGTTCATCAACTACAACACCTTCATCAGCCACAACAACTTCATAAAATACACCTTCCACACTACAACACCTTCATCAGCCACAACAACTTCATAAAATACACCTTCCACACTACAACACCTTCATCAGCCACAACAACTTCATAAAATACACCTTCCACACTACAACACCTTCATCAGCCACAACAACTTCATAAAATACACCTTCCACACTACAACACCTTCATCAGCCACAACAACTTCATAAAATACACCTTCCACACTACAACACCTTCATCAGCCACAACAACTTCATAAAATACACCTTCCACACTACAACACCTTCATAACATGCAACACCTTCCACACTACAACACCTTCATCAGCCACAACAACTTCATAAAATACACCTTCCACACTACAACACCTTCATAACATGCAACACCTTCCACACTACAACACCTTCATAACATGCAACACCTTCCACACTACAACACCTTCATCAGCCACAACAACTTCATAAAATACACCTTCCACACTACAACACCTTCATAACATGCAACACCTTCCACACTACAACACCTTCATCAGCCACAACAACTTCATAAAATACACCTTCCACACTACAACACCTTCATCAGCCACAACAACTTCATAAAATACACCTTCCACACTACAACACCTTCATAACATGCAACACCTTCCACACTACAACACCTTCATCAACCACAAAACAGGAACAATACCTTCATCACCATTATCAGCTGCAACTCTTCATCAACAATAATACATTCATCAACCATAACAAACATCCACAACTCCTTCAGTCGCCACTATATATTTCTTCCCATAGATTTTAAGACTTGGTAATATGCACTATGTAAACATTTTAAAAAGCTTACGTCCAAAGGAAAACATTTTTATTACCTTTAAGTCTGTTGGGTTTAAACTCAAGACTTCCTGGTGAAGTTACTTGACAGCGAACAAACACTTTAGGGGTGAGGTGGGTAAAGTGAACACAAAGACATACTGGAAAACAGCTTTAAATAGGTTGAATCGGCTGTTCTAACTAGACTGCTATAGACCATGTATGTTTGTGGAACTCTGCGACTAGAGCACAGTAAATAAACACAACTGTTTGTAGAACCGCGACCAGTGTGCAGTAAATAAATGTATTGTTGTCTTATGTCTATGTTTTTATCTGTCCTAGACTTGTAATATTTGGGATCATCATTCATCTCGTAGCTGAGAGTGGATAGGTAGACCATGTTGTGTTTTTATTATGAGCTTTCTTTTCTATTTAACTACACCACACATTTGTATTACTGGTTTATGTAATAATAATTCAAGAACTTATGCCAAAATCTGAGCTTGGGGGCATAAAACCAAAGGGTTGGACAGTCTCGAAATATACATACTGCGTATATATTATATTCAATGTAAAGTTGACAATAAGTTTGGAAAGCATTGTTAAAAGATGTCTTTAGATTATTGTAAAATAAATTAGATGTTTTCTATCGACCTAATGCTAACACGGGGTGAAATATTAAAGTTTGAAAGAGTGTGTGCAACAACTGAGAAAACCCAACTGTTGCAATGTTTGTTTGAACTCTGTGCAACAAGGAATTAGTAGCTTTCTTGCTGCAGATTCTTCAGTCAAGTACGCATACAAACATACAAGATGTGTTAATAGTGCAGCATATGTGATTGTCAGGAGGTGGTCATAAATTTACTCCATTGAGATGTTTTATTTCTAGTTAGATCTGTGCAAACAAATCTCAGTCATAAGCATATGTGAAATATATGAATTCCTTTTATTTAGCCATATATTCCATGTTCTCCAGCGGCTTCAGTAGTGAAATCTTGAATACAGTGTTGGCTTTGAAGACAAGTACCGGGTAACCATCACGTGATATAAATAACTTATTTTATGAGTCTTAAAGATTTTCCTTGGCAAATGTGTCGCCTCAACAGCTGCCAAAATGCCATTAGTAATAAATAATAAACCAAGTTACATACCACACCATTAACATGACACAACTAACTAATATTCAAATTATATAAATTACATAACAATATATCTATGTTTATGACACTTTAAACCAGTTATTGTTCGAGGTATTACATCTGAGTTGCAGTATGACCCCCACTATTGCCTAATGTGAGTTTAACATTTTGTTCAGTTCTTCATTGCATTGTCGCCTTGCTCCAGCGATGCTGTGTAGTCTTTGTATTTCTTCTCCTGAGCTTCGTACAGCTTCGTGAGTTTCTTCAGTTGACCCTTGCTGAGTTCCTTGCCTGATGCATCGTGGGTCGGCATTCCCTGGTGACAAAACAAATTTTGGTTAATATTGGAAACTAGTTATGTTGAAATGATGTGGAAAGAAGATTGTTTAAGTACGTGTATATATATATATATATATGAAGGTAAATAATTTGTTTGGATTGAAATCAAATATACAATAAATCTTAGATTCTTAAAATATTCCATTATCACGTACAAGTTTACATTTACAATGTGAAGTATGGAAGCGAGTTTAAAAAAAAACCATAAAATAGATTTATCTTGTTTATCCTGAAACCCTGCATTTTATAGATATAATATATGCACAAGTACTGTGTCACATGTTATCCCGCGCTGTTCAAATTAACTGTCTTTATTTCATTATTTGGACCATAGGCAGCTATACTTTTCTGTTTTAAGTTTCTACAAGGTACCACCACCACCACCACCACCACTAATTAGCCATAAGAATCCTATAAATGACAGCTCGGATTATTATCATTTGAAAATAGATCATTATATGTATCTGATGTAGGTACTTGTTAACCAGATTTACATTTTCATCAAACTGTGAGAACTTGTCCGTCTGTAGTCGGAACATTTCTGATGGAGCGATCTTTCTCTGGGCGTCCTTTGCAGCCTGCATCAGAACAAAGCACATAAAAGTCACAGTTACTTGTTCTAACACAATGCTGTTTGTAAGACACTGTTAGGATCGCTGTAAGACACTGTTAGGGTCGCTGTAAGACACTGTTAGGGTCGCTGTAAGACACTGTTAGGGTCGCTGTGGTACACGTCAACCCATATTATGGTTTAGCCGGAAACTACTGCTGGAAGTCGTATTGGGTACCGGGAACGGCCACTTACAGGCTGCATACATGCACTATGCATATGCGCACAATTTACACAGATTTTGATTAGCATGCTATATAAAATTGATATATGGTGGAAAAAGAAGTATTTTGTTAGGCAAAAAGCAAAAGTTGAAACAATTAATTTATGGAAAGAAAACCAATGGCCCAGTATAAGGATTTTATCATAGAATCTAAAAACGGTAGCGTTTATAAGATTAATACATTTGTCATTATTTCAATTACAATAACGACTGACCGGCAGTCTCCGGAATAACTGCAAAACAAGATGTGTAATAATATAAACGCTTGATTTATGTCCATCAAACATACAATGTGAACCCTAAAACCAGCAAGAACCCTTAATTAACAGGGAATTTTGGCATAACTTTTCTTCTGCAGGTTGTAGATTAATCACAAAGTTTGGCGCGAGAGGTCGAAATCATCTAGGAGAAAAATGCTAACATACACATATGCCAGCTTGGTTACAGTTAGATTACACCTGTTCAGACATAACTGACCTGCTGAGCCTCTCTCTCAGCCTTCTTCTTTTCCTTGTCCAGTCTCTTCAGCTCTTCTTGCTGCCAACAGAACACAGCTTACAGTGGGTCCACGCATCAAAACACTTATGTACCATTAAACTTGCAAAGGTTGCAGCAAAAAATGGGAATTTTTAAAAACAAGTTTTTAACAAGATTTAACAAGATTGCCACCCAGAGAATTAATTCTAGGAGCAGGTGGACAAGGAAGCCCTTTGGCTTATCGAGAGTCCGACCCTTTTATCTATGTGTATCCCGCCCGTCTGAGGTATGTGTCGATTTTATTTTTAAACATTCACGCTACTAGCACCCACACAATCAGCAGGTAATCTGTTCCATTCATTTACAATCCTATGTGAAAATGAAAACTTTCTTATATCCAATCTACTCTGCTCCTTTGCTAATGTAAGTTCATGTCCTCTAGTCCTTCTATCTTTCTTAACTGAGAAAAACATATTTCTATCAATATTTTCATAACCCTTCAATATTTTAAACACTTCTATCTGATCTCCTCTCAATCTCCTGGTCTCTAGTGTTGTTAAACCGCATTTTTGTAGGCGTATTTCGTAACTAAGATCCCTCAGTTTTGGTATCATTTTAGTTGCTCTCCTCTGCACTCTTTCTAGCATATCTATGTCCTTCCTGCGATATGGCCTCCACGCTTGAATACAATATTCTAAATGAGGCCTAACTATTGTTTTGTACATCGGTATTATTAGCTCTTTTTCCTTATACGTTATGTTTCGCCTAATTAATCCAAGGATTTGATTTCCCTTTGAAGCTGCAATTCCGCACTGCTCTGAAACCTTCATATCAGCACTAATGGTTAACCCTAAGTCCTTAAATATAATATACTTAAAATATTGTGGAAGTGAAGTCAGTATATACAGCATTATTACACTCTGTAGCAGATCAACAATAATCTAGTCACAATCTGTACGTGGCTAACACGGAGTGATGAACTGTAATGAAAGAAGAAGGATGAGGGAAGAGTCTCTCTATATTCTTACGCTGAAGACCACAAACAAAGACTGATGGCACAAAACCAGGCATTCTGTGACAGTCCTATCATGTGACAGTCCTGTCTTGTGAGTCCTGTCTTGTGAGTCTTGTCATGTGACAGTCCTGTCGTGAGTCTTGTTACGTGACAGTCCTGTCATGTGACAGTCCTGTCATGTGACAGTCCTGTTACGTGACAGTCCTGTCATGTGACAGTCCTGTCATGTGACAGTCTTGTTATGTGACAGTCCTGTCATGTGCCTTACCCTCAGTTTCTCTTCCCGTTCCTTCAAGAGAACCTCACGATCCACCAGCTTGATGACCGTGTCCTGACCTAGAAATATACAACAAAGATCATTAGAAACACTGTTTTTTGTTCTAAACATTACAACATATTTAGTCTGAGTTGATGGTCGTATGTTTAGTTGTGGTGTAAGGTGTGAAATCCAGATGAAATGCTTGAAAGCTGTGCCTTGCCTTGTCACTGTTGTGTTAACAAATCACAGGTATAAGTGTATAAAATGACAACACAGAATAACATCTGGAAACCTTTAATTCAGGGTGTATGTGGAGTCTTTAATAGATCCACGAAAAAAGGTAATAAAATATGATTTTTCATAGTAAATTATTAAAATTGCCTTAAATTTGTTTAATTAAACTTGACATTAGCCACAGACTATATTTCCTTTATATTTCAACAAAAATTAAATGTGGCTGAGTCATATGCTTCTTTAATACAAATTATTCAGCTTGATCATCAAATAAATACATTGTTCCAGAAAACAAAATTTCCTCGTTATTTTGTATTGAATTGGTTGTAGAAAAAGGTTAAATGTTTTAAAGTACTGGTCTTAAACAGGTCTAAAATCTGACCAGCCCAAACCAAACTCCCTGAACTAGAATAGTAGTCTACTTCCAGACAAAGCTTGTTACTGATACAACAGCACACCGTATGCCATTACCTTCATGGTTCTCCAGACAGACTCCCTGAACTAGAATAGTAGTCTACTTCCAGACAAAGCTTGTTACTGATACAACAGCACACCGTATGCCATTACCTTCATGGTCCTCCAGACGGACTCCCTGAACTAGAATAGTAGTCTACTTCCAGACAAAGCTTGTTACTGATACAACAGCACACCGTATGCCATTACCTTCATGGTCCTCCAGATGGACTCCCTGAACCAGAATAGTAGTCTACTTCCAGACAAAGCTTGTTACTGATACAACAGTACACCGTATGCCATTACCTTCATGGTCCTCCAGACGGACTCCCTGAACTAGAATAGTAGTCTACTTCCAGACAAAGCTTGTTACTGATACAACAGCACACAGTATGCCATTACCTTCATGGTCCTCCAGACGGACTCCCTGAACTAGAATAGTAGTCTACTTCCAGACAAAGCTTGTTACTGATACAACAGCACACCGTATGCCATTACCTTCATGGTCCTCCAGACGGACTCCCTGAACCAGAATAGTAGTCTATTTCCAGACAAAGCTTGTTACTGATACAACAGCACACCGTATGCCATTACCTTCATGGTCCTCCAGACGGACTCCCTGAACTAGAATAGTAGTCTACTTCCAGACAAAGCTTGTTACTGATACAACAGCACACAGTATGCCATTACCTTCATGGTCCTCCAGACGGACTCCCTGAACTAGAATAGTAGTCTATTTCCAGATAAAGCTTGTTACTGATACAACTGCACACAGTATGCCATTACCTTCATGGTCCTCCAGACGGACTCCCTGAACTAGAATAGTAGTCTACTTCCAGATAAAGCTTGTTACTGATACAACTGCACACAGTATGCCATTACCTTCATGGTCCTCCAGACGGACTCCCTGAACTAGAATAGTAGTCTACTTCCAGATAAAGCTTGTTACTGATACAACTGCACACAGTATGCCATTACCTTCATGGTCCTCCAGACGGACTCCCTGAACTAGAATAGTAGTCTACTTCCAGATAAAGCTTGTTACTAATACAACTGCACACAGTATGCCATTACCTTCATGGTCCTCCAGACAGACTCCCTGAACTAAAATAGTAGTCTACTTCCAGATAAAGCTTGTTACTGATACAACTGCACACAGTATGCCATTACCTTCATGGTCCTCCAGACGGACTCCGATGTTAGGCAGGACGTCATCTCTGACCGCATCACACACCTTCAAGATGTCACCAACTACAACATTGTTTAATGTTGTCACACAAACTTCCCTTCCTTCACAATAACAAAGGATCACAATACGTTGTGACAGGAAAGGTGCAGTTATTTCATAACTTTTGCTGCCAAATATGGACATGTTTGTTTATATATCTCACTTCAGATCTTGTTGCTTAATTAATTTTAACTATGAATGAAGACATCCTAGTTCAAAAAGTAATATTTGTTTACACAGGCTTACTGCTGCAAATATCTGAAGGTTTACACTTTACAAATCATGAATCAATTTGAGTGAAATACCTTACAGAAACATCATACACGAGTTGTATGATGTAGTATTAATGTCCTGTTTAAAATACTGCAGCAGGTTGCCCTTAAACGATGAGTGTCGTACCTTTCTGTTGCCTAGCAACTTGTCTCACATCATCTCTGAACTTGGCAAATGCTGATAAGTATGGCATGACAAGTTCCTCTACCTACACAGAGCACAGAGGCAATGTTAGACTGATAAGTACGGCATGACAAGTTCTTCTACCTACACAGAGCACAGAGGCAATGTTAGACTGATAAGTACGGCATGACAAGTTCCTCTACCTACACAGAGCACAGAGGCAATGTTAGACTGATAAGTACGGCATGACAAGTTCTTCTACCTACACAGAGCCCAGAGGGAATGTTAGACTGATAAGTATGGCATGACAAGTTCCTCTACCTACAAAGAGCACAGAGGCAATGTTTGACTGATAAGTACGGCATGACAAGTTCCTCTACCTACACAGAGCACAGAGGCAATGTTTGACTGATAAGTACGGCATGACAAGTTCCTCTACCTACACAGAGCACAGAGGCAATGTTAGACTGATAAGTACGGCATGACAAGTTCCTCTACCTACACAGAGCACAGAGGCAATGTTAGACTGATAAGTACGGCATGACAAGTTCTTCTACCTACACAGAGCCCAGAGGGAATGTTAGACTGATAAGTACGGCATGACAAGTTCCTCTACCTACATGGAGCACAGAGGCAATGTTAGACTGATAAGTACGGCATGACAAGTTCCTCTACCTACACAGAACACAGAGGGAATGTTAGACTGATAAGTACGGCATGACAAGTTCCTCTACCTACACAGAGCACAGAGGGAATGTTAGACTGATAAGTACGGCATGACAAGTTCCTCTACCTACACAGAGCACAGAGGGAATGTTAGACTGATAAGTACGGCATGACAAGTTCCTCTACCTACACAGAGCACAGAGGCAATGTTTGACTGATAAGTACGGCATGACAAGTTCCTCTACCTACACAGAGCACAGAGGGAATGTTAGACTGATAAGTACGGCATGACAAGTTCCTCTACCTACACAGAGCACAGAGGGAATGTTAGACTGATAAGTATGGCATGACAAGTTCCTCTACCTACACAGAGCACAGATGCAATGTTAGACTGATAAGTACGGCATGACAAGTTCCTCTACCTACATGGAGCACAGAGGCAATGTTAGACTGATAAGTACGGCATGATAAGTTCCTCTACCTACACAGAGCACAGAGGGAATGTTAGACTGATAAGTATGGCATGACAAGTTCCTCTACCTACACAGAGCACAGAGGCAATGTTAGACTGATAAGTATGGCATGACAAGTTCCTCTACCTACACAGAGCACAGAGGGAATGCTAGACTGATAAGTACGGCATGACAAGTTCCTCTACCTACATGGAGCACAGAGGCAATGTTAGACTGATAAGTACGGCATGATAAGTTCCTCTACCTACACAGAGCACAGAGGGAATGTTAGACTGATAAGTATGGCATGACAAGTTCCTCTACCTACACAGAGCACAGAGGGAATGCTAGACTGATAAGTATGGCATGACAAGTTCCTCTACCTACACAGAGCACAGATGCAATGTTAGACTGATAAGTACGGCATGACAAGTTCCTCTACCTACATGGAGCACAGAGGCAATGTTAGACTGATAAGTATGGCATGACAAGTTCCTCTACCTACACGGAGCACAGAAGCAATGTTAGACTGATAAATACGGCATGACAAGTTCCTCTACCTACACGGAGCACAGAGGCAATGCTAGACTGATACATAGGATACTGCAAAATATATCTGAAGAAAACTCTGGCTCAATAGACACATATTAGTTAAGTGAACATATTGGCTGAAGGATCCACAAATTACTTGACATGACATGGATCAGAGCATGTTACCTAAATGTCTGACGTTACATGAATTTTATGCATAATATCATAAACGAGAAACGGATAGACGGACTTACAGTTAGACAACAGCCACACTAATGGACACTGTGTTTAGTATTGTACGTTCATGCCAATATCTTATAGTTTTGTGCTATCTCACTTACGTTGTTCGTGCCCTGGGCTGATGCTTGGGCAAATCCAATGGATTCGTCTCCTTTGATTGCTCCAAAGGTCTGAGTACCATACACAACATGAATCAGTGTAAACAACAGTATAATTGATACAATTTTATGTAGAAAATATATTTTAATTATACATCGCAGGTATGTAGTTTCACCACAGATGAATTTCATTAATACTGAGCAAGAATTAAGAGGCAGCAGGAGACAAGGATGATGGTGATTAAGATGGAGAGGCAGTGTCAAGAGAGATCTCAAAAAGGCAGGGATGAACAGTCTACAGTGGGAGAAAGCTGCAGATGAAGAGGATAGGTAGAGATGTATCTTTGTGAGGGTGAAACAGACCAAATGATGTGGTCCCCCCAGCATGGCATTTAGGAGGTAAAACCTGTATACATATAATATCAAAACATAATATTAATAACAAGCTGTGCAACAAAATTATTTTAATGTAAAGTTGTTAAATGTGCATTAATAAAAAAATAATTATCACTGACCAAGTCAGTCAAGTCAGACCAAGTCAGTCTCTGTATGGAGATAATTTGTGAAACACTTCATATTAACATATAAACTGCAGCGTATCATATAATCGCAGCATGTAAAACCATTGATTGTTGGGTTACTAATCTGCAGCATACCTTGAGCATGGAGGTGACATATGTCGCGACCCTCTTCAGCAGCAGTCTGTTGGTGGGCACGCCAGACTTCCTGTGACTGTCAATGTACACGTTGCTGGCTGACACCAGCTCTCTCATTGCGTCCAGGGCTGCTCTAGTGTCCACTGAGTCTGAGTGGACAGGGGCAGAGACAGTGGTTGAGACAGTGGTCAGTAAGTGCACATATCCTATCTGCATGAGTACTTCCTCTCTCCCTCCCTATCCTCCCTCCCTCTCTCCTCTCACTCTCAGTCCCTCTCTCCATCCATATCCTCCCTCCCTCTCCATCCATACCCTCCCTCCCTCCCTCCCTCCCCCTTCCCCCTCCCCCCCTATAACATGATAACACACACGGGCATGATAACAAACACTGGCATGATAACACACACTGGCATGATAACACACACACACTGGCATGATAACACACACTGGCATGATAACACACACTGGCATGATAACAAACACTGGCATGATAACACACACTGGCATGATAACACACACTGGCATGATAACACACACTGGCATGATAACACACACTGGCATGATAACAAACTGAATGAAAATGCAATGTTATTTTCACAGATTTTTAAACTGAAATACAGAGAACGAATAAATTCTTGCCAAATAATTGCACAATATAAGTTGTGGATCAACCAAAACAACTTACCACAGAGAGCTTCGTGCACAGTATTCTGGGAAGACAGAAGTCTGAAACAAACATCACACAATTAATACTTACAGATAATAAGTAAGACAACACATCCAGAAATAACTGAAAGTGTAGTGCAGCTAGAAAGTGGTGCTTCAAACCCTTTGAGAAAACTATGTCTAATGTAACTATGCCTAATCTACCATTACCAAAGTGCACTTACAACATGACTGCATGTCAATTTTTTATCAATATGATACGATTTATGTATCTATAATCTAAACTGTATAGATATGGATATTGTTTGTACATTTTTTATTATTACAATTGTGACTTCAGTAATCCTGCGGCAGTAGTTTGTTTCAAGCTCTCTAATATATGGATGGAATATCAAACAAATTTCATGTTCGTACTTCTCGTTGAGTTGTAGCTCATCGTCTCCCCACTTGGAGAATGAGGCTGATCCGGTGGCGGGACTTCTCCGTAGGATGTCTTTGACGGTCAAGAAGAACTCCTACAACAAGTGGAGGGGGTGTCTACCAGTGCACGCATAATAGAGAGAGGACATAAAACAGATAAACTAAGAAAGATCAGACTGTGGTGGTTTGGACATGTGGTACGGAGAGAGGAAGACAATGCAATCAAAAGAGTGGAGACTGTTGGTGGAGGGAAACACAAAAAACACAAACGCAAATAACACAAATGGAGGACATGGTAAGGAGAGACATGGAGGTGACAGAGGTTATGGAGGAGGACGCAATGGACAGGGTGTCATGGTGAGGAGAGACATGGAGGTGACAGAGGTTGTGGAGGAGGACGCAATGGACAGGGTGTCATGGTGAGGAGAGACATGGAGGTGACAGAGGTGGACGAAATGGACAGGGTGTCATGGTGAGGAGAGACATGGAGGTGAAAGAGGTTGTGGAGGAGGACGCAATGGACAGGGTGTCATGGTGAGGAGAGACATGGAGGTGACAGGTTGTGGAGGAGGATGCAATGGACAGGGCATCATGGTGAGGAGTGACATGGAGGTGACAGAGGTTGTGGAGGAGGACACAATGGACAGGGCATCATGGTGAAGAGAGACATGGAGGTGACAGAGGTTGTGGAGGAGGACGCAATGGACAGGGCATCCTGGTGAGGAGGGACATGGAGGTGACAGAGGTTGTGGAGGAGGACGCAATGGACAGGGCATCCTGGTGAGGAGGGACATGGAGGTGACAGAGGTTGTGGAGGAGGACGCAATGGACAGGGCATCCTGGTGAGGAGGGACATGGAGGTGACAGAGGTTGTGGAGGAGGACGCAATGGACAGGGCATCGTGGTGAGGAGGGACATGGAGGTGACAGAGGTTATGGAGGAGGATGCAATGGACAGGGCATCATGGTGAAGAGAGACATGGAGGTGACAGAGGTTGTGGAGGAGGATGCAATGGACAGGGTGTCATGGTGAGGAGAGACATGGAGGTGGCAGAGGAGGATGCAATGGACAGGGCATCATGGTGAGGAGACATGGAGGTGGCAGAGGTTGTGGAGGAGGACGCAATGGATGGAGCATCATCGCAGATGACAAGGGATCATCTCAGAACGGTGATGTCCGATATCAGATCAAATTACTTTTATCCCTCCTTCAGATGAAAGTTAGTAAACATTGATATGATAATAATAATAATAAGATAACTTCTATTGCGCCTAAATCCTTGGAAACCAAGCTCAGAGGCGCATCAAAACAAAAGGGTTGGTCAATCTCAAAATCCATAAGTAGTTTTCCAGTTGTCAACAGATGGGTCAAGGCGCTAAGGAGCTACGGTGGATAAGCAAGGTTGTAAAGATACGTTTTTAAATGACGACGGAATTTTGTAATATTTTCAACTGATCTAACACTAAGAGGAAGCATATTCCAAAGAGTTGGTGCAGCAACAGAAAAAGCCCTAGTTCCAATGTTAGTGTTGACTCGAGGAATATATTAACACTATTGGTCTGAAGTGTAAAATATCGATGTCTGTTGCCAGATGAAACTACCTCTGCCCCCCTGACCCCTAACGAATATAATTTTGTCTGATTCAGACATTGACATTGTGAGATGATGCCTAAATAAAACACACTTGATATTACAGGAAGAATCGATATGAGAGTACGACGACTACTAACATTGACAAGTTTCTCGTAGCTGACTGCGGCCTGCATGGTGTTGTCGCTGTAGTCCAACATGTCCTTCCAGTTATGCAGGAGAAAAGCAAGACGTAGCTGGCGGGCCGAGTGGCGCTTCAATGCGTCCCTGATCGTGACAAAGTTCTTCAGAGACTTGGACATCTTGCAGCCCTGAATGTGCAGGTGTCCGGAGTGGAGGAAGTATCGCACCCAGTTGTCGTTGCAGAAACACGCCTACAACGAAATCTATACATTAGTACGCTGACTTGAAGACACAGTAAGTGCATCTCCTCCTAGACGCTGACGACCACTCGCCCCTCTCTATGAGTCTATGTTTACTCACTTTGTTACCATCTTACCATTTGTTGCTGATAAATGATTTAATTTAAAAACAGATTGTTTGGTACATTTAGTACGTGTGTAGTATACAGGCATATATATATTTATTGTGTTGTGATAATTCACTAATTATACTAGGGATTTTCATATGTTTATATAAGTTAAATAATGGTTCAATGGTTGGTTGTTCCGCGGGGGAGGAGTGTAATGGTGATAACCGCTGCCTGTGATTGGTTGTTTCGTGGGGGAGGGGTGTAATGGTGATAACTGCTGCCTGTGATTGGTTTTTCCGCGGGGGAGGGGTGTAATGGTGATAACTGCGGCCTATGATTGGTTGTTTCGTGGGGGAGGGGTGTAATGGTGATAACTGCTGCCTGTGATTGGTTGTTCTGCGGGGGAGGGGTGTAATGGTGATAACCGCTGCATGTGATTGGTTGTTCCGCGGGGGAGGGGTGTAATGGTGATAACTGCTGCCTGTGATTGGTTGTTCCACGGGGGAGGGATGTAATGGTGATAACTGCTGCCTGTGATTGGTTGTTCCACGGGGGAGGGGTGTAATGGTGATAACTGCTGCTTGTGATTGGTTGTTCCATGGGGGAGGGGTGTAATGGTGATAACTGCTGCCTGTGATTGGTTGTTCCACGGAGTAGGGGTGTAATGGTGATAACTGCTGCCTGTGATTGGTTGTTCCATGGGGGAGGGGTGTAATGGTGATAACCGCTGCCTGTGATTGGTTGTTCCACGGGGGAGGGGTGTAATGGTGATAACCGCTGCCTGTGATTGGTTGTTCTGCGGGGGAGGGGTGTAATGGTGATAACCGCTGCCTGTGATTGGTTGTTCCACGGAGTAGGGGTGTAATGGTGATAACTGCTGCCTGTGATTGGTTGTTCCATGGGGGAGGGGTGTAATGGTGATAACCGCTGCCTGTGATTGGTTGTTCCACGGGGGAGGGGTGTAATGGTGATAACCGCTGCCTGTGATTGGTTGTTCCGTGGGGGAGGGGTATAAGCTGGTAATGAATACAAGTTCTGTGTTGTGTAATTCCTCACAAACCTGAGTTCAGAGCCGCAATAAACCAGGATGGTTAAACATGACATCATGAACAGGTGACACGCAAATTATATTGAACTCTTGGAAAACCCATGGCTTTTGTCCTCTTTGTGGAGTTTATTGCTGTGTATGGGAATCTAGTTAAATATAGTACGTATCTACCACTGCCTGTGTGTGTGGACCACTTAACGATTAATCCGCCTATAAACAGTAGTTACAGTACAGACATATTTTTCAAAGAAAAGAGTGCTACAATGGCTGCAGTGATAATATATTTCTCACCTTGTGCATCAAACATCAATACAGACTACAATTAACTAAATATGTTAAATCTATGAATATGCATGAGCACTGACCTCTGCCTGAGCTAGTTCGTTGTCATGGTGAGGGAACTTGAGGTCAACGCCGCCCGTGTGGATGTCGAGTGATTCTCCCAGAATGCTGCTGGCCATCACTGAACATTCAATGTGCCAGCCTGGTCGTCCCTGGCAACAGAATCAAAATCAGTATGGTAAGTGTGGTATGGTAAGATTGGCACAGTAAGATTGGCAGTGTAAAATCAATACGGTAAGATGCATCTTTGGCTAAGTTTTCTTTACAGCAAATTTCAACAATAAATAGTAAGTATCCGTCGTTCCATGAAAATATTGTTTAAAAAAATTATCTGTTTGAGATATATCACATATTCCGGTTTGATTTTAACACCGCCCTGTTGCATATTTACCAGAATGCTGTGTTATTAATAAAAACATCAAATACTTTTGAAGATATTTTCTCAACAACGTATGGACAAATTTACATATATGTTTATATATATATAACAAGATTGTCAGTGGCTGACTAGAAATAACCAGTCAGTTACCTAATCAGTTTGATCAACAGGTGTCAAAACAACGCTGAAATATATGGCTATGTTCATAATAACATTAATCAAACAAAACCGTACATGTGAAATGATGACTTGATACTTGGTTACATTATCCTGCGGATTGTGATAGTGAGCCAGCGATGTATTTCCCGCACCCACATCTCCTCCACCCCCCTACCCACCTTTCCCCAGGGAGAGTCCCAGGAAGGCTCTCCTGGTTTCGATGCCTTCCACAGAGCGAAGTCGTTGGCACTCTTCTTGTCTCCCAGCCTGTCTTCCGACACACTCAAGTCACCTGAGATAAAACACGTATGTCAAAAAGTATGTTTTATGTATTAAAACACCATCACTTAAAACCTTGTTGCTGTAGTTAGTACTGAACAGAATGCAACAAACATCTTGTGTAGCTTTTTCTTTCTTAGAGTAAATGGAATTGTTTTTTTATAATTGATCATACTTAAACTTATATGACATAACATAAGATATTTCTTCAGTACACCCCTTTTTAACATTGTGAATTACTTCAATTACTATAAACTGTATTATTATGTGTTTAAAAAAAAAGAAACATATGGATTTATATAATAGTGAAACTAATTTAGATAATTATTTCTTTTAAGAATCTGCAGTTTTTATCCTAAAACTGGATTTCAATCGAAAGCTCCCAGAGGCTAGTTCATGAGTTTTGTTAGTTGCCCCAAAATGGTGGTGTCCAAGATGGCTCTGTGATGGTGGCTCTTGAGCAGACATGCCATAACATTGAAAGGCAATGAAGCAGTACACGTGAATACAGAGAATTTGGAGAGTATTTTTAAGCGTCCTGGACCAGGCAGCGTTTCACTAACTCTAACAGTCTTATAAAAGCGAAAGGCAAACAAACAGTATATGCGAATATGGAGAATTCAGACAGCACTATTACATGTGAAAATCTTTAATATTTTTATATCCTGGGCAAAGATGGCACAGTGGCTGGTGAGAAATAAGTTCAGTTTTCAGCAGCATGCTTTGAGTCAGGTATAATACTGTTAGTTTGTCAGTAGTTACCTTCTCCTTCACGCAGTGCCTTGGCATCACCAAACGCCTCTGGCACCAACTTGGCGTAGTAGTGCTTAGGATCCTCACTGAAGGCCATCGTGTTGAAGTACACAGAACTGTTGGAGTCGTAGCTACGGGAAACAAAACAAACTTATCTCTACAACATACATATCATACACATTTCTTGAGTTGATCATCATTTTAACATTTCTCCTTACTGACATGTACAAATAGAACTATAATATGTAAAATATTTGAATAACACGTCTGTTTGCTCATTTCACACATCTATTATATTTTGATAGAAGTAACTGTAAAAATACGATTGTGATTGACAAGATATACACTTACGCAAATCCATTGTCGATGATCTTCTGGACAAACTCTATAATTTCAGGGATGTATTCGCTGACCCTTGTGAGAACATCTGGTGACAGAACCTGTAACCAACATAGATTATGAGGACATCTAGTGGCTATATTTGTAAACAAAACACTGATTGTGAGGACATCTAGTGGTTTTATGAATAAACAACACTGATTGTTGTGACATCTGGTGACTATAATTGCAAACAGCACAGATTGTGAGGACACCTAGCGGGTGAACTATAAACAATAGTTACACTCCTAACTAAGGCTAAAACAAGACCTAAGATACACCACTATCTCAGTACACAGAATTAATACTGAAAATAAGTTTTGTTGACATTAAACACCATCAAGTCATTTTGGTACTTACATTCAATGCTTCCATGTCCTCGAGGTACTAACATTCAATGCCTCCATGTCCTCGTGGTACATACAATCAATGCCTCCATGTCCTTGTGGTACTTACATTCAATGCCTCCATGTCCTTGTGGTACTTACATTCAATGCCTCCATGTCCTTGTGGTACTTACATTCAATGCCTCCATGTCGTTGTGGTACTTACATTCAATGCCTCCATGTCCTCGTGGTATTTACATTCTATGCCTCCATGTCGTTGTGGTACTTACATTCAATGCCTCCATGTCCTTGTGGTACTTACATTCAATGCCTCCATTTCCTTGTGGTACTTATATTCAATGCCTCCATGTCCTTGTGGTACTTACATTCAATGCCTCCATGTCGTTGTGGTACTTAGATTCAATGCCTCCATGTTGTTGTGGTATTTACATTCAATGCCTCCATGTCCTTGTGGTACTTACATTCAATGCCTCCATGTCGTTGTGGTACTTAATTTCAATGCCTCCATGTCCTTGTGGTACTTACATTCAATGCCTCCATTTCCTTGTGGTACTTACATTCAATGCCTCCATGTCCTTGTGGTACTTACATTCAATGCCTCCATTTCCTTGTGGTACTTACATTCAATGCCTCCATTTCCTTGTGGTACTTACATTCAATGCCTCCATGTCCTTGTGGTACTTACATTCAATGCCTCCATGTCCCTGTGGTACTTACATTCAATGCCTCCATGTCCTTATGGTACTTTTACATTCAATGCCTCCATGTCCTTGTGGTACTTACATTCAATGCTTCCATGTCCTTGTGGTACTTACATTCAATGCTTCCATGTCGTTGTGGTACTTACATTCAATGCCTCCATGTCCTTGTGGTACTTACATTCAATGCCTCCATGTCCTTGTGGTACTTACATTCAATGCCTCCATGTCCTTGTGGTACTTACATTCAATGCCTCCATGTCCTTGTGGTACTTACATTCAATGCCTCCATGTCCTTGTGGTACTTACATTCAATGCCTCCATGTCGTTGTGGTACTTACATTCAATGCCTCCATGTCCTTGTGGTACTTACATTCAATGCCTCCATGTCCTTGTGGTACTTACATTCAATGCCTCCATGTCCTTGTGGTACTTACATTCAATGCCTCCATGTCGTTGTGGTACTTACATTCAATGCCTCCATGTCCTTGTGGTAGTTACATTCAATGCCTCCATGTCGTTGTGGTACTTACATTCAATGCTTCCATGTCCTTGTGGTACTTACATTCAATGCCTCCATGTCCTTGTGGTACTTACATTCAATGCCTCCATGTCCTTGTGGTACTTACATTCAATGCCTCCATGTCCTTGTGGTACTTTTACATTCAATGCCTCCATGTCGTTGTGGTACTTACATTCAATGCCTCCATGTCGTTGTGGTACTTACATTCAATGCCTCCAAGTCATTGTGGTACTTACATTCAATGCCTCCATGTCCTTGTGGTACTTTACATTCAATGCCTCCATGTCCCTGTGGTACTTACATTCAATGCCTCCATGTCGTTGTGGTACTTACATTCAATGCCTCCATGTCGTCGTGGTACTTACATTCAATGCCTCCATGTCGTCGTGGTACTTACATTCAATGCCTCCATGTCGTCGTGGTACTTACATTCAATGCCTCCATGTCCTTGTGGTATTTACATTCAATGCCTCCATGTCCTTGTGGTACTTACATTCAATGCCTCCATGTCGTCGTGGTACTCTGCCTCGAAGTGCCTGGGTAGGTCGGTGAAGATGCTGTTGTCTGTGACGGTGGTGCCGTAGAGGGAGTCGAGCCAGTCAGCCAACATGTCCTTACCATCGTCCAACAGCCGCTGAAACAGCAAACACTTCCGTATCAATGTCACCATGAGTGCTTTATTTGGTTGATTTAGTGGGTACCAATGTTATACAAGATGTCATTATTATTATTAGTAATGTATTCAGTTCAAAATATCACATTAATGTCTGCAGATTCGTCCTGGCTTTTGATCAGAAATATGTACCGTATCTCTGTCACTGCACCACATTTTGTTATGACAGAAATTACATAAATCTCAAAGATTTTTGACTTATTTTGAACAACCTACCAATTTTCAAATATATATCTGAAAATATGTACATATTACTGCATGCTGCTTTGTCTATAGACCTTTTACAAAGACATTACATGTCATCAGATTGTAACTGCCCTGGGATTCATTTCAACAAGGGTCAGCATATATGCTACTTTCCCAGTTCAGGCAAGTTTTCACAATTCCGTGCACCAAATTATCTGACTTTTGCAAAATTACTTACTGCAATTTCCTTTGTCTCACTGCATAATAAAACTGTACCTCATGATTGGCTATTACATTATTTAACTATTTAGATGCCACATTAATATATTGACATATATATTATTAAGATGTTGAATTATACATCCCTCTCATCCCCGTCCCTCCCCCCTTCCTACTCCCGCCCCACCCAACTACAATTGCACCCATTACTACATTTCTTCTCTTTTCTGCTGCAAAAAGGACAAAATCTGCACCAAACTGAAGGTGGTGATAACACAGCAGAATATACAATTAGAAGGAAGTGTCACATTTGTACAGACTGACCATGTATAGAGAAGGGCCCTACCTGTTGACCATGCAAAGAGAAGGGCCCTACCTGTTGACCATGCAAAGAGAAGCGCCCTACCTGTTGACCATGCAAAGAGAACGGCCCTACCTGTTGACCATGCAAGAGAAGCGCCCTACCTGTTGACCATGCAAGAGAAGGGCCCTACCTGTTGACCATGCAAAGAGAAGGGCCCTACCTGTTGACCATGCAAGAGAAGCGCCCTACCTGTTGACCATGCAAAGAGAAGCGCCCTACCTGTTGACCATGGAAGAGAAGCGCCCTACCTGTTGGCCACGCAAGAGAAGCGCCCTACCTGTTGACCATGCAAGAGAAGCGCCCTACCTGTTGACCATGCAAGAGAAGCCCCCTACCTGTTGACCATGCAAGAGAAGCGGCCTACCTGTTGACCATGCAAGAGAAGCGCCCTACCTGTTGACCATGCAAGAGAAGCGCCCTACCTGTCGGGCTTGCTCCTGGTGCTGCAGGTCCTTGTCCTTGAGGGAGGAGTCGACCTGGTCTACCGCCCCCTTCACCCTCGTCAGCAGTCTCTCCAGCATCGCCTTCTTGTCTGGGTCCTGCTCCACCTCCAGCTTAGTCGCCAGCGGCTGTGGGGACAGAGGGACAGGGTCGGGGGTAAGTGACTGCTTCGGGGTACTCGTCTCTGTGTTGCTTATGTGATACAGGTGTGCATAAAT
This sequence comes from Escarpia spicata, assembly GCA_963995525.1. Taxonomy (NCBI): domain Eukaryota; kingdom Metazoa; phylum Annelida; class Polychaeta; order Sabellida; family Siboglinidae; genus Escarpia; species Escarpia spicata. Next base: position 2,879,603 of record OZ023212.1, read on the forward strand.
GCAAATGCACACACACATGCACAAACGCACAAACACACACACGCATGCACGCACAGATATACACTCACGTACATAAACCCACTTACGCACACACATGCATGCACACACACACACACACACAAACATACACATGCACGCACGCACATACATACACTCACATACATAAACCCACTCACACATGCATGCACATACATGCATGCACACACACACAAACATACACATGCAATGTCATGCATGCACGCAGACATACACAAATCCACACATCTATTTTCTTCGTTCTGCATAACTACTGTTATAGACACCTGAGGACATAAGTATATGTTAACCAATAAACCAACAAAGTTAAAATAAATGATGTGAGTAAACGGTACGATTTACTAGTTTTGTCCTATAACTAAATCAACCAGGTGGAGCCACGTGTCTCAGGGTACCACTGATCGGATATGAAAAGCATTTCGATAACACATTTTAAAGCATCTGGACAAATATAATATAAGAAATGAACAAGTTTGATAATTTCTCACAAACTGACATGAATTTTCAAAAGGGACACTAGTATTGTATTGTATTGTATTTATTCAGTTTCCAACAGGTCCAGTGGACCCAGTAACAGGACTGATAACTGAAACAATACATATAAATAATAAAACAATAATAGAATAATAAAAACAATAAGATTAATAAGGACATAAAAACCACACAATATCAACATGAAATATACCATCTGTTATACATAGAAATGTCTGTGAATTGAGGATCAAAATGGTTCAGCTCCTGAATATATATCACAAGTTGGATCATTTAAATACAATGTGTTGAAAGTAGTCATGCATCTCTTCAAAACACAGTGTTTTCTAATGTTGATTCTGCTATTGGAAACTCTAAAAGGGATGTAGTTTCGTAGAGATCGTGAAGGACAGTGAAATTGGATAGCCCCTACCAGATACGACGAGTCTAGTTGGGAGTGCACACACTTGTGTAAAAACATAAGATCTGCAACTTGCCTACGATGTTGATGGGAAAGTAGTCTAAAATGATGGCAAAGCTCAAGATAACTGTCAGAGGAGTACTGTATTTTGGATTTGTAACATAGATATTTAATTAATTTCTTTTGAACTCATTCGATTTTGTCAATAAAAGGTACGTTGCCAGGGATTCCAGATAACACTGCAATACTCCAACTGGCTTCTGACTAGAGATATATATACAAGGATCGCAAAGTCTGTACAACGGTAAATGTTGTGCAAACGCGCTTCATAAACTCATCTTAAAAGCTTTACAAACACAATGATTAATATGATCTTTAAAAGTCAAACTGCCGGTCAATGTGATACCGAGATCTTTGACAGCGGTGTCCTTGGGCAGAGACTGGCTTAAAATCATGTAGTCATAGGATATACGTTTCTTTTTGTTAGTGAATGACATTATGCAGCATTTCTCAACGTTAAGTTTAAGGTGCCATGTCTCACACCAAAGACATACACTGTCCAGATCCTTCTGCACCAACTGACAATCGGTCACCGACGTAATTTCTTTAAACAATTTGGAATCATCAGCATACAATGACATTTCACATGAATCAACATGATTAGTAAGATTGTTAATATACAAGATAAACAGAACAAACACTTCTCAGACACCGTTCCAAGCATGTAACGTGTTTAAAGTTGAACCTTTAGTGCGGCTGTGGCATCTTCCAGGACTCGACCTAGCGGCAGACTCTGCTTCACGTATTCATCAAACAGGTGATTCTGACGCGCTCGCCGGATGATCTGAAAGGACAAGACGATCCTTCGACTCACTCGAATAATTATGTTTTGTTTAATAATAATACAATCATTTTCTATAATGCCCTATTAATCAGATTGCTCTCAGGCACTTTACATGCATGTACTTGTAACTATTTAGAATTGTATTAACATTAAAAAAATAATAATTATAAAAAGTATGCCATGAAACAATCATTCAAAGTCCTTCCATAATTAATAGACCCACATGTATAAACAATTACAAAGTACATTATATATACTAAACATAAAAAATTAAATATGTTAACTAAAATGTAATAATAATAAAAAACAATTAATTAAAATATGAATAGTGTATTTGATAAGTCTAACCATTTGGTTCAGTGATTGTATTTTCTTGGCAAACGTTTCCCCAGCCAGATTGGGTCTTCTATTATATTTAACCAAACTCAATATTTATTAAACAATTGCTAATGTTTAGCAGGAGCCTAGTTGATCGTACTAAAGCTGATGATATCTGATGACAAACAGAAGCTGTTAGATTACTTGGGTAGCTGCTGTAGGTATCATTTCATTTGTCATTGGGTAACTAACACTGACAGACTACTTGGGTAGCTGCTGTAGGTATCATTTCATTTGTCATTGGGTAACTAACACTGACAGACTACTTGGGTAACTGTTGTAGGTATCATTTCATTTGTGATTGGGTAACTAACACGACAGACTACTTGGGTAGCTGCTGTAGGTATCATTTCATTTGTGATTGGGTAACTAACACTGACAGACTACATGGCTAGCTGCTGTAGGTATCATTTCATTTGTGATTGGGTAACTAACACTGACAGACTACTTGGGTAGCTGCTGTAGGTATAATTTCATTTGTGATTGGGTAACTAACACTGACAGACTACTTGGGTAGCTGCTGTAGGTATCATTTCATTGGTGATTGGGTAACTAAGACTGACAGACTACTTGGGTAGCTGTTGTAGGTATCATTTCATTTGTCATTGGGTAACTAACACTGACAGACTACTTGGGTAGCTGCTGTAGGTATAATTTCATTTGTCATTGGGTAACTAACATGACAGACTACTTGGGTAGCTGCTGTAGGTATCATTTCATTTGTCATTGGGTAACTAACACTGACAGACTACTTGGGTAGCTGCTGTAGGTATCATGTTATCTGCCATTGGGTAACTAACACTGACAGACTACTTGGGTAGCTGCTGTAGGTATCATTTTATTTGTCATTGGGTAACTAAGACTGACAGGCTACTTGGGTAACTGTTGTAGGTATCATTTTATTTGTCATTGGGTAACTAACACTGACAGACTACTTGGGTAACTGTTGTAGGTATCATTTTATTTGTCATTGGGTAACTAACATTGACAGACTACTTGGGTAACTGTTGTAGGTATCATTTTATTTGTCATAGGGTAACTAACACTGACAGGCTACTTGGGTAACTGTTGTAGGTATCATTTTATTTGTCATTGGGTAACTAACACTGACAGACTACTTGGGTAGCTGCTGTAGGTATCATTTCATTGGTGATTGGGTAACTAACACTGACAGACTACTTGGGTAACTGTTGTAGGTATCATTTCATTTGTCATTGGGTAACTAACACTGACTCCATGCAGCAATTGTGTCTCGTAATGACTTATAACATTGTTATGTAGAGTAATTTAATTATTATCAATGTCATAAAATAGCCACATTGGGTATAATTTAATAAATAACATTGACATAAAACACCAATAAGGCTGAAAAGTCAAGATGGTGTTCAACTGAGTAGGTCTGCAGGGAGTAAAGTGTAAAGTGCTTTGGGCAGTTCTAGTGACTGGATACTGCCCTATAAAAATTTACATTTACTTTTTTAAATTGTTATAAAATAGCGACAATGTGTAATTTAATTACTACCCCGGGTAATATTAACATAAAATATCTATAGTTACTGTACTTAATGGCTAACATTACTATAAAATAGCAACACTGACTGTAATTCAACAACTAACACGGACATAAAACAGCTACAGTGGGCATCGTTTAGTGATACACACTGACACAAAATAACTATTGATTTAGTGACACACAATGACACAAAAAACGATTGATTTAGTGACACACACTGCCACAAAATAACTATTGATTTAGTGACACACACTGACACAAAAAACTATTGATTTAGTGACACAGACTGACACAAAATAACTATTGATTTAGTGACACACACTGACACAAAAAACTATTGATTTAGTGACACACACTGACACAAAATAACTATTGATTTAGTGACACACGGATGTTGTGGCAGCACTTGTCCATCAGACAGAAACAACAACACTGTTGTTGTTTGAGGGTAATCAAATCGACTACATCACATCAGAGTGCAGTGACGTGCACCAGTGACTTGATGTACCAATGGCTTACTTCAATGCCAGTAACTTAGTCATTCAATAACTCGATTGTCTGAATCACAATTAGTTTAATGTTCTCTGTCCACCTGCTTCAAATAAAGTCCAACATCGTGTGTTGAGTTCACCACCAGTGCTTCTCGTGCCATAACCTTTATCTACCCATCTCTACTTTAAAAGTGTACTCACGTAAAAATTTCACTTATCCTGTTTCAGACTAATTTCACACAAAATCTAGTATTTGCTATGACATTCTGGCTTGTTTACACAAATTTGTTGTTTGTTTTAGTGAAATAATTCGAGAAACTATTAAATTAGTTTGTGTTGGTCTGGTCAAAAAGGCACAAGTAATCCGGCTCTATAGACGAGACGTTAACACAAAGATATTCACACTTTTGCAAGATGACCAATCTGACAATTAAAGTAGATTTTTTAATGATTTTAACAAAAGTACACACATGTATATTAACTTGATTGCACATTTTTAAATGGATGCATGAACAATTTAAGTTGGAGAATACAAACTGGAAGATTTATGTCATAACAAACAAAGATTGGATGGAAAGAACAAGGACCTTGGATCAGGAAATGAGGAGTTTTGAGGCAGTTGATAAAAATACAGAACTTGTTAAGGGGGAAATTAAAAACAGAACCCAACGGCAGAAGAAGGGTAAATCCGGAATAATGGAATAATCAATGAATAAACACTACTATAAAGCTGAGATGAGGTTAGTGGACCTTGGAAGAATTGTGAAAACAGAAGTTGTTGAACATAATAAGGAGTATTGGCTTTTTATCAATTATAGCTGACACCAACCAAAGGAACAACTTGGCACTAGTTTACATCAGGCCTGGGGTAATAGCAATGATTATAAATATTGAAATAATAGTAACAGTAATAGGCTGAGCAAAAACTCAATGTAATAGTAATAGGAAGCAATGTAATAGTAACTGACCTATTACTTTTATATTACTGTTACCAAATTTCAACTACATAACAATTCCATTTGATTAGGTTGTAGATTCCACTAGTTTCTCCAGGTTCTTTGGTTGTTATTGGACTATGTAAAATTCATATTACAGGATATTTAGCCACCTGCCAGCCACAAATAGTGTCATATGATCTTAACTGACAAGGTCACATTGACATGTGACATTCATATAGTAACCTCTGACCTTGTTGTTGATATTTGATTTCCACGAATATCATGAACTCTCACCTTATCATCGATATCAGTGATATTCATACAATAGATGACATCATAGCCGAAGTAGTCTTGCAGTACACGTCGCAGGATGTCGAATGACATGTAGCATCTGTCAAACATACACAATACAAAGGTCAGTTTTCAACATGTAAATTGCTTCCAGATCCATATTGATTTGGAAGTTCAGTTACCTGTCTGAATCCTGCATTGGCTCAACGGAGATTTTGACCAAGTGAACGAGGGCCATAAATCACGGCCAAAGATACCACAGTGCTCATCAGAGAAAACAACTTCTGGTGAAGAAAGATCAGCGAAGCCATTGAGATTCGAGATAGGCGACCGACGATCAACAAAGGCACTGGATATAATCTTCCCGCAATATTCTTAAACTGCTGTCATGTGATGATTACCCACATCACATGACTATCAAAAGCAACACTGCACAATGCTGATGAGTGTGTCAAAAGTTCCGTTGAGCCAACGCAGGATTCAGACAGGTAACTTTACTTCCCAATCAAAATTTAAGGTAAGTTGTTCAACAGTATGATATCCAGTATTTGGGACTGTTTAAAGCACATTACACATAACCCCTGACAACACCATATACCCGGCCATGGGAAGCTTCTCCAATCCATCAACCCCTGTAAGGCACTAGTGCTTCAGTGCACACTCAGTGGTGCAAGTGATTAGAAAACCATGCCCCTAGTGCAGGCAAGTTTGTGACAAGGTGCTCATTTACACAGCCTAGACAACTGATATGGGAGAACTGAACAAGGGGTTTACCAGACTTCCACCTGTAGTCAGGGAGTTTTGAAACCTATACTTGTAATTGCACTGTCACATAGTTATCAAAGTTTATGCAGCTGTTGGCAGGTTTCATGTTTTATGTTACCTGTCGTGGCAGTAACATAAACATGGGCAAAAACAGAAGTTCAACTCAAACAGCTTTCCTTCTGAGGTGGAGGGGTCCAAGAAATTTTGAAAATGTAACTTAAAATGGTGTGCATTGTTGTGATTTACGGGGTTATCAAACAGATTACTACAGTTAAACAAGAAGCTATAAATCACTATTTTTCAACACGAACAAACAAAATACTTTAAAAGATACTGAACCCACACGAGATGAACTAACTCAATGTAAAGTCGTGGGACGCCATTTTGTATATATACATATATTCTATATATATATATATATATATATATATGTATTATTGTGTTAATTTATCTTTCACATGAAAAACAGATGTCAATCACTGTATATAATTATCACAGTAAATTCCTAAAAGAGGAACTTGCAGCTTTGGTGAAGCAATTATTGAAACCAATCAGCACAGTTGAATGAGGAAATGAACAGAGTGCCCCCTAGTGGGACTGACCCCAGCACACCCTGGTGGTACGTGCCTGGCATGTCCCATGTGAGACGAGTCGTAGACGGTCGGTCCGCAGCTGTACCACAGTACCCTCTTGCCACATTGTGGGATGAACGGCTCCTGGAAGACAGGCAGAGGTGACAGACAGACGGACGGTTGGACAGACGGTCAGACAGAGGTGACAGACGGACAGACAGACAGAGGTGACAGGCGGACAGACAGACAGAGGTGACAGACAGACGGACGGTTGGACAGACGGACAGACAGAGGTGACAGACGGACAGACAGACAGAGGTGACAGGCGGACAGACAGACAGAGGTGACAGACAGACGGACGGTTGGACAGACGGACAGACAGAGGTGACAGACGGACAGACAGACAGACAGGCGGACGGGCAGACAGACAGGCGGACGGACGGGCGGGCGGACGGGCGGACGGACGGACGGACGGACGGACGGACGGACGGACGGACAGACAGACAGACAGACAGACAGACTGAGGTGACAGACGGATGGACAGACAGACAGACAGACAGACAGACAGAGGTGACAGAGGTGACAGACAGACAGAGGTGACAGATGGACAGACGGACGGTTGGACAGACGGACAGACAGAGGTGACAGACGGACAGACAGACAGACAGACAGAGGTGACAGACGGATGGACAGACAGACAGACAGACAGACAGACAGAGGTGACAGACAGACAGAGGTGACAGATGGACAGACGGACAGACAGAGGTGACAGACGGACAGACAGACAGAGGTGACAGGCGGACAGACAGACAGAGGTGACAGACAGACGGACAGACAGAGGTGACAGACGGACAGACAGACAGAGGTGACAGGCGGACAGACAGACAGAGGTGACAGACAGACGGACGGTTGGACAGACGGACAGACAGAGGTGACAGACGGACAGACAGACAGAGGTGACAGACAGACGGACAGACAGAGGTGACAGACGGACAGACAGACAGAGGTGACAGGCGGACAGACAGACAGAGGTGACAGACAGACGGACGGTTGGACAGACGGACAGACAGAGGTGACAGACGGACTGACAGACAGAGGTGACAGGCGGACGGACGGACGGACGGACGGACAGACAGACAGACAGAGGTGACAGACAGACAGAGGTGACAGACGGATGGACAGACAGACAGACAGACAGAGGTGACAGACAGACAGAGGTGACAGATGGACAGACGGACGGTTGGACAGACGGACAGACAGAGGTGACAGACGGACAGACAGACAGAGGTGACAGGCAGACAGACAGACAGAGGTGACAGACAGACGGATGGTTGGACAGACGGACAGACAGAGGTGACAGACGGACAGACAGACAGAGGTGACAGGCGGACAGACAGACGGACGGTTGGACAGACGGACAGACAGAGGTGACAGACGGACAGACAAGAGGTGACAGGCGTATGGGCGGACAGACAGACAGACACACACACACAGACAGACAGACAGAGATGACAGACGGATGGACAGACAGACAGACAGACAGACAGACATAGGTGACAGACAGACAGAGGTGACAGATGGACAGACGGACGGTTGGACAGACGGACAGACAGAGGTGACAGACGGACAGACAGACAGACAGACAGACAGACAGACAGACAGAGGTGACAGACGGATGGACAGACAGACAGACAGACAGAGGTGACAGAGATGACAGACAGACAGAGGTGACAGATGGACCGACGGACGGTTGGACAGACGGACAGACATAGGTGACAGACGGACAGAGGTGACAGGCGGACAGACAGACAGACAGACGGATGGTTGGACAGACGGACAGACAGAGGTGACAGACGGACAGACAGACAGAGGTGACAGGCGGGCGGGCGGGCGGGCGGGCGGGCGGACGGACGGACAGACGGACGGACGGACAGACAGACAGACAGACAGAGGTGACAGACAGACAGACAGAGGTGACAGACGGATGGACAGACAGACAGACAGACAGAGGTGACAGATGGACCAACGGACGGTTGGACAGACGGACAGACAGAGGTGACAGACGGACAGACAGACAGAGGTGACAGGCGGACAGACAGACAGAGGTGACAGACAGACGGACGGTTGGACAGACGGACAGACAGAGGTGACAGACGGACAGACAGACAGAGGTGACAGGCGGACAGACAGACAGAGGTGACAGACAGACAGACGGTTGGACAGACGGACAGACAGAGGTGACAGACAGACAGACAGACAGACAGAGGTGACAGACAGACGGACGGTTGGACAGACGGACAGACAGAGGTGACAGACGGACAGACAGACAGAGGTGACAGACAGACGGACGGTTGGACAGACGGACAGACAGACAGAGGTGACAGGCGGACGGGCGGACAGACAGACAGACAGACAGACAGACAGACAGACAGACAGACAGACAGACAGACAGACAGACAGACAGACAGACAGACAGACAGACAGACAGACAGACAGACAGACAGACAGACAGACAGACAGACAGACAGAGGTGACAGACAGACAGAGGTGACAGACGGATGGACAGACAGACAGACAGACAGAGGTGACAGACAGACAGAGGTGACAGATGGACAGACGGATGGACGGACAGACAGACAGAGGTGACAGACAGAGGTGACAGACAGCCAGAGGTGAGACAGACAGCCAGAGGTGAGACAGATACAGCCACAGGTGAGACAGACAGACAGACAGACAGACAGACAGACAGACAGACAGACAGACAGACAGACAGACAGACAGACAGACAGACAGACAGAGGTGACAGATGGACACAGACGACAGACGGATGGACGGATGGACACAGGTGACAGACAGACAGACAGATGGACACAGATGACAGTTGGATGGACAGACAGACAGAGAAAGGGAGAAACTGGTGGATGAATTGACAGATGGATGGACATGGAATCATGGAGATAGGGACCTATGGAGGGATAGACAGACAGCAGACAGAGAACGAATGTGCATATTTATCTATTAGTTATTAATAATGCTTAAGTTTTTGTTATTTTGCTATAATCTATTACTATCTGTGTCGAGTTTGTTTGTGTCTGTGCAAGAGCCACAATAGAAACAAGAGCCAGCACTTTCTTGTGTCATCGATATATGTACTCTGTATTTATATTTTTATGTACAACTTACATATTGAATACATTGATTAAAAACAGTATGTACAATTCAGAATGACCTTTAATATGTCTAATACCATTGACAACACATAAGGTCCCCTAGTTCTAAATTAGACATAATGTTCTGCTGATTTTTTGTGGCTTATGCCATGCATCAGAAAAATTGTATTTCCCATTTAATTATCTTTATTCATGACCTAGACCTGTATCTTTAAAGATGTTGTTTACCGCCTCTGCCAATATCCTTAAATGTGAAAAAGACAGAAAAAGGGATCATAGCCATATTGAAAAATGCTTCCTAATTGGGCAGATGTAACAATATCAACTGATGAATGGAGTATGTTGATTCTTTCATCTTTCTAGAGTTTGGTAACTAAACGATTTGTTTTTCGTTTTCAACATGCCTGTCTTACTTCTTCCTTGGTGGAACACAGGAAGTCTAGTGATGTTTTAACATCCGTAATGTCTCATCCTGAGATCGGAGTCTTTGTTTGCGCGGGCCATTTGTGTTTATGGGAAGGCAGTACAATGGAGAATATGGGCTCTGGAGCTGTTCCTTCACTCAGATAAATGTACGAGAAAAGTTTGCTAAAATCATCAGAAAGAACTGACTTTGATGGTTAAATTACTTACAAAAAGGTGAATAACGTGTGTAAACTATTCAATGCATTGTCAGATAATTTAGTAAAAACTTTATAAACAAACCATACAAATGAGCCAGAAGGTTGTATTAGATACTAGGCAGGTTTAATCAATGTTGCGCAAAATATACGAAATATGGAGGCAGAAAAAATGTAATTAATGAACAAGTTTTGTTCCCGGAACCAATAACCCCAATATCAAAATGTGTGCTTAATGTGAATTCACAGTGACTCAAATGACCCATAAAACTAATAAACAGGAACAATGTTACTCCTTCTGCAAGACATGCATTCTACAAGCCGACAAACACGTATATATACATTCGCACGCGTGCATGCACGCATTCACCAGCCCCGCTGTCAATATCGACTTATCATGCCACACAACTCCAATCAATGTCCGTTAATGCTGGACATTGGGTGACCACTGTCCACTGAATACTGTCCACTGACTGAATGGTTAGCGTTCTTTGTCCAGTAATTTCACGCGTTATTCATGATAATGTCTCAAATTTTCTTAGTGCAATTCATTGTAGCTTTTCCCCGAAAATCAATACATTCCAAATGGTCGGACAATGTCGGGTCACCACCAGCCCGAAACAAAAGGGTGGGGCTTAGGAATGAAAGGTCACGGGGTGGCAAAATCAAATCACCAGATTATGCTGTTCATTTGTATGTAGCCCATTTTCTGTAAAGTAGATCCCGCCATCAACGACAAGAGGTTCTAGTGTTAATCACTTAAGACCATTCAGTCTAAATATCAAAGGATGATTCAATAATGGTGTACGTGTAGTAGGAATGTCGCGAGAAAGTGAACTGTTGTGTAGAACGTGTCAATGTGTTGTGTCTGTGGGGTCTGCGTTCAATATCCTGCATCACAAAGTTAATTATTGTGAAATCCACTTCTTTGCTAATCATGCTTGTCCATGCTACACTGCTCACAAACCATAATCTCTCCTCGGTCAGTGATTCTTAATTACTTGTACTCATGAATCACATTTAAACATCAACACAAGTCACTGCACAATAAAACTGAGTGACTCACATGCATTTAATCAAACTTAACAAAGTTTATTTAATCATGCAGGTGTACTTAATTAATCACCCATCACATTTGATCCCAATGAAGGTTTTTCACTTCCAAAGTGTTTTGTATTGTCAAAAAGGATCTGTTTACCTGATAATATGCCTTTAGATATTGTTATTTTCACAGGAGTTGACAGAGGAGGTTGGTGTGAACAACAGTTTCAAACGGAAGCTGGTAATGAGTCTGGTAGAATGGCTAATAAACAAACCAGACGCTCAGTGGAAAGAGTCGAGGATGACCAAGACAGGGCCGGGAAGATTGATTAAAGATATATTCAGAGGGGTTGGAAAGGAGGCTGAAGTAGACTAGCAAAAGACCCAATGTTGAAACCCATTCACTCCCACAAGTGCCAGTTTTATGAATTTAAAGTAAAAAAGACCACAGATAAGTTAAATATTCAAGATTACATAGTGCACACCACATGTGTGATGTTATCAAATAAATATGTTATTCTTTTATTACCGCTAATATGAATACAAGTTTTTGTTTCTGATTACTAATAAGTTAGCATATTAATAATTTGTCCAATATTTTATCAATATTATGTACAAAATTGTCTTCGTGTAACAACGTTGATGAAATAACTTGTGTGAACGTTAACACTATCGGCAGTCCAAAAAAGATGACTATAAACTTTAACTATCTTAAAACTTCCTTCCCAATTGATTTAGCCAATTGCGAATCATGTTCGTTGGTGTTCAATTCTGTTCTGTGTAAATAATATAAGTAATCTGCACAGGCAGTTCAATAATAGAATGTGTATTTTTACTAAATTTATCGAACCAATTGACAGTTATCGTTAGATTGGGCAACTTGAGAAACAGTGACTAGCATCATCAGAGTATATATCGGCAGAACAAATGTTGCTGTTTTTCATTGAATTTTGACAAAATCTGGTCAAACCTAAATAACAAATTTGTACAAATGAGCAAAAAACTAAATTGAGGAGAGTAACAAAATGCAATAAACCTGGTATGTCAAAATGTTATCTAATTTAAAATGTTAAATCAAGTGATATTTACTGAAACAACACCATCACTCCTCACAAATCAAACCGTCTCTGTAACACACATGCAATTTTCTGATTTTTTAATCTCTTTAAATTAAGAAATCCTTAAAAAATGTGATCATCATATTTTGTTGCAATCACTTTTTGATTATATGAAAGTCACACAAACAACAAGTTATTGTTTTAATGAAAGTTGAAAAAACTAACAGATTGCCAAAGTTCTGTCTTCAAAATACAAACCTGCATTGTACAGAATTGAGACAAAATTCAAATCATTCAACAGGACAGTGCTCAAAATAATCCTGTTCCCCCACGAATACTCTCTCATATTTGCTGCAGATATTATATTTCCCACCAAACTGAAAGACAACCTCGCGTTGTAAACTGATTTTTATATACCTACACGACCCCAACCATCGTGGGGACAGACCTGCCTTTGTCTTAACATGATTTTTGCAGACAAATGACTCTCCACACATTTCAGCCGTCTATCTTAAAGTGATTTCTGGTGTCTGACGGTGGCCTATTGATCAAGTGGCAATCAACTTGTGCGCAGGCTACGAAACGATAATATCAATATACGTTGGCAATGGACGGTCTCCTCATCCAGTGTAATAAAATCAGTGGTGGTCGGCAAATGAGCACCCGGTCCTTGTTGCCTCAGACCGTCCAGAGTTGGTCACACTTCAGTCCATTTGAAGGCACTCTCCTTGCCAAATTGTTCTACTCTTCACTCGTTTTACTGAGATTTTCTCGAATGCATTAGCGGGCGCTCGCTGTCAAGATGCTGGGTAGAAAAGTGATGGAGATTGCAAAGATGAGCATTAACCGGTGGAGGTCGTCGCGAGATCGGCCCGCGAGTAACGTGAGTACTGAGGAGGTAGGTGTTGTCACCAGAATGTGAGTACTGAGGAAGTAGGTGCTGTCACCAGAATGTGAGTACTGAGGAGGTAGGTGTTGTCACCAGAATGTGAGTACTGAGGAGGTAGGTGCTGTCACCAGAATGTGAGTACTGAGGAGGTAGGTGTTGTCACCAGAATGTGAGTACTGAGGAAGTAGGTGCTGTCACCAGAATGTGAGTACTGAGGAGGTAGGTGTTGTCACCAGAATGTGAGTACTGAGGAGGTAGGTGTTGTCACCAGAATGTGAGTACTGAGGAGGTAGGTGTTGTCACCAGAATGTGAGTACTGAGGAGGTAGGTGTTGTCACCAGAATGTGAGTACTGAGGAAGTAGGTGCTGTCACCAGAATGTGAGTACTGAGGAGGTAGGTGTTGTCACCAGAATGTGAGTACTGAGGAGGTAGGTGCTGTCACCAGAATGTGAGTACTGAGGAGGTAGGTGTTGTCACCAGAATGTGAGTACTGAGGAAGTAGGTGCTGTCACCAGAATGTGAGTACTGAGGAGGTAGGTGTTGTCACCAGAATGTGAGTACTGAGGAGGTAGGTGCTGTCACCAGAATGTGAGTACTGAGGAAGTAGGTGTTGTCACCAGAATGTGAGTACTGAGGAAGTAGGTGTTGTCACCAGAATGTGAGTACTGAGGAGGTAGGTGTTGTCACCAGAATGTGAGTACTGAGGAGGTAGGTGCTGTCACCAGAATGTGAGTACTGAGGAGGTAGGTGTTGTCACCAGAATGTGAGTACTGAGGAAGTAGGTGCTGTCACCAGAATGTGAGTACTGAGGAGGTAGGTGTTGTCACCAGAATGTGAGTACTGAGGAAGTAGGTGCTGTCACCAGAATGTGAGTACTGAGGAGGTAGGTGCTGTCACCAGAATGTGAGTACTGAGGAGGTAGGTGCTGTCACCAGAATGTGAGTACTGAGGAGGTAGGTGTTGTCACCAGAACGTAGTACTGAGGAGGTAGGTGTTGTCACCAGAATGTGAGTACTGAGGAGGTAGGTGTTGTCACCAGAATGTGAGTACTGAGGAGGTAGGTGTTGTCACCAGAACGTAGTACTGAGGAGGTAGGTGTTGTCACCAGAATGTGAGTACTGAGTAGGTAGGTGTTGTCACCAGAATGTGAGTACTGAGGAGGTAGGTGCTGTCACCAGAACGTAATACTGAGGAGGTAGGTGTTGTCACCAGAATGTGAGTACTGAGGAGGTAGGTGCTGTCACCAGAATGTGAGTACTGAGGAGGTAGGTGTTGTCACCAGAACGTAGTACTGAGGAGGTAGGTGTTGTCACCAGAACGTAGTACTGAGGAGGTAGGTGTTGTCACCAGAATGTGAGTACTGAGGAGGTAGGTGTTGTCACCAGAATGTGAGTACTGAGGAGGTAGGTGTTGTCACCAGAACGTAGTACTGAGGAGGTAGGTGTTGTCACCAGAACGTAGTACTGAGGAGGTAGGTGTTGTCACCAGAACGTAGTACTGAGGAGGTAGGTGTTGTCACCAGAACGTAGTACTGAGGAGGTAGGTGTTGTCACCAGAATGTGAGTACTGAGGAGGTAGGTGTTGTCACCAGAACGTAGTACTGAGGAGGTAGGTGTTGTCACCAGAACGTAGTACTGAGGAGGTAGGTGTTGTCACCAGAACGTAGTACTGAGGAGGTAGGTGTTGTCACCAGAACGTAGTACTGAGGAGGTAGGTGTTGTCACCAGAATGTGAGTACTGAGGAGGTAGGTGTTGTCACCAGAACGTAGTACTGAGGAGGTAGGTGTTGTCACCAGAACGTAGTACTGAGGAGGTAGGTGTTGTCACCAGAACGTAGTACTGAGGAGGTAGGTGTTGTCACCAGAACGTAGTACTGAGGAGGTAGGTGTTGTCACCAGAACGTAGTACTGAGGAGGTAGGTGTTGTCACCAGAATGTGAGTACTGAGGAGGTAGGTGTTGTCACCAGAACGTAGTACTGAAGAGGTAGGTGTTGTCACCAGAACGTAGTACTGAGGAGGTAGGTGTTGTCACCAGAATGTGAGTACTGAGGAGGTAGGTGTTGTCACCAGAACGTAGTACTGAGGAGGTAGGTGTTGTCACCAGAATGTGAGTACTGAGGAGGTAGGTGTTGTCACCAGAACGTAGTACTGAGGAGGTAGGTGTTGTCACCAGAAAGTAGTTCAGGGTAGCACATCAATTATTCATCTAACAGTATATTCATGTCAATATTCATCACGTATAAGCAAACTCTGGCAAATTTTTTGGAAAATATGAATATGTTACATAAGACTACATGCAACATTATAATTATATAACACTTTATGACACTATAATAACTGTCAAACTATGTTTTAGTAACCTTTTTTTTCTTCTTCAGACATGTATCACCTTTTTGTAATTACAATACTTCCTTTGTTCATTCACATAACAGAATGTACACGCAACAGCTATCTTTGTTCATTCACATAACAGAATGTACACGCAACAGCTATCTTTGTTCATTCACATAACAGAATGTACACGCAACAGCTATCTTTGTTCATTCACATAACAGAATGTACACGCAACAGCTATCTTTGTTCATTCACATAACAGAATGTACACGCAACAGCTATCTTTCGGAAACAGTTTTTATTTGAAAACATTGATTCATAAAACTGCATATAATATTATATACCACATACGATCACATACGTTGTACTTTCTATTTAGCATATTTATTCTTTCAAAACACATTAGCATCATAGATAGTTTCTAAAACAAATAATAAACGTTTGAATAATCCGGTTGAACTACAGTAATATTAGCTAACATCGTGATACACAATAAAACATAAATTTATATATGATTTCAAATTATCTATAAAAAAACTTTAATAAAATATTTATATTATATTGCTATTTTAAGTACGATTTCTATTATTTGGAACACTATTTTTAAATACTGTATTGTTGCCAAGGTGCGGAAATGTTTATTTCACTGGCAATACATCTCTATCTATAGTTACTGACATGTCAGTTACAGGCAAGGTAACAAAACCGCTGGCCATTACATTTTATAACCTTACTGCCCAAAGATGTCAGACACTGAACTACGATCATACGTCATACAAAGTCATATGTTGTCGATAAGTCTTCTTGCTGTAAAACTACATATTTCCGTTTACGGAGCAAACTACATACTTATAGGAATAATGTTGCTGAAACGTCCATGGTGAAACGCATATAGGTGTAGTTTCAACCACGGCAAGGTATTTGTAAAAACAGTTTGTGTTATGACTAAGAAAATCCTTTCCGTGATGGCTGATGATACAAATACTACGTGATGTGATTGAGGAACTTCTCTGACTGAATGTGGCAGCTGTTACCAATGCATAAATAAAAGTTACCGAAGATGAACCATGTCATTGCCAGTTCATATTCATAAATCATCTCAGTTTCTCGTGGCTGAAGAATACTGGGTAGTTGTTTTGCTTCAAAAAGAGGAAACCAGGCAGTCATCTGTAAATGCCAACTGATGCCTATACATGTATTTATTTTCCTGTTTCTACACTATTCATTTCTGGTACGCTTCAGAAAGAGGAAACCTGACTAAATCTGCAGTTAGGAAATGTCTATCTGGTTTTTACTTTGGTATAATCCATTTCTGGAAAATACTGTTTATTGAATGTCAACTGTAAATCTTGAGAAGTAAAAAACAGACACTATTTTTACTTCAGATTTCCTGCTGACATTCAGACACTAAATTAAAACGTCGACGGATAAATAAAAACGATTCTAGGTGGTTTGAATTTAAGTTGACCTGTGATGACTGACCTTATAAACGCATCACAAAACAAAAGTATTGAATAAATTAGAGACCTAGCGAAACTGACAAATGCAGAGATCAACATGTTCCTTCAAGTAGTGTTTACCAACACAGCAAGTGTTGTTGGAATCACAAGCAGACTCGTTACATGATCACAACATGAATCTAACTGATTAACCCCACTGGTCATTCATAGCAATCTTTGTAAATGAGAGAGACCACTGATGACTCAGTTGGCTCAGAACCACCAGGCCTGAGAGGCCTCTAAAACGGGTGGCTCGGGAACGGACTGGTGATTACAGCGGTGGATTATGGCTGTTCTATCTCGCACTTTGTATACGTCCTGATTATCATTGCTGTGAAAGAACAGGTCTCATTTTACACCAGCCTGTTTCGGCGCAAACTTTCCCTGATAGCTTACCCACCGCCAGTGTGTTGCCATGACGATTAATTGGTCATCCATTTGGTATTTAGCTGGACCTCCTCATCTACTGACATGGAGGGGGAAAGGTAGCCATGAAAAAGCGATAAAGTAAAATTTAACATCTAACATTCCTAAACATTCCACAAACAACCAATACATAACACAGAGTATTTGACAACACAAGACAAGGTATCATCAGCTGCTGTGGTTGCCATGGCAATTTCTAGGCGACATCCTGTCTACCCTAGAACAAAGTGGTTGTTCCGTTAAGCTGGAGAGATTAGTCTGTAGAAGTGGAGTAACACGTGCCGGGGAACTTCACAGGAAGAAGTGGCAAGGATAAACTTTACACAAGTGGGCAGTGGCAGCCCAGCATGGCTGATGCAGTGTGACGGCTCAACTAATTGGACTTAATTTAATAATATCTCGATACGGATAAAGGTATGTTGTGATATCGATATGATTTCTCGGAGTGTGTCTGAATATAAGACTATCCTTAAACGAAATATTCTGAGGTTAACTTTCTTGGTTTCACACAGCCATATTCAGGAATGTACATTTAAATATATATACTAAAACGCAGGTTTGGGGAGGATCAAATATATACTTATAGTAATTATTGTATTGAAATAGTCAGCTTTTGTGTATCTGTATTTTTTCAAGAAAATTAATAACTGTCATGTATAAATTGTACAAAATGTGTATCTAATTTGCAAACTTTTAGGGCATTTTATTCACTTTACTTTAATAATGCACCATTTTGAGAAACGCATACATAGGATAAGTTCATCATTCATTGAATGCCACTGCCAAGACATGTTTATTTTGACCCATGTCCAAGGACCGTGGGACTACAATGTTTACATGCAAATAAACATCAACCTTGAGGTGTGGATGGTACAGTGCATACAGAACATTTCTTTTAAGAACATTTCTTTCTTTAAGTATTATGTAGACATCACGTTAAACAAGCATCTGGACATTTCTAAATATGTAATCATGCATGCGTTAGGATCATACACTAGATCAGTATCATAGGAGCAAGATGATTCAGCAATTTGTATACTAAATACATGTCTTTATTTTCACACAATAAAGTATTGTTATTTGTTTACTTAGGTAGGTACAAATAGGAAATAGCAACTACTTTAAAACAACCTCATATTACATTGTTTCTCAATTGCTGAAATCAAAGGGAGGCAATTAGATCATTTTTATCATAAAATCATGTTATATGGTAGAAACTATATCTCTAATAACACACTGACAGCCCAAGTATGTTTCAACGAAGTACGTACAAATAAATTTAGACTTCAATGTTTAAAAAAATCACTACATCGTCACTCAAATCTGTGATTAGCGAGCTTGGATAATTCCAGAAAAAGCAGACTGGCAACAATCTTTGTCAAAATGGCGACAAAGCATAACTCATAATGGCAGATGTGACCCTATGAATGCGGCATACTGTTTTGTAAACAAACTTATTCTGCCAGAACTGCTTTAATTTCAACAACAAATGGTTTGTTAAAACATATTTTGGTAGTCAGTATGTTACAATAGATATAGTTTATAATGTACAACATGATTTTACAATAAAAACAATCGCTTTATCTCCCTTTAAGTTACATGTGTACAAGCACAACATTCTGAAAAGGTTTATTTAAAGCACTTCTTTTGCAACAGAAATTTAACAAAAGCATATCATTATCATAAATAAATTTTAAAATGTAGAATTTGTATAAACTATCAAATGATGTTAATATGTGAAAATAAATTAGAACATATAATCAAGATTCTCACACAGACATATAATGATAAACCATCCTGATCATTTTTATATGTTCAACTTTCCAAAAAATGCGCCTCTATACATAAAAAAATTACCTTCGAGTGGCATTGCTTCAGCGATTACATTTGTTGATAGTTCTGCAACATTCAAAGGCCATGCCAAAATTCCGTCACCAGTTGCTTAATTAAAAAAATTTGCAACAGTGCGCATTTGGCTCGCCTGAATGAAGACCGAGATCAGGTGCCAGTCTGGCAGAGCCATTTGTTGTGGGTCAGTGGAGAAGCAGTCACCTTCAAATGATCATTACATTCACACTCCGAGAGAAGGCAGTCTCCC
Organism: Escarpia spicata; assembly: GCA_963995525.1. Taxonomy (NCBI): domain Eukaryota; kingdom Metazoa; phylum Annelida; class Polychaeta; order Sabellida; family Siboglinidae; genus Escarpia; species Escarpia spicata. Next base: position 2,899,459 of record OZ023212.1, read on the forward strand.
AGTCTACAAAAAGTGAAGTGGTGTTAAAGGGAGGCAAGGCAGTCCATTCCTCTACCCGGAATTAACGGGCGTAAAGTCTGCTGTTTTGAATGTGGGTAATTGGGAAAACTTTGACCATCAAACATTGAGGGTATTGTATCATCAATATTGTCAGTAACGCTTGTTTTGAAAGTGGATGTTTTTTTTAAACATACTCTGGGTTTAAAAATTTTGAATTACGAACGTCGTTATGTGTTTACTAAACACAATATTTGGCGGGCAATATACCTTCAACATAGTTATTATAGTTTTAAGAATATTATACTACAGTAATGGCTGTATGTATTGGGACACTTAAAAATAATTAAATTATCAGCTGTCCCAAAACATAGGGTGCACAAAAATAAGTCTCAGATTGACTGTCCCAATACTTAGGGACATGAACGAATCCTGACGTCATGTTGTCCCTGTTTTACTACCCTGGTGTCAACCTGGCTTTGTAACTTCACCATGGTTACCTCGTCTATTACCCTGATACTAAGAATTTTTTGAATGGCTAAACTATCGAGTGTACATCGTTTTCTAAATTTAGTACAAATGTTTTTGTTAGAAATTTGACATTACTCCCAAGAACAGCAAGAATGTCAATTGACTTGAAGTCTGCAACTTTGTAAGCAATCCGAGCATCTACCAATGTAGCAGGTGCCTCGAAGGGTGCAAGTTATTGACATTGTCTGATCAGAGTCACACTTGCAGTTAACTGTGTTTTGATATGGCAAGAGGCAACAATTGGTTCGGTGTACTTGGAGATAATCTTCCCAGCTATAATTAGACTGAGCCTTGCTGTGGAAAGAGGCAACAATTATTTCAGTGTAGTAGATGATCTTTCCAGCTATAATTATAACAGTACAGCTGTAGCGTTGGCCAGTTTTAATGAGCCAGATGGACCTGTAGACATGGAGTAATCAGGGGCCTAGCAGTGAATCTAGGGGCCAGCGGGTCCCTGGGCCCCCGCTAAATTCAGACCCTGAAATATTCTGCGAATTCCTACTAAATATACTGCGGATTAAACCATCAACTACAGATGAAAGAAAGTGCCAGTCTTGGGACAATGCAGACAGTCAAGAGATCAAGCAGTCTTGTACATTACAGCCAAACATTGGGGAACTGCAACTAGGATTTTAGATGCGTATTATGACACTTCCTAAGTGTATAAAGGCCACGACTGGTAGCCGAGAGAAGGGCGAAACATTGCTGCTGGTGATACAGTAGTTACATCACCCAAGTTTGTGTTGTTTACATCAGAACAGCTGCGACTGTAGTAATATTTACAGAGCAGCTGTGATTGTAGTAATACACTGTTTTATTTATGCATCTGCATGCTTGTCAGAAATATGAATAATTGCTGTCCCAATACATAGGGACAAAAAATAATTACATTTATAAAGGTGTCCCAAAACATACGATACAGAATTATTTTTGGGGTAGATTTTTAGGGTGTCCCAAAACATACGGACATTACAGTAATTAATATACAAACAAACTAGGAACAGATTCTGCTCCCTTTAACAGCTTCAACTCTTTATTACAAGATTTTTAATATGAGTATATACAACGCCAATCACACCACCCACTGGGTACACCTGTTGTACACACATGTACACCCATGATACATCACTGTGTACATCAGCAGTACACCTGTGGGTACAACTTCGATGATATAATTAGTTACACCACACTGCAGGCTGCTTTATGACCCTGAAAATTCTGGGCTCTGCTTATGATGGGTCTGTTGACATTTTAATAGTTGGTGCAGCAGATAAGTTGGATTGGAAGAGAAACATCAAGTAACCATAACTATATCGGTGAAAACCAATATATATCTAGTGGAATAATCACTAGTACTATATATATATATACAGTGTATATATAAATTATCTATGAAGTCACCAAAGTCCAGATATGTCCAGTGGAAATAAGGGACCAGGTCAAAATAAGACAGAGGAAAGTCCTCTTTCTTCTTCAATGTAAGTGCATAATCCCACTCTGGAGCAGTGTCGCACTCTTGTGATTACATACAATGGGGATGAAGGAGGTGATTGTGTACAACATGGTTAAAATAATATAAACAATGGATAAGATATGGATAAAAACTGTGCTACACTCAAAAATACACTGGTATTGGTCAAAAGAGACAGAAATGCTAAGAGTAATAATAATAATTAGAACACTTATAAAGCACTGTGACTCCAGGTTACCCTGTTCACTGAGACAAAACAAGTAAAAAAGTCGAGATTGCATCAACATAAAATATAGCACTAAAAAAATCCAAGATCATTGAAACATGGCAACAAATGTCCAATCAAATTATCATTAAGAAACTTACAAAAAAACATTTAAAAAAGAGCACTAGAAATTTAAGGTCATAAAAACATAGCCAAGAATAAATAATCATTAAAAAGTCCAATTGAGTGACAAAATTTAATAACAGTGAAAGTTCAGGAATAAAAGGCTCATTTAAACGGGTGAGTCTTAAGAAGTCTTTTGAAGTGGTGTAAAGAGTCACATTTGCGCATATCGTGGGGAGATTGTTCCATGGAGAAGGCACAATCACCTGGCGGAGGTGTGCACTGTGTACACTCAGTAGAAAATCTGATGACGATCGCAACGTTTGAGCTAAAGCATCCAGAGAAGTCAACCTTCCCTTGAAGGTGTCTAGGGATGGGGCTGTGACTGCGCACTCAGGCAGTTGGTTCCAAGGGCCGATATATGGTCCCATAGGTGTCTAGGGATGGGGCTGTGACTGTGCACTCAGGCAGCTGGTTCCAAGGGCTGATACATGGTCCCATAGGTGAATGACAGCATATTCATTGGAAGCCTAACCCTAAACAATCCCAATCCTAACTATTACTAACTATAACAAACTCCAACCCTAACTAATTCTAACAATATCCTTAACCATAATTAATCATAATTATTTATACCCGCCATGAGATTGGTTCCTAGTGCTAGCATGTGGCAGACTATGGTCCTCCACAACCCTCAGGAAATACCACATTATCAAATATCCACATTTATTCTGCCTCTTAAATGCCAGTCGGAAAACAACCAACATTTATGACGGTGTAGTCTATGAGAAACAAATTCTGTTCGTGCTCCAAATATGTTTGCTGTTATGGAAAGACAGGATTTAGTAGCCTCATGACTGTGAAACATATCTGAGGTTAGTCCTGGAAAAAATTTACTTTATACCCTGCTGATGCTCAATGGCAGAACCCTGAGCTCGTTTGCTATATAAATTAAACAAGAGTGGATGTAGTTGGTAAAGGTCATTTAATAATTGTACCAACAGGAATTAAATCACGTACACGATGAGATAAAGCAGAACAAATCATATTCTCATCGAGGTACTACACAAACAATTATCAAATGACAATCAGATTTGCAAAGGTGGGGCGGCCATTTCCCCCCCACCATGTATAATCGATAAATTGGACAACAGTATAAAGTACTATACTGGAATCACGGTAGGTAATACATCAAAACCTACTTTAAAGATGCCTCTCAAACATTACAACAACTAAAACAACTACTTATCAATCCTACTTTATTTTCCGCCCTAAAAACCCTGCGTACACTTGCTGCTGTGTCATCAATAAGGAGGAAAAAGCCTTCAGGCTAAACCTCGGGTACAATATATGAGCAGGGAAAAGCGTCACAGAAAAATTACCGGTACATAGACCGTATCACAACAAATTACATTGAAAACAGAGTATAACACTGTGATTACATGTTATACAACATTAGCAAAATGGTGGTAGAGAGGGGAGGAAGGTGGGATAAATTTAATCTTCCTTTGTGTTGAAAAACAAAGACGTGTTACGCAGTCAAATTCCAACACAAAGGGAACGGTCCCAGCTCGGCCTCGTTTTGAGTCCGGGTAAGTATTTACATAATCCGGACCGTTGTTAGACTATCATTGAACAAAACGTTTATTGGCATCTTCGCCTCACATTGCATAAATACAATTTTTATGTATGTAAAAATAATCATATTGTGTGGTATTTGACCAACGTCTTTCAAGCTCTCAAATCTCTGCTGGAGTCTGACTATAAAGAAGCCTTTAAGTCTGTAGTGTGACTCAGGGCGATAGACAACCAAAGATTTCTTGTAAACGATAATATAGAATGTCTGGTCCTGTATTTAGACACTTGTACTCTCTGCCAGTAACAGTTGTTAGTCATCTCTCCAACAATTAAACCCACTTCACTTCTTATCAAACTTATTACCTTAGGTAATTTGTAAACAAGCTTATTGAGTTGATAGCAAGATTATTTGAATTAAACACTTGGCTCTGATAGTAATTAGAAAACTGTAAAACTGTTAAACAGTTATTTAATTGTTTAAATACTTTCAAATGCAACACACTTTGAGAATAAGTATTCATGAAAGAACACACTACAATATATTATTACATCATTAGTACAGTGAAATAAACAAAACACCCCAACAGCCCACCCCAGCAGCCCACCCCAGCAGCTGAAGCCATAACTATATCCATCCCCATTCATCCCCTCCATACCCTGCCCAGCTTCCCTCTCTCCCAGCTGCTTCCCATAGTTTATCCCACCTGCCCTGTTGACGGGATATGATATGCCGTGCTAGTCCCACACCTAATGGGAAGAGAGGAGAGACAGGACTTCCTACAAGGTATGTTCTGAATGCCTCCCCAGTCCTCCCCTGACTCAACGGGGGAATATAAATACCCCAAACTGACAGTCATACTTGAAAGGAACCCACAACCTTTCACTCTGTCAGAAGCCATCGTCTATCACGTGTGTGCAGAAACGTCATCATTAGGGCTAAATATCAGAAGAAATGCTGTAAAGTCATACATTTGTGCCGCGGTGGAGGTTTTCCACCAGAACTGCCAGATACTGTTCGTTAACACAGATGGAGTCCTGCCGTACTACTTCACCATTCCTACTCTGGCATGATTACCCTGAGTTATCACTAATTACACTTTCTAATTTTCAATGCAATACAATTAACCTGACAACCTTCTCAAGAACTTATATCATATACAAAGGCATCCAAAGTTTTTGATAATTCTATTTTCCCCACTAATCATAATAAAGCATTAATAATATATAATAATACATTTAATCACAATGAAGCATTAATAATATGCAATAATAAAATAATATATACGGACTGTCTACATACTGTTTATTTATGTTTGTTAAAATATGGGGACTGTTTAGGATTAATTTATATGCTTCTCATAATATCAATAATAATTTTAATTACATCTATTTTTTTCAATTGAGGAGGACATTTTAAGGAAATTGTTAACAAGTACATCATTCTCAGATATAGTTAGTTATCACACTTCAGCAGATAGTAGTTTTCATATTTCAGTTGGATTAACCACACCCCAACATGCCAGTGAGCAGACTTGTTTGTATGCACAGAGAACCAGTGCCAACAAGCTCCAGTATCAGCCAACAACTGACACTGCGCCCTTCTCAGGAAACACGGCCCTCCCTAGCTTATCACTTATCAGCACAGACCTGAACTTCTACAGGATCACTGCCTGGCAAGTTTCCCCTGTCAAAATATCACAAAATGCCACAGAATTCAGCATATTCTAGGATCACCACTTCCTGGCAGGCTGCTGACTTCCTGACACAGTCTGGTAGAGAGGCCTACCATTCGGTGCTATGGCCCTTAACCACATCCATACAAGAATCAACGCTGTTATGCAAAGTGTTGAGGGGATTAGGCGGGGTGCAGACAGGGGCCATGTGTTGCCGTTAGCAACATGATCCAGAAATTTCTAGGCATAGGCATTGGATCATAATGAGGAGAGAAGAAATGATGATGGAACATGTCTGAACCTGGACAAACTGTTCCATATATCAGATCCATTGAGGGGACGGAAACGTTGTTCCTTTTAACAGATGTGCCTTGCGTTGGAAGTTGACATAGCGAGATGCAAGTGTATTTTAAAGTTAATCTACATTTGAAAAGTACAATGTATGTAAAAATATGTTTATTTTACATTTGTTCAATTACTCCCATATCCATGTAATGGAACCAGAAACTAACTTTCAAGATTTAACAATTTATTTAACAAGATTTAACACTTTGCTTAACAAGATTTAACAAGACTGCCACACACTGACACAGAGCAAAAAACCCAGATCACGAGTTGGGAGGATGACATCATTGGTATCTAGGTTGAATCCACCCTTGTGACTTCCGAGATATTTGTTAGTTCAGTTTGAAACATATCCATGCTTCTGGCAGGTGCACGTGGCATTTGCAAATGTTACACTTGATGTCATATTATTACATTCCCTGAACCACCACGTTATAGATTCTAAGACATTTCCAACCCTGGCCTTGAGTTCTAACACTGTTTTCTCACTAGTTATCATTCCCTGACTTTTGTAGACCATGACAGTTCTGAGCTAAGGGAAGACAAGTCCTTTAAGTAGCCCTAAATCAAGTGGTCAGTGAGCTGGAGCTTCAGGTGGTCATTTGTGACCTGTTAATGGCCATTCACTGGCCAGAGTGTGCAGTAGATCATAGACAGACCACCTGCAAGGTACGAGCTGCAAGGTACACTGGTCCCTGGAGGGATGGGGCTGGGGGGAGTTCAAAGCAGGAGGGCAATACCTTGATAGACTTGGGAGAAGGACTGGACAGGGCAGATTATACTGGGCACATGGGATGGGCTTAGGACAACACTGTGCAACATACTGAGTAAATTATATTTTGATTAACATTTTCTTCTTAACATAATTATCCGGTTAAGTTATTCCAGTGTTTATTAGTTGATTGTTGAAGAAAATTAAAATATAATTTATTGTCCCAGCATCATGCACATTTTCACCACAAGAACTGATATTGTGGGTTTTATGGTGGATGGATTAAGTACTTTTGTGACATATGAAAATACACTCTGTAATGTTGAAGACAAACATCTATGAAGTGTGAAAAGAGGTTGCGGTGTGTGTGTGTGTGTGTGTGTGTGTGTGTGTGTGTGTGTGTGTGTGTGTGTGTGAGTGTGTGCATGCGTATGCGCGTGCACACAATTCATGCGTACATAAAATTATATAATGCATTAATGGTTATGCAAAGTCAATCAGTGTTCAATCAGTTTAACAATGCAATTATTATGAGATATCAGGTGAGTTTTATATATCTTGTTCATTGTTAACATTGATTTGTCAGAAATAATTAGATTAAGCTAATACGATATAGTAAAGATGAACCACACACGGCCAACGCCCGTACAAGAGTAGAATCAGCCTTTTACAGCTTACAGCTGTTTGGTTTAAAAACACATTAGCATTAGCACAGGGAGTATGATGTTAACTAGAGTTAGCTGGACCAACAACTCAATCACGGATTTGCAATCAGGAATTGGGTGTCAAAAACGTCGGTTTCCATAATAAGTAGCAGGCGTATACTTCGTAGTAGGAAGGTGGGAGTGTATATTGGGTTATCTCTACATGAGCTCACTGTCCGGCCATACAGCAACGTCATTTCTACTTGTATTCCTCACTGGTCACATGATTGTGCAGGCTGACAGCGTCATACTTAAAACAACTCACTCACATCAAAATTACATTTAAGTACTCTTGAATAAAAATACCGTAAAGACTGGAGATAAAGTAACAACATTTTTGCACAAGGAAAGGTACCGTACACCTTGCTTGTATGCTACAGGTTCATAAGTTTTTGTTGCCTGTCCGTGACGTCAATGATTAAGGCTAATTCTTAGAACAACTCAACACTTTCTGGTGCACGGTTCACAGAGTCTGGCCCTAACTCTAAAGCAAGGCTGACAGATAAAATAGTGGAGTGCTGACAAGAGCTATGGACTGCTGACAGTGACAGCGTCAGCAATTGGAAGTGTTGACAGTGATGTTCTGTCTTGCACAATATCCATTTTTAAAAGCTGAAATTATAGATTAATAATAAGATAAATATCGATGTTTCTAATTATATGAACGTTATTTATAAACATATACAAATGTTTCAGGCATTATTTTATTTGCATTGTAGTGCCAATTAAGGATCCCCTCATAAATAACTATACTTCTAGGATAGATGGTTCTAGGATAGATGGAAGGACAGTTTGGTTGATTAAGTCTGATTAACATACACTGAACAATCTTGAGCAATTATTGGTATTATTCTTGCTGAAATTCTATTAAATAATATTTATTGATAAAACTAATTTAAACTTGTCCCTAAGGTTTACTTGTTGTTTTTAATGACATGGACATTTAATGAGTTTACATATGAATTAGTTTTTAAACTTAGAACTAGTTATGAACAGTTTGTATATTTCTTTTTTTTGTATAGCTTTATCTGACCTTACTATGTCTAGTATATTGTATTTTTATATGCTTATGATGGTCAAAATAAGCACTGTCTGTCTGTCTGTCTGTTTGTGTATGTATTAAGTTTGTCCATTTTATATAAAGCACAGTGAGCTTTCAAGGAAACTGCAGTACATAAAAATAAATGTATAACAACTATTATTACATTTCTGTTTCCATTCAGAGCCTCAAGATGGCGTGGTCACCGTCAGCTGCAACGTCGCCCTCTGGTGATGACCTCTACCACGTTGTGCGACCCCACCATGCTGGCCACTCAGGGGAGCTGCAGCTAGAGGTGGGGGATGTAGTGACCGACTGCCGTAATCTTTGCAACGACTGGACAGTGGGTCGCTGCCTCAACACAAACACTCTGGGCATATTTCCCTCTGACTGCCTCGAGCCTGCGCAGGGGGAGCCACGCTGGGAGCAACAGGTGGGCAGGGAGAGGGAGGGAGAGGCAAGTAAACAGGCTCCGAGAGTGTGTGGGGAGGAGCCCGGGGAAGCAGCACCTGTGGAAGAAGGTTCCGTGCAGGTCATAGCAACACCTCCCAGGGGAAGGAGGAACACACCCACTCCGCCCAAGAATATCACTCTGACTGGGGCCTGGAGCACGCCCCGGAGCAGCCGGAGTACTCTGCCAACAAACCAGAGCAACCGGAGTACTCCGCCGGTAAACCGGAGTGGCCGCCAGACTCCATCTGATGTTGATGCTCATCATAATTCCACCGATGCCTACGACGTGGATTCGGTCAGCATTGTAGCTCCCCCTAGTGTTGGTAGTTCACGAGGATCACTGAAGCAACTGGGCAAACCTCATATGCTTGTGAAACCGAATCGAGACACCCAGGCCATCACCCCAGAGAGGAAGAAACCACCAAAGGTACCTCGGCGACTGACACCCCAGCGCACCCCACCCCCTGCAGTCCGCCCCAGGGTAGTGATGTCACAGTCGCAGAGTCGACCTTCGACCCCAGAGCTGCCTCACACAGCAAACTGTAGCGACACCGAAGTCGACGCTGAATGTCGATGTCGGACACCGACACAGACTGACACGCCATCAACGCACCACGGCTGCCCACAGTTGAGTCGTGCCATAGCGTATTCGATCTCCATCAGTTCACTCGACCACATCGCCAGTAATGCAGACAACTCAGCCAATGAGAAGATCCAGCGTCAAAACAAACAATACACCGACGACAACGGAACAGATGAAACCGACCTCGGTGTATCGATGGTCTGTTACCATGACTACCGCACCCTCGAATACCCGGTGCAACAAGACGCGAGATCGCTGCTTCAGGGGCAGACACCACGAGTGAGACGAAAACCGGTCATGCGGAACCGCAACCAAAGCCCGAGCGCTGGCGAACACCAACATGTGTATTACCGTGACAAAAAACGTAAGAACTACACGTCGCAGACAATGGTGTCGCTGTTCACTGGAATCCTCCTCGGATTTGTCACATTCGCCATCATGTACTTCTATCTCGACTACTGGATCTGGGTCGCGCTTGGTGTCAGTGGCGCCACCTGTCTGCTGTTATGCATTGTCTTCACGATGTCACGTCTCTGTTGCTGTATCGCTGCACTGGTGCTGCCCTCTACGTGCACGCCAGCCGGTCGCATCGCTATACTAATCCTGCTTTCTGGCCTCCTATTGGACGGACCGATAACCGATATCTATCGCAACATGGCGGAGATGTCGCGGTCGATGGGATGTAGTGCCGAGCAGTCATACAATCAGAGTCTGCTGCTGCTACAGCCGTTTGACGGAATGATGGACCAGCTCAATGACACCATTACACAGCTCCAGTATGCCGCTACAGACGTCAAACATGGTCTGAAGACACTGGATGATCACATGGACGACGTTGGAAAACACGTCAACAACGGCCATGTCCAACTCATGGGCGCTGGACGAGTAAGTTTCAGTTGACCTCTTAGCTTTGAACTCTTTAGTTGTATTCTCAGTAAAATTTTATGTTGCTCAAATAGTTTAAATGTGTCCTATATGTTGAATGATTACTTAGTAAAATGGGGTGTATATGTAGGGTTTCAGGGCTGAACTCTAGTAGATTACAATTACAAAATTAACCTGTCTGAAATTTCACTCAAATTTGCTGTTATCGTAATTTTGCCCTGAATTTATTACAATACAATAATATTTCATTGTCCTACGAAGGGAAATTTGTGTGCAGCGTCCATGTGTCTAAAATATAATTGTGATAAACCTAATCGCATCATTGGTCCACATCACGGATAATATATATAATGTATATATGCACATAGTAAATAAATATAAATAAATGTAAGTATTGTATTGCTTGTGTCAACATATCCACAGCTTCAACCTATTAATCTGACTACCCCCAGCAACTTGATCTAGAGTGGAAAGGTATAGCAATAGGGGTTGAGAGGGGTAGAGGAGCCAATGTTGTAGGAAACACTGATCCTGCCAGTAAAGTACATGGGCATCCACTATCAGAGTCAAACAGGCTGCTATCACTCCTTTCCCTGCTGGGAAATCACCCATCTGCCCTGGCAACAGCCCAGGTCTATCCATCACAACCCAATTAATTAGACCTGCTCAGGTGGGGGACTGTCTCCTGGACCTGCAGCTATCAAATACTACACCCCCTCCCAGCCCTGGGCTGTATGGGGGCTAGGTAGAAGATATGATTATCTGGGTAGTCAATTCAGGATAATCAGGATTGGATTAAGGTAGAAACCAGGAAACTGTAATCGGTGCTTGGGAAAACAAGGCCAGAAGGGATGGGTGGGCGCTGTGTTGTCTGTGCAATTAGGGATAACTACAAGACAGGACTGATCGGACACAAAACGTTGTACTGGATATTGAGTATACGTGATACTATTTTTATTCAGTAATGTAGCTAACATAAATATTATAGTGTACACTATATATGTGCAATTGTGTATAAGGATACATATGTAAGCACATAATTATTATTACACTCAATGCACAAGCAATAATGGACTGTGTGTACAAATGCACGCACGCACGCACGCACGCACGCACGCACGCACGCACGCACGCACGCACGCACGCACGCACGCACGCACACATACAAAAACCATAGACCTTAACATGAGAATCTACTTCATCTTTAGTAATAGACATGGCCGCGTGTTGCAAAATTTATTTATTTTCTCCAAAACAAAATTTTATATGTGTACTTGAATGCATATTTTGTAAACACCCCTGAAAGGTGTATCATACCTGCATCTCTTCGTGTATCAATACAGTTTAATTAAATATTACTTATTATTATTTCAGTCGTGCAGAGTGATGGTGAGACAAGCCTTCAACGAGTGTGCGTCTGGTATCGAAGGTGCCATGAACCAGTGCCTGGATGTGATGGGGGCACTGGGCACTGTTTACCACCATGCCAAAGACGTGCTTGACCGCATCAACCCTGACCGGTGGGTCTCGCCCCGCCTACAACACCTCTACAAGAGACAGAGCGAGAAGGACCTTCCCATGCCTGATGAGTCAGTGGCCAGTTGTCTTTTTCTGCCTAATAATGTCTTTCTCCTTTCTACTTCTTCCACTGTGTCCCTGTGGTACTGGGGGTGGGGGGCACATCATAGGTCCATTCCACCCTCTTGATACTTTCCATCTATCCCAATCTTCCATTTCTCCCCACTCTGGGTTGTTCATCCCTATCCTTTCAAGATCTCTCTTGACACTGTCTCTTCATCTCATCTTAACTTTGATCTTCCTTTTCTCCTACTACCACTGTCTTCTGCCTCACATGCTCTCAATGCTGGCAAGCTCTCCTCACTCATTCTCTGTATGATCTGTACACGTCAATCTGCCCCCTGTCTGTGTGTCGCTGTAGGGAGTCAGCTGATGTTTTGTGTACTACTCCACTCGGTACCCCCCTATTCCCGGTGTATCTGTGTTATGTTCATGCAGCCGTTTCTCTGTTTGTACTGAATTTACACCAACTATTGGTGTAGGGAGACGGCTGTTGTATATACTGTCTGCTCAGAACCTCTCACACGCCTGACCGAGAAGCAACTCCGGCCACTGGGAGCAAGATCCAGTGGGTTAGAGACAGAGACCACCACTCTGTGAGTCCACGGCAGGTTACACATTTACCCCCTGTGTGGGATCTTTTACTTCCCCTGGCACAGACACCAGATAGAAGGGACCAACGGCTTTTAGCATCTCTTCTGAAAGACACAAACAATGTGAGGGGAATATAATTGCCAAAGTTTCAAAATGGTGGCATGTGGAATCAAACTACAATGCCTGTGACTGACAGTCCAGCACTCCACCGTTATTTCCTGTTTCTCCAGTCCAATTATTTCACTTAAAACATGACATTCCTTTGCCCTACTAATGTGACTAGTCACACGGGGTGTGGTAGTTCACCAAACTCTAAACTGCGAGGATTGGGATTCCAGTTTCCCTACAGTAGTGTTGTTTATAAACTTGGGCAATTTCATCCCCTTCTACCTGGTGGCTATACCAGGGGAAGTAAAATACCCTACACAGGGGGTAAATATGTAACCTGCCGTGGACCCACAGAGAGGTGGTTTCAGTTTCTAACCAACTGGTTCTTGTGACCTCCGATGGCCAGAGTGGCTTCCTGGTTGGGCGCACGAGAAGCACCAAGCAGGCAGTGTATATGACAGGAATGTTCTTGTTGACGTCTAACAGGGGTGATGAGATATGGCAGGATATGGTTGGCTGATCTCAACTGTGTGGATCTGTAGTGCTGTTTGCAGAAAGACAAGAAATGTTAATTTTGAAATAGACGCTTTTTGTTGTATGTAAGCATATTTGTTAAGAAATGTAAACATGTTTACTGGGTGATATTTTCAGGTGTTTTATTGCATGAAAACATAGTTTTAAAAACTTGACTCATTCAAATTGATAAACCTTGTTGCTATGAAGTAGTAAATGGGATACAAAAATTAAATGTATAAAACTATGAATACACTTTTTACAAACAATGACAAATTATTCAAAACATATGTACCAACGGTAACAGTTCACATAGGTTTTAACATAATTTAACAACATTTATTTAGAACCAATTATGTAACTGTATTACACATATTTTTTTAATTTATATTACTCTTTTTATCTCTTAACTTATTAGTTTGGTTTACTCATTTATATATTTTACTTATTATTTTTTAATGGCATAACTTTCAATCCTATTTGCATGTATTACTTAACTGTACATATAATAAAAAGCATACTTTCATTCATTCATACACCAAACATTCAATTCATGGCTACACCCTCATGCCAAATTTGAAACTACCACGTCCACCAATAGACACAATAACTGGCACGCCAGAAGAAAACCGATGGAGAATTCCTAGCCAAATGTCACAACTGCAATCAAATTTTCACAAAACCAAAAATCATCATATCCGTTTCACATGCACGTGATGTAAAGTTGAAGTGCAGAGAAGCTCATAAGTAATCTGCGCGGCCCATCAGCGTGGCAGTGTACCTTTACAATCTCGCACGCTCTCGCACCTGTGATCACAGCTGTTGCGAACTGCCCCAATCTCCCACCGACTCCTGGCAGTGCATCCAATTATTGCTCCCTTCAGGCAAACTATTTCTAGGGGATTGCACTTAATTGAGAAAGTCTGCCAGTGTTGATGAAGTCTGCTATAGCTCTGCCCACCTCCAGCATGCCCAAGTCTAACAAGCTCAGACTTCTTACCTTCTGACAGCTGCACTTTATATACACACGTCTTAGTAGCAACAAACTCATCTGCACTCACAGAAAGCTATGTTTATCAAGGCATGGGGAAATTAAGTTATGAATATAAATATTTCTGAATGCGGAGAGTATAGTTTAATTGAGGACAGTTTAGTTAAAAGTGAAAATATTTTTATTTGGAATTTGGATGTTGTTGTGTGCAGTGATCTGCTGGGATTGTTTTATTTATTGATATGGTAAAGAAGTTCTAACCAAAAAGGAGTTTGGCTAAATACAGAATTTTCATTTAAATATCACAAAACTAGTCATTTTTACAATAATGAGCATACATAATTAATATCTGAATGCTGTTCTGAAACTGTTTTACCCGGAATAAAATATCTTATTGTCAATCTTACATACAAACATATTTCACGGCCCAAAGTATAATTTGTTTTAAAATTCAAATCAATGTACATACAAGATAGCACAATCATAATATGTCATGCAACTAAAACTCTCGTACATCCACTTAACTGCTAAAATCTGTTTTGACTGTATTAAATACGAAACTGCCCATTTTTTTATTATAATAAAGTAACCTACTATTACAATATTTTGATGTTAAATCCAAACACTGGTGCATTGGGAGTCGAAAATGATTCTACAGGTTCCATATTCCACCAATACGTGGAAAAGGAAATATGTAACTTTATCAGTCAATAACTCAAAATAACAACCATTGTATTTAAAATAATACATCATCCAAGGACGCGAATAATCACAGAAAGAGGCAACTGGACCATGGCATTTCGGATGAGATGCACTTACAGTGATCCAAAGTTACCATATTAATATATAATATATATATATATATATACATACATATATAGATTAAACAATAGATCCAACATGCCTACCAAACACAGACTCCCAACCACCAGTGACTACTCCCGGCAGTGACACAAATATTATGCATAACTACCAAGTCAACAAATCAAAAATTTCACAGACAAGTCAATATTTTGCAGCCAACCACAATTTGCCGCATTAAGCATCCATCAGAAGTGGACGCAGTAATGAATGTAATCAGTGGGAGAACACAGTGACCACTGGTCAGTCAGGAGTAACTGGACAACTGGTCAAGGGGGCATGGTAGTTACAGTGAATCTCACCAATACTGAGTGGTCATTTATGCTCTGGCCAGTGCCACGTAAGGAATTGACTGGCTGGATTGAAGTGGACGAAATTATAATAACCCACTCTGACATCATTCAGGAGTTATGAAAGACTGCTGCTTAATGGGGGCTACAAGTAGGGGGGGTGACCCCCTATTGACAATGTATTAACATCACTGAATAGTCTATTGTTCTGATTATACTATAAATACTTTAGTGTCGTACGTGCCAATATTACATCTAACAAACAACTCATTCATGTTTTTGTCTTATTGTATTATTTATATTCGGGAAATAATATATGTCAGTTCTGCTTTTATATAAATGAATTATCTGAATCAGTAGAGTGCAAAAAATGGAAGGAAATGAAATTAGTTTACGGGGCAGACATAACAAAATTACCTTTGCTTTTCATAGATGTGCATTCACAAAACTCATTAATCGAAAAGACATTTGAACCAAACTGATTTGACTGTGAACCAGGAAATGTCGAATGTACAGTCATGTTTTTAATCTCTGTAAACCCAACCAACTGCAAAAGAACATGAAATTTAAATTAATTAATAATTACAATCATCTAGATGTGAAAGCTAGCATAAACTTACATGTAACCTTAATCAAAATTTGATACGATCTTGTGTTGTACAGTGATCGTAACTACAATGCGAAGTTCCTTTACAAATATGATTGTGTCTTGTTAGTGTGAATGAGACTACAACATGAAGTTCCATCACAGATATGATTGTGTGTTGCAGAGTTGCGATGACACGAAATGACAAAGACATCTGTGAACCCCTGGATACTGAAGCTGTGTGTCAACGTCTCAATGACACCAACTCTCTGTGTCAGCCATCACAGTGGGCAGGCGAGGCGATCCACGGCGCTATCAACGCCACCAAGGAGGCAATGCTCAAACTAAAACTAACCCTCAAATTCAGCGCAAGCACGCAGCCATTCTACGATACCAAAGTAAACACGTCAAGGTCTATTTACCTGGTAAAGATCAAAGTGCAGCGTGAATTTGAGAGACAGACTCAACACTTTCATTTTGTCATCAGCGTCTTGAAGAAAATATGCCCCACTGCTGTGTTGATTCTGATCTACGTGGCTTATGCGTACATCAAACAATACGTATCACTTGACAGTTACGACAACATCTATGTGACGAAACGGTTCCGCGACCTTGATCAGAAACGTGCCTCCGCCACAGGAGAGAGCTTGCTCCCGCTGAAGAAATACGAGCGAAACTACCTGATCGACACGGGCGTCTCGGAGAGAAATCAGCCAGAGATGGGGTTAGGGCGTGTTGGAATGTGCGTGTTAACACTACACTTCTTATTGACGGCGACGTGTTACATGTTCAACTATGTCTTCTACTGGGTGTTGGGTCTGATCAAGACGTACGGCAACCCCGGCGTGGACGTTACCGGTCGTACGAGTCTTCAGGAAGTGATTGCCGGGGAGGGGATCATCGCTGAACTCCTCGAAGTCTTCCTTAATGGATTCCATCCAGACACTCTATTCGGCTACACCATTGATCCATATACATGTCTGCCACGACCGCACAGGCCGTCTCTTGCGTATCTGCTAATACTATCAGCGATCTACATTGCGTTGTTCGTGTTAATACTGACAAAGGCATACACGCTGCGACTTCGCAATACAATCACCGGGTACTTCTACGGAGAGAGCGAGAAAATACGTATCATCTATCTGTACAACCGCCTGTTGCGCCAGCGGACTTGTATGTTGTACACACTACAGCGGCGCGCGCGCCAGAACCACCAGCGCAGGCAGCGCCGTCGCACTGTCAGCATGTGCCACCAGACGTGGTGCGCGCTGTGTCGTGTCTTCCTCTCCCCGACGATGCGGTGTCTGGTGTGTGGTGCGCTGGAGGATCACAGTTTCAGGGACTGTGACACAGAACAATGTCGCGGCGTCTACTGCGCAGAATGCTTCCTTGACCTCGGTCAGCAGTGCCCACTGTGTCGTCCAGAGGAGAACGAGGATTATGAGGAGGTGGACACTGAGGACATGCCTGTGTACTGGGGTTCCAATGGCATCTACCTTTGAACAACTGCCATCCTCATGAGTCGAGGCTACTCACTTCTGTTGAGGTTATAAACAACGTGGCCAAACCTCTCAAAAGTAATCTTAAAATACACTAGACTGAACAACTGATGACATGGACCCTCCACCTGCCAGGTACAACATGAACAATGACAGGTATCTACTTGAAAGGGAATTTCTTAAATGTTCATTTACAATGAAGTAGTAAAAAAGAGTTGCATTGGCTGTACGATCCAAGACAAAGGGCACCCAGCCGATAAGGTGTACTACAACAGTTGTAAAGTGGCTTCATGAGAAATGATAGACTGACTACAAAGTTTCAAACAATCATTGTATTGTAAATAACTATTTATAATTATATAATAATAGCTAAAATTAAGTGTCAACACTATAACTGCAATTTGATACACGGAATTGTATGTTTAAAAACAAATGTTATCCATGTGTTTGTGTGAGTGCGTGCGTGCATGCATGCGAGTTTGTATGCGTGTGCACTAGTGTGTATTTGCCATTATGTGTGTCTAACAAACTGTATACCATGCATAGAAACTGTATCGTCTTTTTGAGGAAAAAAGTCGTAAGGTGAAAGACGGAACTTCAAGGAAATGAAATGACTGTATATGAATAATATGTTGTACATAATTAATTAGATAACAATGCAATGCAATTGATGAATTGTTACTAAATACACAGCTCGCTAAGTGATAAATGTGGTTTCTTTAAAGATGCTTCCTCAATTGGTTTAGCCCATTGTGAATTCAGTTGTTTGATGTCCAAATATGAAATGTGTAGACAGCTTAAATAATATCTGAGTTCAGTTTAATCAAACAATGCATTAATTTGTTTTTAAAATGGTCAGAGTTTATTTTGGCCTTTCCAATATGCTAACTTGCCAAAGCCAATTTGAAACATTTAGCCTTCAATATCTAAATTTGTTAGTTATGTTTTTACACACCATCATACTGCGCATTTCAGTGAAGACTGCAGTTTTGAAAATCACTTGAAATGATGCTTGATGTCATAATGTTACTGTTTCTATGAGGTCGCCATAATTTAAATATGCTAGTGCTAGTACAGGCTGTAATAAGTATGCTAGTGCTAGTAATAAGTATGCAAGACCATTGAGTTCCAACATGATCATTTTTTGTGAACTGACATTAACAAGTTCTACTTGCACATGATCACCGTCATGGAGTCATGTTTATGAACTTACATTAACAAGTTCTACTTGCACATGATCACCGTCATGGAGTCATGTTTATGAACTGACATTAACAAGTCCTACTTGCACATGATCACCTTCATGGAGTCATGTTTACGAACTGACATTAACAAGTCCTACTTGCACATGATTATCGTCATGGAGTCATGTTTATGAACTGACATTAACAAGTCCTACTTGCACATGATTATCGTCATGGAGTCATGTTTATGAACTGACATTAACAAGTCCTACTTGCATATGATTATCGTCATGGAGTCATGTTTATGAACTGACATTAACAAGTTCTACTTGCACATGATTACCGTCATGGAGTCATGTTTATAAACTGACATTAACAAGTTCTACTTCCACATGATCGCCGTCATGGAGTCATGTTTATGAACTGACATTAACAAGTTCTACTTCCACATGATTACCGTCATGGAGTCATGTTTGATACTGTTTCTTTCTGCACACAGTTTGCCTGCATGTATTGAATAAAATTGTGCAACTGTTATACACTGTATTTGGCTTTGAACATTTGGAAGAAACAGAATGCATATTACTAGTACCCCCCGGTAGACTATTAAATGTACCTTGTAAACTGCTTTGGCAATAATGCTTAATATAATAATATAAGAATCTTATTTGATTAATAATGCTGTTCAATTTGTAATAAATTTAACATATTATTTAACCAACTAACTTTTAACAGAAAAAACTGCAACTGCGACTTTTTTAGAGTTTTAAATTTGAAAGATGGCAACTTACACTACACCCCTATGTTGAGATTAAATAAAAAAATGCATTGAACAAGGCAACTAGTATATGTCTAAGAACAGATCAAAATCTACAAGTCAAATATATTATTTCTAGGTGTTGTGATTCTGCCACTAATGTCTGCTACATTTGTCTCAAGACATTATTTTGTTATTCACAAAAATACACTGATTTAGGATCACGTAGTAAATGAGAGAAGATGGACGTCTTAGAGAATGGGGATAAACCACAGATGAAATACCATAATTGAACACCACATTTATTGAAACAGAATAATGAAGAAGAGGAAGACCACAATGAAGAAGGGAAATAACACAAAGGGAAAGAATTGAACATGAAAGTGAAAGATTGGACAGAGTTAGAAAGCAATTGTGTGGAGTATTCTGCAAAAGCGTAGAGATGATTTTAGGTAAAAATATGCACAAAAGTTACTTGTCAATAAGTGTTTGTTTACCACGTCTCCCTGCAGGAATATAGGAAGGTTGGCAGTTAGAGAAGATGTAGCTTATATGACAGAAGGAACCTATATAGATAAATAATTTATTAGCTATTGATAACAAACAAACATGCAATAACTATAAGGCACAGAATGTGTGATGCCACAGTTCTGTAAATATACATAACAGTGTGACATCTAAAAATCACATCATGCAGATGAATCCTGTAATCACTGTAATATTACGGTCCTATTACGTAATCACTATACTATTACAGTCCTACTATGTGTCACTCAACCTGAAGTATCATCGACCAGACAGTCACCACTTACTGGGGTAAGACCATATTAGCTTTTAATAAAAAACAGGAAAACATTATAATGTTTCCTTCATTTCCTGCAAAGTTTGTCTAACAATCTTTTAAATTATTTTTTTTTACAGCATATTTAATCTCCACTGACACAAGCTCTGTGGAAAATTCGTGAAATTCTCCTACCTCGTTTTTCAGAAAAATTCACCCAAACCTGATACCTCTCAATTTTACCCCAATCTGGTGACAGGTTTTGAAATTGGTGAGTTCTGCAAAATAGCCACTGTGTGAATACGCGAGTGACTAACGCATATTTATTGCTACCTCGTGAATGATCTAATGCAGTAGTACATTCAGTATTCACTGGACCAACACGTCCCAAGTAAAAGTGCTCACAAAAATTAACTTGGTAATGGCAGACGAATCCTTAATGTGGTCTTACCCTTATTACCAGGGACAGGAGCATACAAAACAGTGCTGCCACCTACATGATAAATGAAAAGTCAGTACTTGCACCTACTGGGGTAACGGAAACTACAACCAAAACCACAGGTTTGACTGCTTTGTGACATAAAACAGGAGCAATACCACATTTCACCAGCTTTTATAAACAGACAAATACAAACAGTTTTTTTACACATCAAGACTGGCATTCTTTCTGGTCAAGAGGCAAGCAACGAACCAATGGACACTGACCGCTACTCAAATATCACGTTTACAATCCTCTCTTTACAGTCATCTTGCAATTAAGGTCACCCCAAGACAGCATCAAATTATTCCCGAAACAGCAGTGTAGGAAATTATATTTATGTTTCAACTAATGCTCCAAAGTAAGTTTAACTGTTGCTATTAAAATGAAGGAAATTACTCCCTCTAATATGATTACGTTGTCATTCAGGTGACTTTGGCCCAGTCACAAGGGTGACATTAATGTTCCACTCTAGCATAACACAGTGTGGGAGATTCATAGACTGACCTGTGAAACTGAAAATGGAAACATGAAAACACATACCTTCTGTCTTGTGAGACTATTGTAGAGCTTCAGACCTACATCAAACTTGCCCTCAGGGGGCTGCCACTGGGGCTGGGCTCGCTTCATGATGGGTTTACCTGGATCAACACAGACAGTGGGCGACATACAATATGTGCCAGGTCACAATATTTAAGAAATCATTGTATTAGTTTATTTAGCAATTGTACGTTTTGAATAACAATGAACAATTTAATACCTGGCGGTATATTAAATACGTACATATAGTCAGTATTAACTACACATTCTCTTACCATTGATGTATTATATATGTATATATATATATATATAATTATATATTATATAATACACCAGTATATATATATATATAATTATTGAATAATAAAAATAATTTTAATAATTTGCTCCCACTCTGAAGACACAGGGAAGATTAAATTAATATGTGTTGTATACACTGTATAAATGGCAACAGAATCATGTTCAAAATGAGTACAATATTAGGGAGGGTCACATAAGTTCACAAGTCCCAAAATATGTGAAGGAGGAGGGGGTGGTTTGCTTATCACCAAGTGTCAGAGGGTAAATAAACTGGTACTGACACTACCTAGTGGGTAAAACATGTTAATGCAAACTGATGTCAATAGCAAGTCAAATGCCATTTAGACTATATGTGGAGGGCGAGTTTGAACCAGTTGCGAAATGCTTATAAAATGAAAAAGTCGGCGTGACATGTCAACGAAAGCCTCTACCAGGTAATTTAACATGATTCTTGGATATGAAAAATGAAAGTTTCTAATTTGAAAACGAACTATCCTGAAGAATGTTCAGTAATGCTTATAAAATGGTTTTCGATTTTGTGAACCAGTGAGACCGTCCTGTAGCATTAGATTTGTTATTGCTGCTGGTGTTACAGCTAATATACTTGTAAGCATAACTACATATAATATTGGCAAAAACTATAAATCAGATGTACTTTGTCCTAGTAATTGATATTTTGTCAGAAGTGTGTCCTTGTAATAGACTATGGTGGTCATGACTGTAACTGCGATTCCACGGAACCGTAATATGATTGGCTAAAACACAAATCACCGATTCTAGAATGGCAACAAGATGATAGATAATAGGGGCAGATTAACTAGCATTTTAGACCATCTGCTAGATGGTGCTGTGAATGTAGAGTAATCAGCGGCGCCTCCTGGTGTGTGACAATGAAATAACTTGTCTTCCTCAACTATTTTACAGGATAATGCAAAACTAAATTTATTAATATAAATCTTTACATCTTGATTGGTTAAAATGACAGATACAAAAGGCATTACTATCCTGATCCTTCATATCTTAATATTTAAAAAACCCACAAATAAAATAGGTAAATTTACGAGTTTCATATATAAAGTTTGCCTTATAAAAATTACTGAAACATGCAAAGAAAATATCTTCCAACCTAAGCATGCAAACAACAAACAGACACAATCCTGCAAGCATAAAAACAACTGTACATAGCGAACAAGCCATTCCATGGAAACATGCAAAGAAAAGTCTAGCTACCATCTCCTTGCATGTATCACTTTGTAGCATTACAGCAAGCAACATGTGGTGAGTTTCTACCTAGGAATGAACCTACTTCTAAAGTGACGGGCTACTTTAGAATGCAGTGTGATTTCTATCTGATAGTGCACCTACTTCTATGGTGATAGGTTACTTCAGTGCACCTTTCTATGTCCTTCTAGGACAACCTCCAAAAATGTCATCACCAACCATTCATGCTTTAGTAATTATCTAACTAATATTTGTAATCATGTTATCCCAATTGATTAACATCTACCTATTAAATATTTCCAAGTTCATACATCAAACAAGATTTATAACAATTCTTGCTGAATGTATTCAAAAGTCAAAACAATCACAATGTCACATACTGTCCAACAGGAAGTAATTCTACTGCGTGTGTATGTCTGTATGATATTTCCAAATGTTCAGTACTTCACAGAATGTTTCACATTCATTGGTTCAATCTAAGATATTTTAAAGAGAAAAAACATGGTACGAAAGATTTGTGTAGAAAGCTGCTGTAACAGGAATACCTAGCAATAACACTTTTCAGAGGTTATCCATCCCTGGAATTAAAAGTTCCCATGGACAGGAACTGCTTCTATAAGCTCACATTCAGGGGCTGCGTCAAACTTGCATAGTTTTTGTGCAATCGCTTAACTTTAGCCGTGCAACTTTTAATTTCTGAAGCCGTGTTTATTATTTGAAGAAACACAACTTTCATATTGATAATTTCTCAAAAATAATGTGCAATAATGTACCAATAAAAAGGTATCCACATTTTCCATTTATCATGGAAAACACCATTAACATTTTATATGAGAAATATATTTTTTAAGAATGATATACTCTGATTGCACTGATACATATATTACCAGTTAGGTTATATAGATATATGATGAAAGTTGAAATACATGGCATGCCAGTCATAAAAAATGTCCTAAAGATTATAATATATTTCTGACAGTGCAATTGAAAGTAAATATTTTTCCCCATAACTTGACATATTCTTAAATATATATTTGACTTGGAAAAGTTCCGTTAAGCATAATATTTACTAACTCATTCTGTAAAAAAGTATTATATTGTTTTTATTTACTTCTGTAATTGTTTGGTGGAGTTGCACCAAAGTTAAGCAGATTGCAGTGTTTAAACATGCAATTTTGACCCAGCCCCTTACCTGTTCTAAATGAACTTGCTGCGAATGTGTTTGAGAAGCCAAAATAAACTGTTTTTATTCTCAAAATGTGTGTCCACTTCATTGCCGTGGGAACCAAATGTCTGTAAAGCATAAAATATTGAAATAGTGTACCACAGATACAATTACAAAGACAACAAACAATCTGTCAGTGTTAATTTAAAACTAATTAGGTACTGTGTTATGACAATAATAAAACAATCCAACAATAGTATCCACATAAAAATTAATAAAATGTTAATTAAAATTATTCCTCAATGACACTCCTCTGTAGTTTAAATGTTCAGTTGTCTTCATAGGTGAGCGACAGGGTACAAGTAACAAATTTAGTATTACGTTGAAGGTATTCTAACACATTGCATTCACATGCATCGTATACATTTTCTTCCAGTTCAATACTTTTAAATTGGAGTCACCAGTTATAGTCTTTCAAGGAGTTCAATTTTTTTAATAAATTTACTTTACTGACTTCTTATTGGTAATGACTATTTTACAGTAGAGATAAATTATTAAGTTTTGAATGTTACATTTGTGGTATTATAATGTATGACTACAATGCAGATGATGGAAGCCAGGCCAGTGTTGGGTAATATAATCAAAGAACATCAAATTAGTTTTTACAATTTATGCCCTTTCTACCACGAGGGAAATATTATTCATGTGCTTGCAAATTACACATTTTTTTTATTGTAGCATTTATTTAAAGGCCTGCCATTCTTGTATGTACTGGTCACCTTATCAAAATTTAATTAATGCCATATTCATGAACGAACTTGTCCCATATAGGTGACAAATGGTAGTGACAACAATAATCACTGAGGACAGCTTGTGTAGTCAGAAAATGTATAGCAAGCGTTGTTTGGTGTGTTGTTAACTCTTTGCTAATGTATGATAGCGAAACATCTCTGAATATAATTTCGCAGAGAGCCACACATCCAAATGTGACCCAATGAGCTAGTGTATGGCAACCTTCCCAAAGCATCATAAAAACCCAGAGAACAGATACTGAGAGCATCAAAACATTACCATCACCACTGAGAAAAGCTGCAGATGAATTACATTGTACTATTTTGGAAACTGAAACGTAGAGGGGCAGGATGAAGAAGCAATTTGTACGACTCTAGAAAGAGTCTACAGGGCCTGAAAAGGTAACTGAGATACAGGCAATAAGACAAGACCAAGAGAGCTAGGCATGAAATGGTATAGTGAGCAGCTGTGAAAAGACAGCTGAGTCAAAATGGAAATGGTCGGCAGGAGCCGCAATAATGAAAAGGGTCAGAACTTTCTTTTATTCCAATTTGTTTTTCTTTAAAAAAAATTGTTTCTGTGATATACCCAAGAATAAACAGTCATCGTTAGTTTAAGATACTTACACAGTAATACTGCTGACTAGAAGTAGAGGGCCTTTTTTATGAATATAAAATTACCAACCAAATTTGGCAAAAGTTTTGTTTAAATGTATACTCAATCAGAACAGAAGTATTGCAGGCTATTAATCAGGTGATTTATTTTTGGACGTGTTCAACATTCTGAATGTGAAGAATTCTCTTTATTTGTGAGGCATTGTTTCTTAGTGAGCCCTACCCTAATCACTTCTAAAATACAACAACACAATCATCAGTTTTTTGCATACTGTGAATCGTGATTATCTTATCATACATGTGTGTATTTGTGTTTAAAATGTACATATCAATACCGATTATGTTGAATAAATAAAAATTAGTTATTAATAATCATACTGGCTTTACTGCCACGTACTGTTTATAACACTACAATCTATAATACAATATGCCGTATAAACCAATATTTTACAACCTGTCATTGACACTGTAAGTGTGACTGTCACTATGTCTATGTCTATGTCTATGACTATGAACATTGTATTTACTAATAGTGATAGGATCAAAGCGAGACAATTATATAGTTGATGAGTCATGTGCGACCAAAGTAGTTAACAATTATATCAGAACGTCATACTGTAGTCTAAATATGATTTCGTTATGATTTTCTGACGCAACTGTCATAGTCCCAAGAAAGAGTGAGCGATAATAGACCACATCCAGCCGATTTCAGTTATTTTACCATCTATGATATATATTGGTCTGTTTTATATACCAGAATGATGAAGACATTATTATATAATCACACAAAGTGATATAACCCCACAAATTTACACAAATATGACGCACACAACAACAATACGATACCTTGAATTTCGCTTGACATGTTGGCTGATGACATTTTTATAACCTCGATCACTAAATGTTTGATCAATCTATTAAATTAGTTGCCGCTATGAAACGACATGAAACTTCTACTATTTCAATTAATTTCCTATGAATAGGTAAAACTTTGTTTGTCAAAAACCTGGGAATATTAAGGATTATATTTACATTCTAGAGTATTCAGCCTCGTTTTGACGTATATGTCGGCCATCGCCTTCGTCGCGTGGAACTCAAAGAAACACGATGAGCGTACCAGCTTTTATTGATGTCATAGAAAGCGAACAGGTAATCGAGTACTAGAGATGTTGCTCGCAATGTGTATTGAAAACTCCTCATTGACAAACCTGACCTTTTATACGCACCAGTTATCAATGAAACAATATCAGTCATAATGACATTCCCGGCACGACTCCACTCTCGCCGACTCGAGACTCGAATCTGCTGACTGCAAACAGCACAACCACAGGGGTCTGAGCTTGTAACATGTTGACAGGAATGCTCATTAGATAGTTACCATGTTTCTTTAATGACTTTTGAACAACCTCTAGTAAGCCATCCTATCGCTTTTATTATTAACAGAGGCTGCCTGAAGTATAATGTTTTAAAAATTTTGCCAGATTGCGAATGCAGTTTTTACTTTTGTAAGCCTCGAAGAAAGGGAATTAACTACTGGAAGAAGAATTAACCATGAACTGAGATAACCAAGAAGTTCTATGACTATGTCGCAGACTATGTCTATGACACATTTCACGAGGTTATGCCACGCCCATGTTATAAGTAACAGATTGATGCATCTTGAATGGCCATGAACTTGAGTGTGTTCATAATTATTGAAATGTCACATCAATCAACTTTTACATTCTGATGCTAGTGCACATAATTTGAACACATACTAAATGTGAATGTTCGCCCGGTTGAAGGTAGCTGAGTTGCGAAGCTACCTGAAGGAGAAGGGGGCAGAGATACTGGAGGAGAACTCCCCAGATGGCCTGCTCAGGGACATCACCCAGGTGATAGAGGCATCCAGCATCTGTTGGAAGGACACAGGCCCTGACGGCGGTAAGGTCCTCTTCAAGTGACACCCAACACTGTGGTTCATGCATTGTGAATTGTTGGTATTCAGCTCTATGGATTACCATGGTAACATAATGTCTGGCTTCTTCGATGTGCCGTCTCTGTAGCAGACATTGGTGATCATGACCTTCCAAACCCCACGGTCTGTGACACTCCTTCCAAGCAATGATGCCATGCTAATTTCATTCAGTATTTTTTTAGACTGGCTATGAGTACATTACCAGTAAAAGGCTCTCAATTATACCATCTGTTAGGGGCGGGAGAGACCTACATAGATGTCTAGAGATTGTTTAGCCAATCACTTTAAGCACATTTACAGAGACTAATACCTAGTTATTTAAATTGGCAGATTACATGTGTTAATAATTGTGTATGTCATACACTGTATTAATGTGTTGCTTTACAAATATTTGGTTCCCATGGCAATGAAGTTGACACATCTTGAGAATAAAAACAGTATATTTTGGCTTCTGTAGATTTCATGAGTACATCGTTATGTGATAATATATTTGTATGCAGCATATTTTAGAACCACAATTTGAATGTGAGTTTGCTTGTAACTTCAGAGACGGAGACAGTATTCAACAGTATTGTGTCTCTGATACTGATCGTTCCTCTTGACCAAAGTGAGAAGCTTGTCGTCAGTTTCTGTGAAAAACTTGTGAAGACACAAGCAGCAGACAAGAGGAATTCAGTACGC
Organism: Escarpia spicata; assembly: GCA_963995525.1. NCBI lineage: Eukaryota > Metazoa > Annelida > Polychaeta > Sabellida > Siboglinidae > Escarpia > Escarpia spicata. Next base: position 2,927,248 of record OZ023212.1, read on the forward strand.
ATGCGGATGTAAGTAATTCCAGCACTAATTGGTGTCTTATGGATTCATGTGTGTCCAGTTTGGTATTCTTTGCAGCAGTATGGATGTTTGGCCTATTTGTGTAATCAGTGTTTTTCTGGCCAAACTACCCCAGATAAATCTTGCTCAGTCTGTATGAGGTTTATATGTAATTAATTTATTTACAAAAAAATTGAAGAAAACAGCAGGTTTTGCCCCGTTGGCATTCCACCCTGCCTGTATTGAACCTTTAAACCACTGTAATGACTACTTAAGCCATAATACATTGTATATTATCAATGCTCTTCCTAGTAACGCTAATAAAACTGACCTTGTGACAACATTCTTAATTTTGTTTCTTTGAGTTGTTAAATACTAAGCGAAATAAACCTTTTGTATTCCCAGTAGACATTCAAAGAATACTAGAAATAGTATCCTGACATTCAACAAATTTTTATCGCCCTCTGTCACCCTGTTCAAGGTCCCATCTGGCCGTGCTTTTCTGCACATTTTCTGTACTGTTTGTTGCGACACCTAGCTGTAGAGGTGACGTCACCGCACCTAGCACCGCTAGGTTTAGGAATTTAATATTATTTTATGTCACCGTAAAGATAATAATCTTGCCTATAAATGTGTTACTGGATGCACACAGGAATTTTGTTAACTTTTTGAGTTATTGCTGTTTGAAGATTGTGAATACTCAAACTTTATCTACAAATATTCTGCTGGATGTACCAGCAGAATATTTGTAGAACTTTTTTAGTTATTGCCATTTGAACATCGCAACTGCTTAGTGTATATAATGAAAGGTTGAGCATTCATGATGTTCAAACGGTATTAACTAAAAAATTAACACAATTCGTGTGTACATCCAGCAACAAACTTATGATACGATTATTATTTTTAATGTCAAGGTGATGTAAAAAAATATTAAATTTTGCAATTTCATGTACAGTCCGAAACAAGCCACACCGCCATTCGCCGTGCTGTAGGATAGGGCGCTCTCAGTTGCATTGCCTGTGGTGACGTTGGCAACATCTGATGGGCTGGTTGCTTTGTGACGCGCATATGACCACATTTAAGCGGGCTTAATGACTTGAGTTTGCAATAAACAGGCTTCATATTTAGCACATTATTTAACAAGAGTATTAAAGGAAAACCAAAGGCAACGTTTTGGTGTTAAGCATCTAAAAGAGTTAATACAAACTAATAGTTTCCAACTACAATCAAATTTTTAACGTCAGCGGTTTACCAGGAAAAAAAATTTGAACACGCAACTACCGAATTTCTATGGACTACGCCATTGTTAGAAGAAAGTGACGTCACACTGTCGTAACTTTTCTGCGTACTATTTGTTCCTAACTCCGTTAGGTGGCGCTATGGTAAGTTTACCAATTAAACTATGTGCGCATGCGCTGTAACTGTAAATAAGATGGCTTTCCAATTCTTCGGAAGACAACGAAAACCAAATCGATTTCAAAGCAGCTGGTTACCGGTTTGAACCACAAAAACAATGGAAGATACGGCAGAGGCGGGTGCCGGTGGGCACGAACAAGAAGGCCCACGGGCAGTCGAAATGTCGAGGCGCATACCATGCCGAGATGAAATTGACTGGTGTCGGTGTGGAAAATGCCACAGCGATCTCCAGTCCTTGTTCAGGAACAAGAACTGAATATGTCTGCTGCCAGGAGGCGGTTGCTACTCGACAGCAACGCTGTTGGTGAAGGTAATTATTAATCTGTTTAGTTTATTGTTTAAATAACCGATGAGCCTAAGTTCCGGGCTGCGTATGAACTTACATTTGGGATTGGTTGACGTTTAACGTTAGATCTCGCTCTCAGTGCCACCGCACTCAGTGTTTGAACTTTGACATGTCCATTTTCTAATACCACCCATGGCTGTACCTTCACTTTTTTAAAGAAATGTAGTTGAATGGTTCCATGATTCATGTATGTGAACCAAAATTGTACAGGTCAGAGCTATGATAGAGTATGAACAATATGTGGCAGTACTACTTTTTTAAACACATGGCAGGTAGATAGATTATTTTTAACTTTATGCATACTGCAATTTTTTTGCCAAAAGTTTACATTGGCTCTTATGAATAAAATGTACCTTGAACATTTTTCAGCCAGAGCCCCCATTTGTTTTGGTGACAAAGAAAATGACCACCGTTTTGTGCTAATATTGACACATTTCAAAATGGCCTTCCTTAATCTGCATATTTCTATGGACCCAGGTATAATACTGGGATGAATACAGTTAGAGGATCGTGATGCATTCTTTGTGAAATTTGTTCAGAATAATAATCCATGTTTGCTTAACATTCGTGTAAAACTATTATTTAAAAGCTTAATTCTTTGTTACAGGTGGATTGCTGTGCATTACAAAGAGCAGGGGATTTAGAATTCTTTGTTTGGAGCAGGTGATGCTGCAGAATGGGAATTGCGCCGTCCAACAAACAAGTACGTATATATGTGCATGCATTGTTACAAGACCAGTGAAATGTGTTGTTAAATATTTATTGAAATGTATTAATAATGAACACAATACAACATCATAGTAGCACTAGCAATACAAATATATATAGATAATGTTATCAGCAATCTCATGCCTGATGCCCAAATTATTAACAATCTTCCAGGGAAATTACTTAGTGGACTTACCATACGTCATCTACCATCCACATGCTAAGCAAATTCACATAATTGAACTGACTACCATTTGAACCTAACATCAAGAAAGATAATGTATTCAAAACTAACAAGTATGTCGCACTAATCCATAATGTAAACAATAAAGGTATAAAATCAGAATTAACATGCATTGAAATAGGTTGCAGAGGCTATGTATCTGAACCCAACAAATCTAAGGCTGACAATCTCTTGGAATAAAACCACCAACAAAACAACTAATTCAATCGTATGCTTGTTTAAACTAGCCCGGCTAACGTCATTTACCCTTTCTAAATGTAAAGACGAACCACACTGATTTGACCCAAGACTAATTTAAGTATGATGACCATCACCCTAATATGACAATAATTGCAAAATAAAATTCCCCTCAACAGCAAGTAATCCTACATAAATGTGTTCATTTTCAATATGACGTACCTTAACCATTGGTCATTATTTACCTAAGCCTGCTACAACATATTACTATACATGGTTATTTACTGTATTCACACATGTACTTGGGTTATCGTTTCACACTTTATTGTATTCTACTGTAAGAATAAAGTGATACTCTCACTACAGAACAAATTATAATGGTTCCACTTAAGTTATCATAACGTATAGATACAATGTTTGTTGCACAGTCATAATTTGTTCTGTAGTGCAAAATTATCAATATTTGCCTTATTCCAGAAGAACACATGTTTAATGGTAAACAATTTATATAAAGGAATGGTGTCGTTATAGAACCGATTTTTATATGTCATTTATTTACAATGTCAGATGTTTATTTGAGCCTAATTTATTTCAGGTCTCAGGTGGGCTGCAGAGTACAGAGAGTTCTACCAGCATGCGCCAGCCATGGAATAAGATCAAGGTTCCCTGCCCCCGATGGGGGACAACACGAGGGATACCACGCTGGACTTGAAAACTAAACTAGACAATGTACATGTGACCCGTGTAGGTTGGTGGTGGCAGTATTTACTGTTTCTCTACAAATTGACTGACTCTTGCTGCCAGCAGATCCTCCTTCTCTGGTTTTGGGACATCTGCCCCAGTGACTGTGATCGCATGCAGTGTGATATATCTTTATAAACACATCTGTCACTCAATCCGTGAGCATTTGTAGGTGGGTACGTGGGTTCACCTGCTGTGGTCTGTTATGCAGCACCCATTGCTTGCGTCTTTTGGACCACATGACACCAGTCTCAACAGGTTTGTCTGGGCTGGGACGTGGTCGGTAGTTCCACGCCAGAGCAGACAGCATCAATCTAGCTTTCATTCCTACAGTGAATATTAGTGCTTGCAGTATTCTAATAAAATGTCTGCAAACAACTGATGTAACACACCAGTCTATATGTTGTTAGTAAGCAGCTGTTATTTACCTTATGACTGTAGCATTCAGTGAACTTTAAAGTGCTTTTCCTGTGTAAAGTGTTGGTTGTTTTTAGTAACAATACAATGGCCAATCATGGTAATCGTACTGGTACATTAGTAAACCGATACTGATCCTTACAAATAAGGCATTCCATCATCACATTCCTTCACATAATTTATTATAACTTGTTTTTTCTTCTTAATTTCTGTATCTACTGTATATACAGTCACTGTATTTTGATATCATGTTTTGATTTTATATTTCTTTAATAAAATTGGTGATAATGACACAAGTGCTCTTATTTATTTCATTACAGCCAATTGCATTCTGGAATGTAATTATTACACGGCGATGTAATTTATTACACTCAAGTAACTGTACTCATAAATGTACACAGCAACTGATTACAAGGAATAGGTAGGGTGATACAGAATGGACACTATCCATCTGTGGATTATTCACCCCCTCACATCTGAGTAACTAAACTACTGAAAAGTTGGTCATCAGGAACTTTGACTATGTAACATTTTTGGTCCCATTCATAAGTCGGTGGTCCACATATTAACACATAACATGTAAACAGCATTTACAGTATCACTTTTTTTGAAGTCTGAATAAACACATTTACTGATAAGGTAGTAGTCATGCTGGATGGTACTTTTGAGTAGCCATCCTGAAAAAAACGAGTTGGATGCGTATGAAATGCAGTAATTTTGAAAACTTATTATAATGTTAGTTATGCATAGGAGCTAATTTAGTGTATTTGGGATTCAAGTCGGTGACTGGAATTCACCTTAACTACTTGGGTCGTGGTCCCAACTCATCATCTACTCATTGCAAATCTAAAGGTTACTTGTTGCTTTGGACATGCCTCAGGTATAAAATGAATACATAATCAAGTTTGGTACTTACTCTAGCAACTGTGCGTCACCGTTGCATGTTGCACAACACCACCACAGATGGTATTGTGTATCCAATGAAGGAGGTCCTCGCATCCCTTGCCTTGGACCTTCACAGTAAACTTGCGGTTGATGCCTTTCCCCATGTGCCACATCATGTTGGTGATCGAGCTGAAATTCAAATTACAATAATTTTTATTTTTGATCCAAATTCAAGATATTTTCACAACAGCTGTTACCTGTTTTTGCTGTTAGTGTGCCAAAAAACAAGTTAGTGAAGATGTGTGCACATGGTATATTATTAAAGATATTTCAACAATATATGATTATTGAGTGATGCCAGTATTTTTATAATACAAACATGGTGTATCTGGTGAGCTCATTGATAACTATATTTGGATCACATAATTACTCCCAGAGATATCCTTCCAAATGCAGAATTTAAATGTGTTTTTTTAGAAAATTGCCATAAAATGTGGCATAATGGATACAAATTACTTGATATTGGCATCCTTATTCCATGGATAAGAGTGGTTTAAAGGTATGTAATTGTCATAAAATTATATCTATTCACAGTAAACATAATCATAATCTGGCATAAAACAAACAATTTTGTATTTTTTTTTAAAACCCACTTTCACCTGGGTTGTATCCCCTTAACTAAAATTGAGTAACATTATGGAATTTTACTAAATACAAATGAAGCCATTTTAAACGTTTTACAATAGAGTATATAGTGGTATTCTTCGTCACATAAACAGTAGTCCCACATAATTATATACGAAGTCCAATTATATAACATCATGACATAAATAATAGGCCAAACATTTCGATATATGACAATGTCTAAAGCAATATTATTGAATGCAGAACGTATTTTTGTTCATTTAACACAAAATACAGTAAGTTTTGCAATGTTATTATAAACGACAATCATTCCAGCCCATGTAACATGTTAATCCGTTACTGTAATATCGCTCACGCGACTTGATTGCCGTTAACTTTTGCTATTCGGCCATCTTCTAAAGACTAAAGTATAAACTCTTTGTGGTGCAATATAGTACATTCTGGTACTGTTCTGGCTTGGCTCCAGCATATCTTGCATCTCAAATGTCAACAGATTTTAATTGGATACCAAGTAACTCGGTACTAACCTTCTTGCGATCGATTTCGCAGCGGCGGCGCGTTTGACCGAAAATATGCGTCGCTTCGACGGCCGAGGTCCATGACTAAATATCGTAGGCACTGCATCTAGCTTCAAACATCGACGTCGGCGACGTTTTGTCGGATCTTGTGTCATTAACTGACGATATATATTTCCTTCGAAGCACGTTTCTTCAAAATGATCTGAACATAGTGCGTTGTATTTCGAAGGCTTCCAACCAGCCCGTCCACAGACACAGTTGTGAATCCACTATTTCACTTCTGCCTCGTTTCAAAGGGAAACAAAAAAGACAGCTCCTTATCCTTCGCTGTACTATTGTTACAACCATATGTAGAGCAGTGTGGCATATTGCAAGTCACGTTTTCACTGTAAGCTCAACTTATACTAATGTAACGAACCGCATCCCATGAACATGAACCAACTACGCGAACAACACAAGACTGTGTCGTACACAGCAAAACTAATGCTGCTCGTTTATTGGTTGCTTTCGGCCAAATGAACGCGTCATCAGTAAGATGGCAGTCTACATGTTATCGCAGATTTCGTTAGAATCTTCCACTTTAAGACTACATTCCGAGTAAACCACTGAACGGAAAATTTTGATTGTAGATGCAAATGGTTAGTTTGTGCTAAATCTTTTAGGTGCTAAACACCACAGCGTTCCCTTTTGTTTTCCTTTAACTTTACATATACAAAGTTTCAAAGACATTTAAAATTTAATTTCACTTAGTCTGACTTGGTTAAGCCATGAAACCAACCAAGCCTACATTCCGTAATTGTCATGTCATTATGTCTTCAGTCTGAGATCGTCTTTTGCATTGAAACAAACAAAGCCAATACTGTAATCACTTATAATAATTGATCAACTCGCTGGTATTCTGTCTTCAGTTTGAGCAACTTGTTCCACGGCCTGGATGAGCAGTCTGCCCACAGATACCTTGTCTACATGGCGATGGTGAAGCTGGCAGGACAGGCTGACCTACTGCACCTCATCAACCCCAGTCTCTCAGAGGTAGGCTACATGTCTTGTTGATTAATGAACGGCTTGGGTAAATTATACTAAATACCAGAAAATCTTGATGTTCAAGGTTTATAAAATGTATTTGTTTGTTTTCTCTGTGATAAGTTGTTGCTGTTAGATTTGGATTGTGCTGTTTGCTGGCCAACAATGAGGCCACCTTTAACTGATTAATTTTCAACTGCAAACGTATATTAAATACTCTCAACACATGAGGGAGATGTAACTTTCAACGTCAATGTTTGTTTTGTGTTAAATTAATCTTAGGTGGCGTTAACTTCTAACACATCTTTATTATATACCTTAAGAGTCCAATGTCAGGTTACGCTAAAATGAGCAATTTAACTTGACCATTTGGCTGTGTAACACAAAGCATCCTTGGTATATGTACAGATTAAGAATTAAGCATAAAGCCAAGCAAGTTTGACTTTGCAAAGTGTCACTGTGTGAAGCGTATAATGGTGTTGTGTGTTTCAGATCAAGTCTTGGGTGGTTATGTGGGAAATCAGTAACCAGAAGGTGCAAGCACTACTGCGGGCTCTCCATGAAGCCTTCCTCGAATGCAAACAGAGGTAAGCACTAGCATTAGATAAGCCTTGATGATTCAAAATTAGGTCTGCGAAATCTAGTTTGTATGTTCACATGGCTTGACATGACATCCTTGGCTTAGTGTACAGATTTAAAGCCATGTGGTTTAGGTCTGTGTGGGCTCTATGTCGGTTGTTGTACATACCCCATAACTGAGTATCTTTGCACAGTTTGTTAAGGCTCTGAGTCCTACACCATTTGATGTCTTATCTGAAAGACACGTTACTTATAACAACTAGATTCCCGTATGCCAGGTGATAGATGAGTTGGCAAGTTGCATCAAATTTTTATGAAACGACTAGGTTTGTCTTGGGTCTGAACCTAGTGTCGCAATGTCACCAAACAAGCACTGACTCATTGAGCCACTACACAAAGGTGTGACTGAGATTTGAACTTGTTACCAGAGTTGTTAAAATTGTGTATTTGGTTAACTTATAAGCTCAGTCGTTATCTCAACATAATCCTACAACATTTGCACTTACTGTTGTCGTTTTCATTTATAACAAATTTCCCCATGACATGCCAGTTTTTTTGCACACTAATCCAGCAATTTGATGTGGGGAATTATAGCGATTGGCCGTTTTAGTTAGGATACTATTTTTAATATCTAGTTTAGTTGCTATTCATACCAAATTGTCTACCTGGGTGTAATCACGTCTCGTTGTTGTATTTGGTGTTGTAGTGAGAAGGCGACTAAGATGATGATAGAGCTGCTGGGGACGTACACAGACGACAACGCTTCACAGGCCAGGGACGATGCATACAAGTAAGATCTACACTCGGTTATCTCGTACATTTTATTTATTTATTTGAAGTACTTGAGAGAAATAATTCAAGGTGATCATATGCATCGAAATTAATGTGAGCAAAATAATTTTTTTATTTCATGACCATATGTTGATATTTAAATAAATATCACGAGTGGCCTGAAAATGTTGAACGATCATTTAGTTGAAGGATTAATTAAACAAATTTTTATTTAGACTGGTGAATATAAAACTTATTGTGGTAGTAATTAGGCTTATACTTCCATAACCATGACTACTCAAGTTTGACATATTGACCATTATATTTTTGTGGATGTTTTGTCAAAATAAAGATGATAATAATAATGATGACAGAAATGACTGATCGTCAATATATTCTGACACATAATTTACTTCCCCTCTCAGGTGCATTGTGACATGTCTGGGAGATCCAAACACATTCATTATGGACCACCTTCTCGCCCTGAAACCTGTCAAGTTCCTGGAGGGTGAACTAATTCATGATGTAAGTGTGGGGCTGAATCTGATTGAGTACATTGTAAGGAGCCACTATTGGCTATAGTTTATGATGGGGCAGAATATGGGTTCTATATGTTGTGCAGATCACAAGATGAGTGGCTGAAATCTATTATGGTTTCAGCGTGGAGACTTGCGGCTCATTTAGTTTTTTAAACTGTCATTACAAAATATGAATTTTTGCTTAGTTGGTCAGTGTCGGCTGCAGTTACTACATAGCACCTGGTATTGTTGGTTGATATGCATTGAGTGAAGTTTTAGAACACATAGTCTGGGAAATGTTTGGGTTTATAAATATATTATTTGTTCATTCTTTAGGGCCAAACAATTTTTGTGAGGGTTTGACTGAGGCAGATCCCTCAATCACTCTACATTGACAGACAATCACTCTACAGTTAACAGAACATGTATTGTTTTATAAGTATGTACATTTTTTAGAAGCTGACTTGAAATTCAGGAATATCATCTGGATTTCATGCATTTGTTGTTGTGGGGAATGCAAGTAATATGCTCTGAATAATTAATCTGATCTGAACATGTGTTGTTGATGTTTTGAACCTCAATTTCATTTACTCCATGGTGCCTCAGTTCTACTGTATACATGAGTACTTGACAATATATAGTGGTAGATGTATGTGCATGGATTGGCTTTATGCAATGATTGCAGGCATGGCTCAATGCTTCACATTGAAGTCAAGTTAGAGTTGTAATGAAGAGGGTGTGAAGTTTAACCGTCTCAGTGCCAAAGTCGATTCCGCTGATTACCGGTTTTACCAAGAAATGCCACGCAGCCAGTTTTGCAAAGTCTACTTGCACTGGTTGATGTATATGATACCATTTTAAACTGACCCATAAGATTAATCATTACAAAAGGGAGGTGTTCGACTGCTGGTTTTACAGTTACACTTTGATTTGCGTTAGTTTGACGGGGAAAATAAACCGGAAGTTGTAAAAAAAAATTCATATGTCTACCATGCAAAAGGTATCGGATGACAATCTAAGCACATATATATAATATCAGTGAAAGTAAGTTATGTTGCGTCATCTGACTATTATGTGTTTCGAACTAAATGGAAAATTATCTGTCCTTTCAGGAAATGGATAGTTTATTTGGTGATATTTTGAACATTAAGCACATAAAAATACAAGTTTAGTATGGCATACAAATCTCAAAAATGGCTTGGCACTGAAACAGTTAAAGCATGTTTAGCCATTGTAGGGATGGATACTGCTCTCTATACAAACTTATCTTCACTTATTACCTTTACAACTAACAGTCCATGACATACAGCTGTGTTATGTAATGTTCTTATCATTCAATCTGGTCTTTGTCTTGCAGCTACTGACAATATTCATCTCGGGTCGTCTATCGGACTACATCAAATTTTATGAATCACACAAAGACTTTGTGACGTCATTAGGTTGGTAGTGTGGTTGATATCTTCTGTCTGGATCTCGTTATGTGCCAACATACATATGACCAAATATTAGCTCTTTTGATTAACAGGCATGTCTTGTAACAGTTAGTAATTGTGCATATAGAACATAATGTTAATGTTGGCATCTAAGCTGGAAATGGGTTTGATGTTAAACATTTCAGATCTACTGGTATATCATTTCATGGATGAGTGTTTCCAGTTTACTGCAAGTGTGCATGTAGCAGTGGCAGGTGTTTTCTAATGATTGTTATCATAACTGTTGAGATTTAACAGGACAGGTGAAATATTGGACTTGTTGTTGCACTAGCAGATGTAGCTTTCATCTTTTGCCGTCATTTGTTAAAAAATTGATTGTTTGGTTCGTACAGGACTTTCACACGAGCACAACCTACAGAAGATGCGCCTGCTGACATTCATGCAGATGGCCGAGGAAAAACAAGAAATCTACTTTGACACGATACAAGAAGAAATGAACCTGACATCCGATGACATCGAAGCCTACATCATTGAAGGTAAGGCCCAGTGAGATCTACTAGTGACTGTAGCCATTTTACTGCTTCAAAATCTGTATGGGTGGGTGTACGGTGAGAAGCTCTTTTGTAGTAGCTGTTCTACTTTGTTATCTTCGGTGGATGTAACGTCAGTCTAGTCTAGGTTATACTTTATACTCTTCCATGAAGCATTTGATCATGGGTTTTGTTCTAAAGGTCAATGTTTAGAGAAATGTTGTCCCATAACTTGGTTTGCACATTAATGTATAAATGTACTCCTTTATCACGATCAATCGTGAATGAATTAACTTATTTGTTGCAGTGCTGCGAACGAAGGCGGTGCGAGCCAAGATCGACCACATAGCCAAGAAAATAGTCGTCAGCAGCACGACACAACGCACATTCAGCCGACAGCAGTGGCAGCTGATACGTGACCAGCTGGAGGCGTGGCAGTCGAACCTCGGTCAGGTCGTCTCTGGTCTACACAGTCTCTCCACTGCACAAACTCAATAGTAGTCGATTCCCGCGTCCGTCTCACTCTCAAAACTGCCTCAACTTTGACTCTATCATAAAAAAACTGCTATTTTCAGATATCAAAATCACATAACCTGGAAGCCAACTGTGAAAAGGACGTCACAACATTGAAAGATTTATCATTTTTGTTAAATTAAAAGTTGTTACAAGACTAGTAATATCTGAGAGTTGTCACAAACTGGTTGTTTTGTGGTGAAGCTGTGCCAAAATATATTGGAATTGCATGTAATATTAAAGATGTGTCTGTCAGTCAGTTGGAAATACGTTGTAGTGTTTTTGTGTGATTTGATGATTGAGTTTAGCTACTCTGAATTTCTAGTGTATTTGATGCAGAATCAGTCCTAGCCAGGAACATGTAACAAATTACTTTGTAACTAATTATCTTGACACTTTCAGCAAAACATTGACATAAGCATAGTAATATTTCATTAAAAACGTTTATTAATGCACAAAACAATGTGCTCCTCAATGAAATTACTGCTCACTGGCCAACTGTAATACACAACAGTAGGGATAGAGTACATAATAATAATTGTGTCAAAATTACAACTGAATGCACACAACTCTGATTCACACAATCACTGCACATTCTCGCCACGAACAAATGTGCACTGGCATAATGTCTTCAGGATCTTAATTTCTACTTGGATATATAAGGCCCATGTCTTCCATTCGTCAACCATGAAACACATCTTGTGCAATTAAACAGATGAAAATGCCTTTACTAACACACAGGCGTTGCCAAGTGAAACTTAAATATCACAATTTCGCTTATCGATGACAGAACGTTACGACATGCCACCTGTTCTCATTTCAGCACAGTGCATCTCTTGTGGACAACTGAAAAGACATTCAACTGAAAACAAAACAAGTTAAATAAAAGTACTAGTTACCCTAGAGGAAACAATACGAACAGATCGGATTAAAGCAATTCCCTATCTGGTTATGTACAAGGTCACTGGGTGAAGCTGGCAAACATATTATTATACAATTAGGTGAAAACAAAACGCATATGGTCAGTGCTGACATAGTCAGTCGTCTTGATGGTTGGCCAGTTGCATCAATGGTCAATCAGTCGTGTCAACTGTCAGCCGGTTGACAGTCGGTGAGCTGTCTGTGGTGGGTCAACAGAGCATTCAATGTGTCGTGGAGTCAACCTAGCTTGGGGAAGTCTTCGACCAGGAGGGCGTGACTGCGACACGTGGGACATGTCCTGGTTCCCACGCCCAACACCCACTGTCTGATACACTGCAAACAGGAAACACAACGTCTCGGTTCTTGTATGAATCGAAACGTGCATACTAGACGGAATTCCCTCTGAAAATTGTTTAGCAAAAGTTAATAAGTTATGTCGGATTGAGGTAGGGCACACATTTATAGGTTTACTGGAAAGGAGGTCTGATAAATCAGAACAACTAAGTTGGATGACATAAAAATCGGGCACCCCATTACTAAATAATTGATAAATAAATGACTAAAAAAGCAAGTATTTTGTTTTATGAAGTTAATTTTTCAATAATTAATCAGCCAGAAAAGACACTGCTGCATTAACAAACTTACTGAGTGTAAAACAGTCAGTCACCTAACAATTATGGTCAACCTAGCGCAGTTCCCAATCCAGAAGGTGACCTTAATAGTGAGGTTTTACTGTATGCCACGTGTAATGAACAAATGGTGTAATTTACATACAAAGATCTGTCTATGTTATGCAAGGGCTTATTTCATGGACAAGAACTTATCGGTTCTTTTTTCTGTGTGATTTATTTTTGAAGTAAAACAAAAAAGTTCCTTTTTAATAGTTTTATCAAAGCAACTGTCTTTTATCTACCAGATCATACTACACGTATTGACAGCAGTGAGAATTGGAGAAACACTGTAGAGGCTGGACACAGCATTAGATGTGAACAGACATAGCATCAGGAACGTACCGCGTCGTGGAAGACATGACCACACTCTAGCTTCTTGCTGTCCTTTGGCTTGATTCCGTCGCAGCATATCACACACTCAACATCTTCTGTCTGCAACGACCATAGCGGCATTCACTTTTGTGTGTGACGTAGGAATTTCCTCTGACAATTCATAAATAAAAATATTTAATATATTAATGTTAAATTTTCAATCCACCCAGCCACCAATCCTCTCAATTTTAATGATATTGATTTCCCTAATTCTAATATAAGTTGGTATTTTCGAACAAAATTCATGATAAATTGTGGACTTACAAAAAAATGGGCCAAGAGCCCCTGAAGTCCTTTGGACTATATTGTGAGTTTGTAAATATTAATGAAATGGTTTTTGGTAAGGGTTATTATGGAAGTAAAATATTGACATGTTTGTGGAGACTATATGCATGTCAAAGAAGATACACCTGGAAATAAAATATTTGAGTACACCATTTCGTGAAGATTGTATATATTAGTTAATGTGTTATTAAAAATACTGTAGAATTTTATCCCGATACTCTGCTATTTAGGCCGATTTCCAGTGGTTGTAGAAACCTTGCAGGAGAGTTGGTGAGCTGCAATCTTGCATGTAGCAGTTAGTTTGTATAAAAAACACACTTTTTCTGTTCTTATTTTGCCCCTACCACCCACACCCAGAAAGGAAAGAAGAAAGATATGAACTATGATAAAACGTTATTTGTTCACAAGGTACATAGCATGCATTTTGACTTTAAAATAGTAGCAATTAATTACATAATACTGACTGAATTGGAGTGAAGATATAAGCTGAAACATGTATTGTAAAATATCTGAATAATATTCCTTATAATTTTGGCTAAATATGCTTTAATCTTTTCGAGTATATCTAAGTTATTTTATGTATTATTTTATACATAAGTTATTTTATTTTAATCCTAGATCATATCATTATACTTCATTGATAATTATGTCTATTGCTGTTTTAATGTTTCTCAGGTTCTGCCAGTGCAGTAGGATTCCCATTACACATTATAGTTACAGCCCACACGGAGGTTTTTGACACTGGGACAATGACAGGTAGTGAGTGAAGGATAGTTCAACATACCTCAGCCACCCCACATGGCAAACTCCACTATCCAGTTATAAATAGAGATCAGTGGCTGCAGGAGGCTTACAGCAGTAGTGAAATAGCAGGACAATTTAGGGAGGCCCTGTTGTGTCCTTAGAATGATTAAATCAAATAGACTTCTTGTGTATAGTGGCAGTACTCTAAGATACGCCTATGCAAAATTAGAGAAAAAGTTGCTGAACGGTTTGTGAGATACGGCACCTAATGGCACAGCGCGGACGCAGAGTGATGGCATAAGTTCGTTGGACCTTCGGCCCAAAGGACTAAAAACGTCACAAATACCAGAACCAAAACAAAATCATACAATGATCATGAGCTTTAAAATGAGCCGCATTTGTTGAAATATCTTTGATACATTTGAAACAAACTTTAAAAGTTACGTTTTAAGAAACTAGGTAATTTTGACTTATAGACAATGTCTATTGTTTTTAACGTGTGGTTCTTAAATAAATACGTTTTATTACTTTCGGAATATTTGTCAACAAAATTAACTGGACAATGAAAGATGAGATTATAAGGTGAGCATTTCTGCCAAACTCACAAAACTGACGGGACCTGACCTACATAGCTACTATGGGCCTGTGCACCTTAATACCCGATTTGCTGAGGCGGGTCGTAAATTCTATCATTGAGACTGGACGAGACCGAGTGATGTGGCCTATACGGTTACACCGCAAGGGAAAAAGGGAGAAAATTATACCTCATCGAATTCCGTCACATGCGTGGGTCGAGCGCCTGAGGTGTCGCTCCATCCACCCCAAGAGGGCGCCTTGGTCGGGGCCGGGTTCGGCTCGGCAGTCTTCATTGGCCGCAACACCTTAGGGAGAGGAGCTGGCTTTGTCTGCTGGGTTGGCGGCTTTGACTTCTTCAGCTCTTCCTCAGAGTGGGCAAATGTACACTGCACAAGGGACAACAGAATGTTATGTTTGTGCCAGATGAACTAAAATATGAAGCTTCCAAGTAATATCCTGACAACATTTAAATAGTGTGACATTTTTAAAGTCACTAATCTGAATTCGTGAGAAGTTGTACCATAGTTGTTACTATGAAACAAAACCAGCAGTGTAATTGTTAAACTAAGGCATTCCATATAATTGGGTTTGTGAACATAAAATCTTCTCCCATCAGGGATGGTTTAAATCGTAACTGGAATACATAAACAGGGACCATACACAATGACATATACCAAATTCAAGGCTATTTCAAGGTTAATGAAAGGAAACTTCAAGACTATTTAACCATAACCAATGAACTGGCACAAGACCATTGACCGCGACAGATAGCTGGTCAACAAAAGATGGAGTGACATGAAAATGCTGACAAATAACAGATCTGTGTGGAATACTTTGAATGCCTCATGATCTATAGTTAAATGAGCTGCTAAATCTAAGAAGATCAGTTTGAATGAACAGGAAGATCTACATCATAAGAAGGGGTCCATGGGCAACTGTTGTACAATATAAGCAGATGGGTAGCAGAAGTGGTCTCCTGCCAGAGTGGGGGAGGGCGGCTACTGATGAATAAAGGCTACCATGGTCAGTGGGCAACTGTAGCCAAAAGTAGTGACATGGATTAGGCAAAATAAGCAGATAAGGCAACCTGGGTCTCAGGCTGAGTGAACAAATAATAATAATAAATAACTTCTTACGCGCCAATATCCTCAGACAATCCGAGCTCAGTGGCGCACCAAAACCAAGGGATTAAGCATTCCCGTACTCATGTGATAGGCGAAAGTCGTCAACAAATGGATGGATGTGCTAGGAAGCTAGGAAGGATAGGCGATATTGAAAAGATAAGTTTTGAGGTGACGACGAAATATAACAATATTTTCTGCTGATTTAACATTAACGGGAAGCGAATTCCATATAGTTGACGCGGCAACTGAAAAAGCTGGAGTTCCAGCCTTTGTCTTAACTTTAGGAACGGATAGCAACTTCGAACTAGACGACCGAAGTTGTCTGGCTTGTCTAGCTGGTGTGAGCATTGAGTGTAAATAACTAGGTTGTTTGGATGAAAGGGTTTGGTAGGTGATCATGCAGATCTTAAACATAATGCGATATCGCACGGGGAGCCAATGCAGTGATTTTAGAAGTGGCACTGAGCGGGAGAATCGAGGAGATTGTGCGACTACCCTTGCTAAACAATTTTGGACGCGTTGTAGTTTTGCAATATCCTTGATAGCAATATTATGAAGGAGGGAATTGCAATAATCTAATCTGCTGCTAACAAGAGCTGTTGCGATAGTCTTAGCGACAGAAAGCGACATGTGTCGGCGAATGCGGCAAAGATCACGGATATGATAAAAACAGCAACGGCACGTTTAGGATATGTGTTGGCCAGAGGCAGAGCCTAATCAAGGCTGCAAGCCTGAATTCAAGGATATCAAGGCCTTGGATTGGGAGTGATGTAATTAAATAAATAATTAGCATTAAGTGTATTTTTTACAACAGTAATTGTACATGTATGTATATTCAGGTTTCTAATTGACCATTGTAAATTAACCTAAACCAGGCTAAATCGACACTAATAATCAGATAATATAATTGTTTTTATTATCGTGTTTCATGAAACACACAAAGAAGTTAAACTAGATATAGTTTACAAGATTTTATAACAAAAACGACCAGACTATGACTCAGACCTGGGGCCGAATACATTTTCATGAGTACGAGTACTTTGATGATGGACGAGTACGAGTACATTGCTAAAAGCTGAGTATGAGTACGAGTACATTCTCACGAGTACGAGTACAAGTACATTTTTGTAAATATAAATATTAAATAATAACGTATTGCAAAATTATTTTCATGTGGCCTTTTATCTCGATCTTACAGTATTTGCATTTCCCTAACACATTCCCTGTGGAGTTAGGTGGTATCACAAAATGGCTAAGTACAGTCGACATGCTACTAGTACTATACTTCAGCTCTTGCAACAAAGTTGAACAAACAATACTCCAATTAATTTAATCGACAATGTAGTAGATCTCTCTGCAATGTAGGCATGTGGTATCACTGTCATGGTATATCTAGGGGAAATATTGAGTCACCGACCAACTAGGCACACGTAAACCAATCATAAAGTACGATTGACATTTGAGAAAAAAACTTAGCCAATCAAGTTGATATCTGTCTTTAATGATCACAAATGAGTGGTTAAAAGAGACTGACCAGTGGATACCCCCAGCCAATCATTGAACTTTGCTGGTTGTCTCCAGGTTAAGCATGTAAAACAAAGCAACCAACAGGAGGATTTGTTACCTGGCATCCCACTGGCTACATGTCTTTGTTTAGCATTTCTCTTATCTCTGCTCCCTCAGTGTGTGTTCTCTCTGACCTAGACTATCATGCCACATGGCTTCACTGGTGTCACACTAAGTTGGCACCAGATTATATTAGTGTAGGGTGAAGTCTGACTTGAGCCACCTTACTTCTACAGAGGAAGACTGGCAGTTCTTGTTCTTAGCAGTTAGCACTGTCTGCCAGTGCCAAGTGGCATGGTCTCCAGACTACATTAAATGCATTCCCTGTCTAACAGGTGGGTTAACTGCTACTAGTAGTTGGCTCATTATGGACATCCTGGTGGCTTGATTAAACAGTTTTATGGCCTGAACTGATAGCTTACAATTATTGTTTGCTTAACAGGGTGTTTCTGACTGGGGAAAGATGCTGCCTGTTGCCATGTTAGGGTATCATAGTCATGGACTCATGGCTATCAGAGAATGAGGATGTACTATGTGTAGGGATGGCAAGGTGGCATTCTATATGAAATAACAAAGTATTAAAAAAAATAGTTGAGCATTTAAATATTTCAGGAAAGTTTGATTTTATATCTGCAAATAAATTAATTGTTCCCAGTATATATTGAGAAAGTACTCAGATGTACTCGTAAAATCTGAGTACAATGATTATGAGTACGAGTACATGACCCATAAGTTTTATGAGTACGAGTACTTCCAAAATGTACTCGAGTACACGAGTACCGAGTACTTCCGCCCCAGGTCTGCTATGACTCATAACAACAAAAACCTACAGTAAATGCGACAGACCTGATCGCCATACTGACAGTATCCCTTGAGAATGTTCTGACACATCTGAGTCTTCCTGGGCATCTGACGCAGTTCTTTCTTGCCGTGTGCGTAGCCGCACTGGTCGCCCTGCACACATGTCCCGTTCTGCCAGAACTGGCAGATACGGGTCTTGTAGTTGATCTTGTTCATCAGGTCGGACGTGTCTCCGCCCTCCCGCCCCACAGGGTCCTGGTGAATACAGAGTTAGTTCATTAGATCAAAGACGTCCATGCGCACACAAGAGTAGCACACATTTTTTAAGTATAAGAGACACAAAGTATTAGTAACAGTCAATGACATCGATAATGTACAAGTTTTGTCTGCTTCTCAAATGTCCACCCATCCAAAACAAATTCTGCCCATCTAATTGATCCCTAGACATAGCAATGCCCGGGAGTAAAGTGTACAGCTGGCTACTGCACTATGTCAGTACTTACCTTTACTAGTACTTTACACTTAAAATATTACAAAAACAGCAGAGATTACAGGCTCGTACAAAGTTGAGACAAAGCACCTTAACCTATCCTTAGGAGACAGAGCAGCTAAGGCTGTGACCACAACTATTGTTTGCTGAGAGGGCATGCCAACACCTGCCAATCACCACACCCCACAGCTCCTTTTGTTAACCCAAACTATAAGTTAGCTCAACACTATTGGTGTGGGTTGTCTGACTTCAATCATTATGCAGAACTGGGCACCGGGTCAATGGGAACATCAACTGGAAGAGATTTTGGTTCTTGAAAGGATCCTTTATGGCTTCACTGTATGCAAGTAGTCTCAGTAAAAATACATGGTTTCCCATGAAAAACTACAAAGTTGGCCCAAGTAAACACATCAAACAGCAGTTTATTTCAGTCAAAAGACCATATGTAAACATAAAATACAAGTTAATAAAAAATCCAAAGATATAGACACGCATGGAATAAAAAATAGATGGTTAATAAAAAGTATACATAAAATGTGCGTTCAACTTCAAGTATACAATTGGGTAGTCCAGTATTTAAATATAGGACTTCTAAAATGTATATTAGTATAAAATAATTCACAAAAAGTGAAGACGACATAATAAGCTATATATGGATGAACGCATATGTTCATTAAAAGATTTAACAGTTTGTAGCAAACATAAAACTTCTCCACAGCGTGATAACAAATTGTGTAAAATTCTAAAAAATGCTGTTACATGCAACAATAATACCTTTCAAACTTTTCTTTTAATTTACACCTAAGGGACATAAATCGTTGTTGCCATGGCAACAATTATGCAAATTAGTCGATTTTTCACATGTTCAACAACCTTCATCCAACTAACATAATCCTCAAATTTTATGAAGATATGATGAGTTTTCACAAGATATGGCCCGTAGTTAATTTAGGACGAGCGGCTAACCTTAAGGTAGCTGCACCGGGTATCATGTCAGTTGATTTCTTAATTTTTTTCTTCATAGAACATTAGTAGGTGTCAGTATGAACATGTGTACTATTAAAAAAACCAAGGCGCTATCACCATATGTCACCAATCAGTCCTTTAAAACTAGTATTTTTAGTGTGTCTGTGGAAAGTCCCTTTTCAGATTCTTGGAAACTGACGATGTTTCCATAGTGACGATCACGTGTACGTCAGCCCAGTTCAAACATAAATTCATTCACCATGAATGCAGATCATAATAGTCTGGTTATTCTCATGCCACTATGCTGTTGTATTATAATTACCTAAATGCATCACGCTGTCAAATCACCAAATACTGGCGCTAGTTTTGTTTATTCTTCGATAATGCCTGACCTCAGCCGCCATTTGCAATGACACGTGACTGATCCCAGCAGGTGTCAATCAATCTTGTCTACCACAACAAGTTCAACACATGGCCCTTTGTAACACAATATCATGAGACAACTTGGTGAGAAAACCTTGGGGGGAAATCTCAGTAATAGAAGTGTCAGTCAAATTGTGTTGAAATATGCCACATGCCAGTAAAAAAGTCACATTTCTAAGCAAAAAACAAGCATCTGGTGACATTTGTATTATTGGTAACAACCAAGAAGTATTATTTAATGTAACTTTTTATAAAAACTACAATACTTACAAAGCCATAACTTAGCATATGAACTCGACTTGTGTTTACCCAAAATTGCACGGGATGGTTTTATGTTTGGTGAAGGGGTCGTGCCAAAAATGCAGTACGGATTTTTGCTGTCTTTCAACATTGTAGCAAAATGTTTATGAAGCTGTATCAAACTTAATATGCATTTGCTAACAAAAAAAACGTTTGAATGTCAATAACATGTTTGTATTTACAACCATACAAATTTTTCTTTTGGTAAGTTTCTCAAAATGAAATCAAATGCCATTTTAAGGTGATTTTTGACATATTTTTTTTATTGTCTTTAAACACGTTTAAATATCTCTAAACAACAGAAAAAAATCAATTCTTTTTGGTCTGGAGTATTGTTTAGTAGCTGAGGCAAACTCTGAGAAAAAATGGTTAGCTTATCTTCAAAACTTATATTAGAAATGATTAATTCAAAAGAAGCATATAATAGCCGATGAAGCCACCTTAAGGGTAGCCAATACCCGAAAACGGCCGTATAATCAATATGCTATATCTCTATTATTACTGCATAACTTAAAAGTAATTTTGTGTTCTAGTTAGATATATGAATGGTATATGATGTTTGAAATATGGGCTCATTTGCTTGTGTATTATCATGGCAATGAATGTTTCTAGTGAGACTGATTTTCAAGGATGTGCAAATCATTCCGAGCTAACAACTGTACGTGTGATCATGCAACTGTCAAGAATCATCAGCTAGAATACTCCTTTGTGCAATAAGGTGGTTTTGGGCAAGGAAATCTGACTTCACTGACTGTTGTTCAGGTATTAGCATTTTTCAAGACGTTTTGAAAAATGCTCAAACCTAAAGTCCCATCTCACAAAAGTCATTGCAGTCAGATTTCTGGGAAAAAAAACGACTTTATTGCACAAAGGAGTATTCTAGCTGATGATTCTTGACAACTACATGATCACACGTACAGTTGTTAGTTCAGAATAATTTTCAAGGATGCATGCCCCTCTGTCACACTAGAAACATTCATTGCCATCGTAGTACACAAGCAACTGAGCCCATATTCCACATACCAAATACTATTCATTTAACTAATCAGTACTCCAAATTTTGGTAAGATACATTCAGTATTAACAGAGATATGGCCTATGGCCGTTTTCGGGTAGTGGCTACCCTTAAGCAGAGACTGGTAATGACGAAGCCACATATTCTTTACATTTTCATTAAATTGCTGCTAATATCATGGTTATTGAAGTAACACAAGAAAATAGTATGCTCTTTATGGCTATTGTAGTAGAAAACAGACAAATCAAAGAATTGTTTTAATTTGTTAAATGAGTGAAATCAAAATATTTAAATGGTACCACACAAACATGTTGTACACATCTGTAAAGTAATTAATATTACATTCATTAGAATATAATTAACAAGAACTCATTTGTAGTATACGGTGAGAGAGGGATGAATAGTTTGGTGTATTCGTGCTCATGTGCACATTCTCTTCACCGGCAATATGTGAAGAGGCCATGAAAGCCTCCCCAGACAGAGACATGGAGAGCCTCCCAAGGAGGCAGACAGGAGAGGATAAAAAACAAACAACTTACTGGCCTGGCTGCACCAATGATCTTGGAGGCATCACTGATCACCTGCGACATGTGAACACCTTTCAGACCGGCATGCTTCTGTCTCACCTGCTTGATAGCATCATGTAATACCGCCCTGAAAACATGAACACTAGCTTCATGAGGTAAATGGTGGCCGGCCCAGTGAGGCCAATGTCGGCCTAGTGAGGCCAATGGTGGCCTTGTGTGGCACAGAGTAATGAAATCCTTGAGATTCTCTCTAAAAAATGTGGTGATTTTTGCAACACACAGAAAACACTAATACATAAACAACTGAGCTTACTGGGAGGCATCTGGGTGCATTTCTCTCAACTAATACATAAACAGAGCTTACTGGGAGGCATCTGGGTGCATTTCTCTCAACTAGTACATAAACAACGGGGCTTACTGGGAGGCATCTGGGGGCATCTCTCTCAACTAACACATAAACAACGGGGCTTACTGGGAGCAGACCTGCCTACCCCAAAAACTTCCTGTCAGTAATCCATCTTCCCATTTACACTGATTTTCAGGAATATAGGCTTCCTGTCAGTAATTCAGAACTGTCTCAGACAACATCAGCCAACACTCTCTATCTAACCTACTCAACTCTAGAATGATAAATGATAGACAGGGCGGGTGGGGTAGGGACCGACCAAAACCATTACATCACACTGTCATCGACATCGCCTACACTCTAGTGACTGTATGATAGGCTGTCAATTATAGACTAAACTCCTCAATAAATACACTAACTTAGTCTCAGTAGAGTCAGTTGGCCTAACACTACAAGTACAACAATCACTCAATTTTGGCATTACACGTTTCTTTTCGGTTGGCGGTGGCGTCATTTCGCTGTCATCCATCATTTCGTGCAGCGTGACTTCGTTTTGTTTGATCGCGGAAATGCCAATTTGTCATAACGTTGTTTCCTATTGGTTAGATTACGACCAGACTCGGCGAATGAAAAACCATGTCACAACATGCTGCATACCTATACTGCCACCTGTTGATTATAGTGGAAACTAAATTTTTGTGATTGGCAAACATGGTGACAGTCCGTAATATTTTCATCCCTCGCCGTAATACCGTAATTTGAGGTGACTTTCCGGAATGATTCCGGACAATCCGGAATGGTAGACAGGTCTGTGGGAGGCATCTGGGTGCATCTCTCTCAACTAACACATAAACAACGGGGCTTACTGGGAGGCATCAGGGTGCATCTCTCTCAAATAATACATAAACAACTGGGCTTACTGGGAGGCATCTGGGTGCATCTCTCTCAACTAACTCATAAACAACGGGGCTTACTGGGAGGAATCCGGGTGCATCTCTCTCAACTAATACATAAACAACAGAGCTTACTGGGAGGCATCTGGGTGCATCTCTCTCAACTAACACATAAACAACGGAGCTTACTGGGAGGCATCTGGGGGCATCTTTCTCAACTAACACATAAACAACGGGGCTTACTGGGAGGCATCCGGGTGCATCTCTCTCAACTTCACGATGAGTTTCTCAAAGCTGTTCATCTGTTTCTCTGACTGTTCCCCCTTCTTCTTCTTCCCAACCACCTGTCAAACCGGACACTCTACATTAACCTGTCAAACCAGACACTACATTAGCCTGTCAAACCGGACACTCTACAACCTGTCAAACCGGACACTCTACATTAGCCTGTCAAACATCGGTGTTCTCACAATATATTTTTGACAGTCAAGGGCCAAATAAGCCAATCACCAACACAATGAATGGGCCATTACAATGAAACCAAATTAATCTAACTGGACATGTTCATGATTAGGCATCACTCACAAAAAGTATTTGTATTACTACTCGCTACAAAACTGCTTTTAGCAAGATGAACCATCAGTTTTTATTTATAAGTAAAATGATTAGAATAAGATGATCTCAGAATGACAGTAATATTTTAGCAGACACTGGAGCTTCCTCGGGATATCAGAGCAATTGAGAAATATCAATTAATCTGGCATAAACTTGCATTATAAAAGGCAACTGTGCAATAGACAGTGACTGGAGACAAGTGAAAGAGATCTCACCGGCTGCCAGTTGACGCGACTGGTGAGGTCAAAGTCTTCAAGAATGTCTCCTCCTTGCTGGCCTGGTGATCAACAACACAAGCTATTCAGTTAATAGACACATGCATCCACATACTAACTACTTCTCAACAAAACCCTGTTAACTTATGCAACATGTTATATTTGAGCATATTAATTCATGAACCCTAACCACAACAACTTCCAGCTACTCGGTTACATGCAAAGAAGGCTAACTTAGTGAGTTTAACAAATTGGCACAGCCTACACACGAGTAAAGCATAATCCAGAGTATGGCTCTTCAACACTTATTATTATGTGTGCAACATTTAATGTGCCATTCTAAAATAATTTTGCTATGGTTGCCATTGTGTTGCAGATCCCCGCCACTATATGACACCTCCAAAAATCACTTCTTGTCAGATCTGTGAAAACCGCAAAAAAACACCACAGACAAGAACTCTGTTGGGTTAGTTTGCCATTAATCACTCTTGCATAGTTAATTAATAAATTTTTTTCTATCAGTTTAACACATTTTTATTGACAAAAACAAGTTTTTTAATGTGACTCACTAGTTTTTCCATTGGATGGCAGACTTTGTAAACACTTGATCTATGTCTTGTTTTCGACAACAACAAAATCTCACTTACCCAGGAGTGAGTCCGCCACGCCGCTGAATCCAACTGCTGACGTCGATGACATGGGTATGTCGCAGAGTGCCGACACTGAATTGGCGCCAGCTGGTGTCAGGGAAATGTCAGAGAGTTAATAATTAATACATTTTTTTCTATCAGTTTAACACATTTTTATTGACAAAAACAAGTTTTTTAATGTGACTCACTAGTTTTTCCATTGGATGGCAGACTTTGTAAACACTTGATCTAGGTCTTGTTTTCGACAACAACAAAATCTCACTTACCCAGGAGTGAGTCCGCCACGGCACTGAATCCAACTGCTGACGTCGATGACATGGGTATGTCGCAGAGTGCCGACACTGAATTGGCGCCAGCTGGTGTCAGGGAAATGTCAGAGAGTTCCGACATGGAACTACTGACACTGGCTCTCTTCTGCTGCCGATGTGATGGTAAACCCGGGAAGGCCGAACTGTCGGTGAGATTCAACTGAGCTTCCTCCTCATCCCAGCTGGACCGAGTGATAGGAATGAGGGTGGGAGTTGGGGGCTTCTTGAAGAAGTTTCCTGGGCGGGTCTGGGGTTGTGTCGGCGGCGCTTGCGTCACCTTCACGGGGTGTGTCGGTTGAGGGGTCACATCCTTGATCACGACTGGCTTCTTCTTGGAGGGCTTCTGGACCAGGCCGGGTATTGGTGGCTTTGGGGGTTCCTTGACAGGCTCCGGGGCTGGGTTGTTGTTCTGCCCCCATGTCCAAGTGGTCGCGTACGGGTCGACTTCTGCATCCCAGTCCTCACCACCTGCGTCGGTGCTTGCGGCGTTGTCAGTACCATTTTTGTAGTTTCTACTGGTGCTGGGCACATTTGTTGTTGTCGTATTCGTTGTTGTTTTCCTTGGAAGACGTCCGAGAAACCCGGGAACCTTGGCTGCAGGCTTGACGTTGTTCTGTGTGGCTGGAACCACCTTCTGTTTGTGAGCGGCGTCTGTAGGACTTGGCACGTCTGCCTGTATACTGGGTTGTCTCTTGGGGGGTCGATGAGATGCTTCCGTTGTGGCTGTCTGCCTTGGCCTTGGTGGTTTTACCTTAGTTGGTGTGGAATGTGGACGTTGTGTGGGTCTCAGTGGTGTTGGTTCTTGTCCTGGCTCTTGTCTTTGTTGTGCGGGCCAGTGCTGTGGAGGCCTTGAGTGTGAAGGGTCTGTGGGTGCTGGCAATGTTTCTGACGCCTCTGGGGAGGCAACACTCTCTGGCTGAGTGGGGGGTTCTCTGTAAGACATGCTGTCTACAACACCACCCTGTGATGACGAGGTGCTCTCGACTGATGGCTGCTGCATGCCCGCCCACTGCAGCTGCATCTGCTGCTGTTGCTGCTGCAGAAACTGCAGCTGCTGTTGCTTCTGCCTCAGCATCTCCTGCTGAGGATCCTGAGTCATGGCTTGTGGCGGCTGGGGATCTATAACTGGCTGCTGCTGCTGCATCTGTTGGAGTGCCATCATGTGGTTCATGGCAGTCATCTGCAGGAGGTGGGGGTCGCGAGACAGGGCGGGGTTAGCCTTCTCTAGGCTACGCATCATATGCTGCAGCAGTGCGTCAGTCGGCGGCTGTAGCTGTGCCGTGGTGCTGACAGTCATGTCAGCGGTCACACGGGGGTCTGAGCTGACCTCTGCCACCTGCTGCGGGTCAGTCTTGGGTGGCTCCGGCTGGTGCAACTGGGTGGCTGCGACAGGGTTGGTTGGCTGGACAGTGGCTTCACTTGGCCAGACAGTGGCCGTGTCGACAGGCTGACTGTCTGTGGTCTCCTCCGGCGAGACTTCTGCCTTCAATGCCGGTGTTTTTGTCTTCAATGCCTTTGCTTTCTTTGATTTCTTCACCGGTTGCTACAAGTGAAACACAATACCAATTATTGCCATTTATAATTATAATGTTTACTTATTATTATTGCTGTTTCATCAAACAATCTTCAAGTCAAGACCTTATCAAAACAATTTGAACCAATGCAATTTTTGCTATGACCATAACATCATGGGTGTCATTATGATCTGTATATTCACATTATGTAACTATCTAATCAGATCTACCATGATATAATTAGTTGAAGCACAGCCAGGCCATTTTAAGCTCACTAAAAACATCCAACTGCATCTCCATTGATTGTCACCACAAAACTCCAACTGCAATCCTTGAGGCCAAAAAGGGGGTGGGACCATGCACCCCACCTTAGATCTGCAAAATACGTCCAAGCAAACAAAACGGAAACTTGAAGATCAACAAATTTGGATAATTGTGACAGTTTAATTACACCAAACCCTCAAGTAGCTAAGTATCAGTTAATCAATAAAAATCTTAGTACAATTCTCTTAGCAACATTGCAAGCACGGCATGTAGACTTGACAAGGTAACAATATTACTTTACTTTACCTGGATGTTGGGTAGACCAGGCGGTTGTTTCTTACAGGCTGCTTCCTTCAAGGACTTGGCAGAAAGCTGAACAGACACATCGACTGCTTCCGTGCTGTCAGTCGACTGCTCCAAGTCTCTCTGGAACATGACGCCTGCACTCTGGACATTACTGCCTTCAATCTGAACAAATTTAAAATCATATATATGGCTCACTATTCTCAGTCATGATGTTGTTGACTGTAATTCCTCTGAGATGTTGAAAACCGCATATGGCTCACTATTCTCAGTCATGATGTTGTTGACTGTAATTCCTCTGAGATGTTGAAAACCGTATATGGCTCACTATTCTCAGTCATGATGTTGTTGACTGTAATTCCTCTGAGATGTTGAAAACCGTATATGGCTCACTATTCTCAGTCTTTATGTTGTTGACTGTAATTCCTCTGAGATGTTGAAACCCGTATATGGCTCACTATTCTCAGTCACGATGTTGTTGACTGTAATTCCTCTGAGATGTTGAAACCCGTATATGGCTCACTATTCTCAGTCATGATGTTGTTGACTGTAATTCCTCTGAGATGTTGAAACCCGTATATGGCTCACTATTCTCAGTCATGATGTTGTTGACTGTAATTCCTCCGAGATGTTGAAAACCGCATATGGCTCACTATTCTCAGTCATGATGTTGTTGACTGTAATTCCTCTGAGATGTTGAAAACCGTATATGGCTCACTATTCTCAGTCTTTATGTTGTTGACTGTAATTCCTCTGAGATGTTGAAACCCGTATATGGCTCACTATTCTCAGTCATGATGTTGTTGACTGTAATTCCTCTGAGATGTTGAAAACCGTATATGGCTCACTATTCTCAGTCACGATGTTGTTGACTGTAGTTCCTCTGAGATGTTGAAAACCGTATATGGCTCACTATTCTCAGTCATGATGTTGTTGACTGTAATTCCTCTGAGATGTTGAAAACCGTATATGGCTCACTATTCTCAGTCACGATGTTGTTGACTGTAGTTCCTCTGAGATGTTGAAAACCATATATGGCTCACTATTCTCAGTCATGATGTTGTTGATTGCAATTCCTCTGAGATGTTGAAAACCATATATGGCTCACTATTCTCAGTCATGATATTGTTGATTGTAATTCCTTTGAGATGTTCTACTTGTTTGTCACCAATGGCTGCTAAATGTTTTGTTGTAAATAAACAAGACGCCCTGAATTCCTTTGGACTTGGAGTTTATAATTATTTATGAAATAGTTTTTGGTGAATCATAGTTACAGATCATTAAGAGTTATGATGGAAGTAAAATGTTGACATGTTTAGTGGAGACTATATGCATGCCAGTGAAGATACACATGGAAATTAAATATATTCGAATAGACCGTTTCGTGAAGATTGTATACACTAGTTAATGTGTTATTAAAAATACTGTAGAATTTTATCCCGATACTCTGCTATTTAGGCCGATTTCAAGTGGTTGTAGAAACCTTGCAGGAGAGTTGGTGAGCTGCAATCTTGCATGTAGAACAGTTAAAGGTTGTTTAAGAAAATGTGCACACATTTTCTGTTCTCATTTTGCCCCAACCACACTCCTCCAGAATGGAAAGAAGAAAGAGTTGAACTATGATAAAACTTTACTTGTTCACAAGGTATATATACATAGCATGCATTTTGACTTAAAACAGTAGTAATTAATGACATAATAGTAATACTGATTGAATTGGAGTGAAGAAATAAGCTGCAACATGTATAGTAAAACATACAAATAATATTCCTTATAATGTTGGCTAAATATGCTTTAACCTTTTCGAGTATACCTAAGTTATTTTACTTTATACATTATTTTACACCTAAGTTATTTTATTTTAATCGTCGATCATATCTTTATACTTCATTGATAATTATGTCTATTGCTGTTTTAAAGTTTCTCAGGTTCTGCCAGTGCAGTAGGGATTCCCATTCCACATTAGTTACAACCCTCTGTTTGACACTGGGACAATGACAGGCAGTGAGCCGAGGCTAGTCCAATACACAGACTTACAGCATAATCTCTGACACCAGGCCGCTCCACTCAGCCACCCCAGTGATCAGAGATAGGACAAAGTACACCTGCCAGTTATAAATAGAGATCAGTGACACAGGCTACTGCAGAAGGCTTACAGCAGTAGGGAAATAGTAGAACAATTTTAGCATTTTGGGGGGCCCTATGGTGCACTTAGAATGATTCAATCAAATACAGATTTTGTTATATATAATGGCACTACCATATGAAATGTCTATGCAAAATCAGAGAAAAATTTACTGAAGAGTTTTTGAAAATATATGCAAAAGGTAACAATTTACCAGTTTCAGAGCCCTTAGAATGATTACATCAAATACAGATTTCTTGTGAATAGTGGCAGTATCCTAAGATACTTCTATGCAAAATTAGAGAAAAAGTTGCTGAACGGTTTCAGAGATATGGCAACTAACGGCACACGGCAGACGCAGAGTGATGGCCTAAGTCTGTTGGACCTTCGGCCCAAAGATCTAAAAATAGTCACAAGTTTATAACATTCCCATTATTCAGACAAATTGGATGGGAATATGGCTATTATGTTTTATTACGTGAGCTACCATAGAACAATGCACCTGTTGACAATGTAAACAATGGAAAACAGAAAATACTATAGCACAGTTTGGCACATGACTTCACCCTCATTTCTGCTTCGTCTAAGTGGCTACGATGGTTAGCAATAGGAAAATGACTTCAACTTTATCATTTTGCCTTCATTTCAAAGTACAGTAAAGTTTTGTTTCAGGGTTGCCAAAATATGGGCGTACAGGTTTTGTTATGTGGCACGTCCTGCTAAACACTTAACATCAGTCCAATTGATCTAAACTGAAACATAATGGCAAACATCACTCACCTCCGACACTGTTCTTTGTCGAACTTTCAACATTTCATCCTCCAAAGACATGGTGCTTCCATCTTCGAACGCCACGCTGCACTGTGACTTGATATTGCGCACGTGAATCTTTGGTGTATTGACACATGCGTCAGACATAGCAACGATGGGCACCAGGTGATACCTGAAGCGCCTGTCAAACAGCGAGTCGACAGTGTTTATGGCTACGTTGCAGCAGGCTTTGGGCTGGGCATGCGTCTGTGTTCCACATTCCTTCGTTCGACGCGCCCGTGTATTTGTCATGACGCTAATAGTTGGTGGCGTTTCTGTTTGAACACCGCTGTGATATGTCGAGACGCAACGCTGTAGACGTAGTGATGGCACACTGCAGATGCCGCGGCGAACAGCAGAAGAATCACCTGACGACACACTAGACATGCCACGGTGCGCGACTGCATTTCCCACACTTCCTTGCTCCAGCGAGACAGCGTTCCGTGGTCTGAACTCCGGGCTGCTGGCATTCAACCAATTGCTAGACTTTGGCATGTACAGACTCAATCCGGATTTAGTTTGTGGCACAAATGTCGAGCTCTCGACTCGCAGTACGTGATTTCGCTTCGATGTGGATTGTTGTGTGTTTTGCGACTTTGTGACTGTCACGAGCGCGCCGCACATGGCATTGTACACGAGCCTCTTTGCCATAGTGTCTACTGGATCAGACGACTTCACAAACAGTGCCTCTTTAAACTGCTTCAAGGCTGACCTCAGGTCAACAAACTTAACAGTGACATTGTTCGTGACTGTGTCACATGGAATATGAGTGTCATATTCGTCTGGTGACCCTGAATCAGACATCCTGTTTGTATAGTCGGCGGCGTATGTCAGTGGAGTGAACGTCCTGGCGGTGGCACTCAGGTCTTTAGAGGCCAACATCTGGTTGGTAAGCGGGGCTTCGGTCACTTCCCCTCTGGCCACTGACCACTTGGTAGTGGAGACACTGGCTCCAACACCATTGGTCATCTGGTCCGGCCAGCACGCCACAGCCACTGTAGGGTCTACAAACAATACCATTCTGGAGGTCATCAACTGATGGATCGGCTACATTGCTGTTGTCTATGTTCAAAACAAAATTATACACGTGACCTCCGTCAAGCTTTGCCTTTGCCAACAATGTTGATAATGGTAATATTTGTGCATTACATTACCGGGGCATCATGATATCTGCTGAATCAAACATTCCTGCACACAGCTGTTATGTCAAAATTTTGCCTTATGTTATCTTAAAGAAAAACATTTCAAGACCAGAGTTTAAAAAAATATATGACAGAGTCTGAATGCTCCACATCACCACATGTTCAGCATCCATTTTTGATAGCTATGGAAGACCTTTCATTAGAAAACAAATGAGGCCATACCGTCAATGGAAAATAATGACAATTTAGTAATAATAATATATAATAATGCTAATTGGATCTAGTTTGCTATGCAAAACATGGCATAATAGATCCATCAATTATGACTACAGATTACGTTGTATGACTGATTTTCCTTCTAAGCCGTCTGTGTTAGTGAAACAGGTTCTAAATCAAAGTAAGATTACACATACCACGATGACAGTGGCTGCTGTGAGAGTTGGACTCGAGGCTCTGTTCATCCTCCATTTCTTTCTCTAGCGAGATGCCACATCTGTAGGCTCTGTCCTCAAACGGCTCCACTGCACTCTCCTTACACTTGAAGACTTCCACCACAGCCTCGTTCTTCACCTCTTCTGGCCTACCAAGGAACCGCACCATAATTATCTTGTATTTTATGCGAATTAATATTCTCATTATTCTGGATATACAGCAATCTATAAATTAAATTTGTGGTTATTATTGATAATAAATTCCTTTACAAATAACCTTCATATCAGTATTTTGATAAATTTGGGGCTTTTAGAGGACATATACAAGGAAACTGACATCCTGGAAATTTTCTATGGCAATTCTTGTAAAAAACTGTGACCTATGCTGACCTCTGGTGATCAGGGCTGGGATGAATCCAACATTGAATTTGAATTACTCAATTCAATTCCTGAATTTGAATTGAAAGATTTTGACTAAGCGGAATGTGAACTGGAAGAGTTAGAGTAAGTTGAATTTGAATCGTGCACTAACTTGCTGGGTAGAGGCTGGTTGGTGCACAGTGTGTTGCCAGTGACAATGATGTATGAGCACTTGGAGAGGAAGCTGCGGATGCTGCCTTCAGCCATCACCAACTTGCGTTCCTTCTTCGTCAGCTGCAGGAAGACATTCAACACTTGCTCGTCTGTCGCCTCGATCTTGCCCGCTGCCTCGATCACCTCGCCAAACTTTCTGAAACCACCAGCAGCCAGCTGCACGAGTCTACACACGTACACTGCACAGAAGGCTAACTCTTTACAATCCCATTATTTTCCCAGATTAAGTCAATTTCCCAGATTAAAAAAGTTATGGTACATATTTATATAGTAGCATGGCATCCACTTCTTAGGACTGCCCAATGCCCTTTGCCCCCTGGAAGAAAATATATATTGTAATTATATATAACAATGACAAATATAATGTAATGGATATATAATTTATTAATTACATATATATATATTGTACAGTAATATATTGTAATTATATATGTGAACACAGACTGTGATTTGTCTGGATAAATAAAATTTAGAAACATGCAACATTGTTATATATAGTTACCATATTTTCATTTTTGTGGCGAATAAATAATTAATCAGGGAGTACTACAAAATAAAAAAATATTTACAAACAGTGCATCATAGTATAAAACGATTTGGTTTATATTACTTTGTGAAAACATATTTTAAAAAAATTCTAGAAAATCAATGGTTCAGTGTTAGGCTTGAACCGGCATTGCATGATTATAAAATAAATGACACAAAACCAAGCTGAGCTACCAAGATCAACGGAATTTCACCGACTGATTTTAGTTGTTATGCTAAATTGTACAACTCCTCCTTCATATATATCGATATTCTAGTGATATTATGAGATTATAAACATTACTTTCTGTAGCTGAATATAATATCTGTTTGCTATGTATGTTTATTGGTGTAGATTATCTCCCGTGGGTTGCAATCGATATACTTATTCTGAAAACGAGCTGAAGCTCAGCGAAACCTCATCGGCTTGTAGGCCCATTCGTATTCATTGTTTCAAATAAAATTGGATTCATGTGGAACCGTAAAAGAACTGCTAGTTCCTCTATGATGACTAGTATTTGTATTATATTAGAATATCGCACAACTCATTTTGACACCCGTTTTGACCCAAAAGCTATCCTTGTAAACATGCTCTGAATGCATGGAAATGGTCAGCCTGATGCGAGTATATGTCATGTGTGACGTCACATCTCAGCATACCGAAAAGCGCACAAAAAATATGCATATTAGAAAAAGTCCGGGTGCACAGCATAAAATGTGGAATTTCTAATTCATTGAATATTGTTTGGCTTGGACATGGAAATATATAGCACGATGTAATATAATATTAATTCATGCAATAGGTGTTTTTATTCCCTTTAACCGACTTGTCTGTAATATTGTGGTTATGATGTTATGGTCTTATGAGGTCTTATTCAGTCAGCCTTTTTCAGAACATTATCGCCAAACCGACCTTTCTATACTGACACCGAGAGTGGTCACTGCCAGGGTGCTTGTTGTCCTCAGTAGTTCTTTTATGTCCCAAATTGAGACAGGACCAACATTAACGTGATCTCTGAGTCACGAGGGATACACAGTCCCCAATGTTGAGTCAGGTTTTCACACAAAATATCATGTCTGCCCGGTCAGGGTTTTGAACTCAGAGTGCTGGCATGCCAGGCGGATGTGCTAACCACTACACTAACCACACTCAAGGCTGTTTACTGTTTTTACTTATACTATATAAATATTAGATGATTTTACAATAAAATCTACCATATTTTGTACACTTAATCAGCTGGATATTTTTGTCAGGAAACAGTTTAAATTATGACAGAATTACAAACAAAAATGGCAAAATAATTGCATGTGGCATCAGTGACTTGTTACTGTGTAGGCATGCAGTCCCACTGAGCCAGAGTGGCATAAATAACAATTTCAAGTAATCGTGAAATATAATATGTCTGAAAGCACTCCAGTACAGAGAGCTATTAGGAAATGCCAACTCAGCTGTGGTAAAAACCCAACATAGTGTAAATGGTGTACCATGCCAACATTCTCATACCAATGTAAGATTTATACAAACAATCAATGAATAACGTGCAGTGTTATAACTACCTATAAACGCACTCCGTGTCCATATTAACAGGTAATGATACTTTGGTATCTGCTTGTATGTGAGACGTTGTTCCTTCAGCACTGCCGGTGCTGACAGACGAGGCTGAAATAAAAACCTATGTTCCATGAATCATGACCATGGTAGATCTTGCACCAAGTGTGACATGGCCAATTCGAAACCACTCATGCATGACAGCACTGAAAACCACACATAAATGCAGGCTTTATGTTATCGTACATAGTATGTTGCCAAGTACTGATATCTTAATCTAAATTACGACTGGGTAGTGGAAATTCCCCCAGTGTACAAATTACACTTCTAAACAATAAGACAACATTCAAGAAGTTGGTAACCAGCAGCAAGTTAATACATGTATGCAAACAAATTGCTAAGTCATTAAACCAAGTCCTAATCAACTATTAATCTAACCTTACAAGTTACAGAGAAAGCAGCATGTTGCAAACTATTTATACAACCATATTCTCATTTTTACATATCAAATAAGGGAAACAAATTAAAACTATGGTCAGGCAGACTACCATTACAACATCTCATGAACATAGGAGCCACCATATTATTATAACTGTCATAAAAATTACAAAGCCAAAATCATGTTCCTTGAAAATATACCAATTCCTGTTTCTTGCCTATTTCACTAGATACTGTATACCTCACCAAAAATTCTATTTGCAAATATTTTGGCTGTGTCTCACAGCATTCCTCAGTGCACTGGCTCCCCTACGGATGTCACATGACACACATGTATTTTGATAAAGTAGGTACTGGTAGTGCACTATTGATATTCATTTATGTGTTATCCACATCAGTGCATATTGTCAGACGTGTTACTGGTGGCCATCATGTAACGTGAGTGACAAATATGTGAATATTTTAATCTCGTGTTTGAAAGCAAGAAGTGTATTCACAGAAACTGTTGTTTCTCCTCCTGTACTGCCTTACTTTTATGTAAAACAAAAACTAATTCACATTTAAGCCTTACAGAATTTATGCAATCTGAGCTTAAAATTTGTAACGTGAGTGACGATGTGTAATGTGAGTGACGTCCTTAGTAGATCTGGCTCTGGTGATTCTTGCTATAAATAGGTAGCTTGAAACTAGTGACCTATGGTGATTATAATAATTAATTTGATCAAAAATTGTACTAATAAATAATTATAAAATAAATAAAAGTACTTATATTGCGCCTGATCAATTAAAATTGCTCACATATTAAAATTAAACTGACATACATATATAATAGTATTTTATTTAAAAAAATGCTAACTAAGAAATAAATATGTAAAAAATATAACATTATCTTAAATATACAGTAGTTACTAATTTTTTTAAATATTGATTACGTGTCTTTCTTCATTTGAAAGCTGAAATGGAAATTGGCCTTGCATTACAGAAAGTCTTAGGGAGAAAATTAGAAACATTTACCGCCGAAACCATTGTAAATGCCCTGTTCACAACTGCAATATATACCATTTATGTGTAACTCTTACTTGTTACACCCAAAATATGTGTACAATATATTACAAACATTAACTTGTCAAGATATATGTTAAGTTATATTTGTGATTGTCATGTCCAAAACTATATGGAATTTACTACAATTATTTACTGATCGTGTCAAATCTAGCAGCATGAGTATGTTTAAAACATAATTTACAAACATTTCAGAAAGAAGGAATACACAGATAAAAACAATTGGATTCTTGATAAGCAAATAGCTTTAACAATGTGCTTGCTACCCAAAACATCAGGAAAATTCAGTGTACATGTGAAGATGACCATTTCAATACTGTTCACTTCACTTCAGACAAAGTAAAAGGTAGTCAGACAACAGTGGTTTATCTTTGGTGAGTGATGAGAATACTTAGTGCATGTCAGTGACTGGGCCATTGTGGAATATGATGATGTCTACCTTGGTGAGGTTTCCTATTTTCTAATGATGTTTATTTGCAAAATTAATTATAATTGATTATGCTTATTTTCTAAGTAATCTAAGTAATGCATTGACTGCGAATCTGGATAGTGGACATTTTTAAGTTCTTAACAATTTCACAGATTTTTAAGTGGCCAATTTACATTTGAGTTATGACATTTTATCATGTTTATACTAGGTATATCTGTACGAGGGAAAGATTGAAATGAAGAGCTGTTTATACTATATATGTGTGTTTTTAGAAGTTTCTTTACACATATATGTCGAAAAGGCAAGAAGACATGAATACTGTTTAAAATGCCATTGTATACTGGTTGAATTTGCACGTTGTAATGTTGTTGTGAGGTTGTAAAGTTGTTGTGAGGTTGTAATGTTGTTGTGAGGTTGTAATGTGAGTAACGTAACACGAGTGACAACATTTCTCTCTCTCTGATCTGCAGTTGTTGGCTAAAATACATCAGAGAAGGAAGTTAAACTGAACTTGTTGCTTAGCTTAAATTCACACCTAAACAAATAGTTAGGTGCTTTATGCTAAGGACAATAGTCTTAGGAGAAGTTGCAAAGTTGCAAAAATATTGATGTCTTTTTTTCATAATGTGAGTGACGGCTACTATTTCTATATATATATACTAGAAAATCTAAAAAAAATTAATAACTGCCTATGTACTGATATAGACCATAACCCCAAATCAATGTATGCCTTAAATGTTTTAGATTGATCTATAACATTTTCAGATATGATGTGTTGAAAGATCAAAAAAGTATAAATATAACATGACGGTGGCATTGCCCAGGACTATCTGGTATTGTTTACTCGAGATCATCAGTTGCTAAGAGACGAGCTATCTCAACAGCTAGCTGTGCACTGCTACAAACACCAACATGACATGCAGCAACTGTTATCTCAACAGCTAGCTGTGCACTGCTACAAACACCAACATGACATGCAGCAACTGTTATCTCAACAGCTAGCTGTGCACTGCTACAAACACCAACATGACATGCAGCAACTGTTATCTCAACAGCTAGCTGTGCACTGCTACAAACACCAACATGACATGCAGCAACTGTTATCTCAACAGCTAGCTGTGCACTGCTACAAACACCAACATGACATGCAGCAACTGTTATCTCAACAGCTAGCTGTGCACTGCTACAAACACCAACATGACATGCAGCAACTGTTATCTCAACAGCTAGCTGTGCACTGCTACAAACACCAACATGACATGCAGCAACTGTTATCTCAACAGCTAGCTGTGCACTGCTACAAACACCAACATGACATGCAGCAACTGTTATCGGGCTGTCACTTTTTTTAGGTGTTTCCCGGTTTATTCACTAGGTAACACCACCAAACTACGTGGCCTTCACTTTGCCGATGTTGGTCACATTTCATCCAAAGGACGCAGCAAAACTTTGAAAATGGCGACCAGTCTGACTCTTGGAAAACTGCACAACTGGTGGTGATGCCGCCGAAGTTTAGACTTTGCATTCATTGGCGTTGCTATTGAACGCAACCGTTCGCATAATAAGAGTTCAGTTTTGACGAACTATTGTTGATTTATTACCAAAGTTGCGTTTACCATCTCCTATAACCGAGTCATGTCTAAGAATTCTAATGAACTATGCATCGGATGCAGCCTAGCCGTGTTTGCCAAGATAAACTGGTGGTGGTTGTGATCCGGCGGTGTCGGACCAATAACTTGAACATTTTGGCGAATTGAATCAGCGGAACAGATTTTGAATTGGCGGCCGCCGATGCTGCAGTACTTGTGATTATCCTAAATTAGTAATTGTAGCAACAAAAATATTTTGTGACAAAGCTGGACTTTGCAGAAATATTCCATTACATTCTTTATTTCCAACTGAACAAGAACAAAGTAGATGTACATATATATACATATAATAAATTTAAGAAGTTCAAATGGAACGGGAGAAAGTTCAAGTGCATTGTTTATTAGCACTCCCCCGACATCAATATAACATGTGTATAATAATAAACATAAATGCGTGTACAGTATAATTTTAGAAACTAAACAATATACAAACATAAACGTTCTTACTCACCCGTTGTCTCCTTTGTTGTCATGAGAGATGGTCTTATAATTGTTGTCAAAGGTGGGGCAGCAGCAGCGGGCTGGGGCGCATCATGCCCCGGATGCTGATGCTGCTGCAAATGAAGTGGAGGATGCTGATGCTGCTGCGGCGGTTGCTGCAGCTGTGCTGAGTGCTGTGGATGTTGCAGGTGCTGCAGCTGTGGATGATGCAGCTTTAGCTGCTGTGGAGGATGTTGTTGCAGCAGCTGCTGTGGCGGTTGCTGCAGCTGTGCTGGATGCTGTGGATGTTGTTGCTGCAGCTGCTGTGGAGGGTGTTGTTGCTGCAGCTGCTGTGGAGGGTGTTGTTGCTGCAGCTGCTGTGGAGGGTGTTGTTGCTGCAGCTGCTGTGGAGGGTGTTGTTGCTGCTGCGGCTGTGGTGGATGTTGGTGCTGCAGCTGCTGTGGCGGTTGCTGCGGCTGTGCTGGGTGCTGTGGATGGTGTTGCTGCTGCAGCTTCTGTGGTGGATGTTGTTGCTGCAGCTCTTGTGGTGGATGTTGTTGCTGCAGCTGCAGCTGCTGTGCGTGTTGTTGCTGCAGCTGTTGTGCGTGTTGTTGCTGCAGCTGCTGTGGTGGATGTTTTTGCTGCAGCTGCTGTGGTTGCTGCAGTTGCTGCAGCTGCTGTGCTGGATGGGGGTGTTGTTGCTGCTGTGGTGGATTTTGTTGCTGCTGCTGCTGTATCTGTGAGTGGGGGTGTATGTGAGGCGTCACATATACCGGGTGGTAGGGCAGCTGTGGTGTTGGATACGGCGGCAGCTGTGAGGGATTTGGGTAGAAGGGCAAGGCTTGTGTCGGTGATGACGGGTGTCTCATGAAGTTGTAGACAAGCGGTGGTGCCGGCGATGGTATGGGAGGGCGGGACCCCGACCGTTGGTCTGCAGGGTACGGGTAGGAGTAGCCGTCCATCTAAGTGTCTCGTGAAGTTTACTGAAAGCGGGCGAAACTTAACAGAAAATGGTAAATTGATTGTGAAAAATTTAACAGTATCAATTTTGCCATTTATAAGAGTAACAATTTTAGTCCTCCAGTCTTTTTACACATTATACAGCTTAAAAAGATTTAACTCAACAGGATTGTCATCCCACAGCAACAATCTCCAAATGGCAAGAGGAACAAGAAAACTACTGATACCGAACTTGAAGATTACAGTTCAAGAAAATTTTTCACAGGTCAGTGTATTTGGCTTTATGTAGCCGGGAACATGGAAGGGGGCATGAGGTTACACGACATTGAGTTCGTGTACAGTCGTACCTCAGGGTTTTGAAATCATCCCATGGATATTTTGATCTTTTCTGGGCTATGGACCAACTTGAACTGTCGTAGCGGTCCTCTCGCGTGCTACAACAATTGGGGATACAGACTGTAAAGAATTACTGCTACAAACTAATAAACAACTCTACAATCATACTCTTTATTTCAACCAGCACACACTACACCCTGCCTGCCCATGCCAGTCTAGTCCAACTAACATCACCGTCACCACGGCAGCTCAGCCTCACATCCCAGCCTAAGCTGGAGGGAAACCCCGAGCTGGACACCCTGCACTCAGTGTGTGCTTGACAACTCTCTCTGTCTCTAGTAGACAACTACCTACATCAAACTCTGACTAATTTCAAACTAGCCAATGGCTATCTCTCATAATCCTGTCTCTACTCCCCTTAAACCACTGCCACATGTACAACATAACAATCAACTTTTCACTTAGAGAGTCTTAATTCATCCAGTCGCATCTCTTATCAAGTCTCTTCCATGCATACACATGCTTAGACACTCTTATTGAAGAAGTAAATGTACAATTACAAAAAAATTCTAAGTGGTTTCACACAAATAAGCTTTTACTAAACACCAAAAAACTAATTTCATTATATTCACACCAAACGGGAAGAAATACAACATTGACAAAGCTAAAATAAAAGTAGATGGAAGCAAAATAAAACATGTTAAATGCACAAAATGTCAAGGAATAACTATAGATGAACACCTTAATTGGAAGATACATATTGACAATCTGTCAAAAAAAATAGCACGGAATGTAGGAATGCTAAACTAAAACACTTTCTTCCTATCTACATTATGAAAATAATTTGCTCCTCACTAACCTCATCACATGTGCAGTATTGTACT
This sequence comes from Escarpia spicata, assembly GCA_963995525.1. NCBI lineage: Eukaryota > Metazoa > Annelida > Polychaeta > Sabellida > Siboglinidae > Escarpia > Escarpia spicata. Next base: position 2,967,953 of record OZ023212.1, read on the forward strand.
TTATTATGGGCAAATACATATCGCACAAATTTAAATACTACAAAAGAAAGCTATACGGATAATCACATTTTACATCATGTTGCACACTCAGATCCACTATTCTCAACGTTAAAAATTGGAAGATCTGTATAAACATCAGTTAGGTATCTTTATGCATAAAGCAATGAATAAACAACTCCCAGACAGCATGTCTTCAATGTTTCTACCAACTGATAACATTCACGACCATAACCTAAGAAATCAAAGTGCATATTATATCCAACAAATAAGAACAAACATTAGGAAATTTACAATAAATTATGCAGGACCAATTTTCTGGAATGCCCTATCTCATGTTCTGCAGCAACTTGTATCCGTAAATTAGTTTAAAAAGAAACTAAAAGTGCTATTGCTGTCTAAATACCTTTGAACTCTTGATATGTCTTATTTTATATTCTGTGCATAACCTACCATAATTGTTCATGGTATTATAAGTGATCAGGTTTTTTGGTTTTATTCAATGTATTACTGATGTTTAACCTTTAATCTAGTCAAAATACTATACCATGTCCTAATATGTAACTTTATTTATTTCTTTAGCAGACAACCAATTTCATTATTAAAAAAAACACCTGTTCATGTATATATTTTTCGCCTTGTTCCAGTTGAATGTACTGTTGTAATGTTAAGTTGTAATTTTATGAAATAACTAATAAGGAACCCGACTGACATAATGGTGATAGTCCAGATGGTCCTCGACATAAGCCTCTTGGGGTTTCCAGAGGATCTCTTCGGATGCAGTATTGTTTTTTGTAATCCATTGTAAATATATTCAGAAATGTGTATTGTGACCGAAATAAAGTTCTATTCTATTCTATAAAACAACCCTTTCTGCTATCAGTTAAAGGAGTCCTACTGTACAGACAGCCTATGAATGACCCTGCCTTGCCATCTATGTATTATGTCACAATATAACATTCATTAATATAATTGTAGGCAGTCTCAAGAGACCATAGATGTGCACTCCTGTGGGATTTCGCAGTTTCTGGAACAGCGTCTACTATGGCTGAGGAGACCCACTTTATAGAGTGACAATCTCTGTTGCACTGACTGCACTTGAAGTCTGTCTCAGTCTGGGCCGAGACCTGGCTGCCTTTCCTCCGATCTGCAAGTTGTCGGAGTCTCTCCTCTCCCCTCGCAAGGCCCTTGTTCAGCTCCTTCCTCCACAGGCTCTGATACTTAGCTATTTCTTCCCACCTGTGAGTGTCGATGTCTAGTGCTTCCAGATCACACTTGCAGGTGTCCTTGAAACAGAGTTGAGGGCGTCCAATGGATCTGCTGTCTGAGGCCAGCTCGTCGTAGAGCAGATCTTTGGGAATCCTTCCGTTCTCCATGTGGTGAACATGCCCAAGCCGTTGCTTATCAGAGTGAACATGCCCAAGCCGTTGCTTATCAGAGTGAACATGTTTGGGATTTGTGCCCGCTCAAGCACGGCTGCATTTGAGACTCGGTCCTTCCAAGAGATTTCAAGGATGCGTCGCAGACTACGCACGTGGAAGGAGTTCAGGCATTTCTCTTGACTGAAGTAGAGGGTCCATGACTCGCTGCCATACAAGAGCGTGCTCAGTATGCAGCCCCGGTAAACTGCCACTTTCATGTGTTTAGTCAGTTTTCATTGCACCACACTCTTCATTAGTCCGGCCACAGTTGTGGAGGCTTGACCAATGCGCCTGCCAACTTCAGCCTCAAGCGATATAATATTTGTTATAATATTCATTAATATAATTTATAGTAAGCCTTACCATAGAACCACCTGTTCTTTGAATATATTGGTCCTGCAAAATGTCTTGACTCGTGTACAGGCAGGTGAAAACCAAACAAGACAACAAGGATGACCTCAAGAAACAGTATAACTGGAAGAACGACTGGAAGATGTAACATTAAATCCAGACAAGTTTCAGGTCAGTAGCATCACCCAAAAGTGAAATCCAAACAAACATAAAGGGTTAGAATGTTACAAAACCTAGTTTGGCCTAAGCCAGACCCAGAATATGCCCACACAATGGACCAATATCTCACAGTTGGAAGCTGCCCAGTGGCGGACTGCAAGGCTTGCAGTTAGGGACTACAGTACTATCATTTGAACCAGACAAATAATTAGAAACCTCAGTCTCAGATGAAAATTCATATAACACCAAAGAACAACCACCAAGATAACCACGTGATGTCATTTTGGTTCATGTCTCACACCTTTTAATAGAATAATACATGTTTTGATATCTGCATTATGTCATCCCCTAATATAGTAGTCATGTATATATACACACTCCTTCTTTTCACTGGCATCTGACTAAGGAACAAACCGAGTGGGTGTAGTCACATCCCCAACTCAATTGAAAGTTGGCCATTCTGGACTGCTTTTGAGACTATTTTGAAGACAGATTGGAACATTATTAAAATGCAATAACTATGCAATTAATATGTCAATAATTATTTAACAGTAAACATCACTACAATTATTTTACAAAGAACATGCACAAACATGAAATGATGCCATTTTAATCATTAAGCATTTGACATCATATGTACGTAATGAAATTCGCCCAATGTGGTGGTAGTTTACAAACAAAACGCAATGATAAAGTTACAAATAATAAATTATTTGGACTGGAAACTAGTCATAGTGACAACTGATATGCTTTTCCAAAACAGCTCACACGGCGCATTCTAAGGATACACTAGAACAGAGCCTGGCTAGAGCAGAGTCAAGATTATGGCACTTGTGTCGAATCCAGACCCACCTCAATTTTGCCATTATAACTTCAGTTTTACCTAACCTTGATACCTTAGTGCACGAGTTCCATCATTCAACATCATCCCAGGCATATTTATTTTATTGCATCTTATTGCAGTTCTGAGGCATAAAAATAGCGTCCAGGTTTGCATCAACATATGCTGATATATCGCTCATTTTACGTGCACGGTGTGGTAACGCACGAACACAGCGGCACAAACCGGGTCGTTATGTTAACATCAAAAGTGTGCAAAGATGGGGTATTCCAAAGATGCAATTCCTAGTTTCCTAGTTGTTTCCAGCACTCGGCAATGTTGTATTAACTGACTAGTCTGTATATATTGTGGTTACAATGTTATGATCGTATGAGGTCTTATTCAACTAGCCAGCCTTTTTCAGAACATTATCGCCAAGCCGACCTTTCTATGCTGGCCCTGAGGGTGGTCACTGCCAGGGTGCTTGTCGTCCTCAGTGGTTCTTTTACGTCCCAAATTGAGACAGGACCGACATTAACGTGATCTCCGAGTCACGAGGGATACACAGTCCCCAATGTTGAGCCAGGTTTTTACACCAAATATACCATACCTGCCCGGTCTGGGTATTGAACTCGGGGTACCGGCATGTCAGGCGGATGTGCTAACCACTACACTATCGCGCGCTTTGAGGTTATCGATACTTTTCTAATATAAATATATGGGATGATGTTGAATGACGGAACTATCGCACCGAGGTATCAAAGTTATAGGCAATACTGAAGTCATAATGGCAAAATCAAGGTGGGTCCGGATTCCAAACAAGTGCCAAGGGCAAGACTACTTCCGTGGGTGCATGGAATGGGCTTTTTCATAGACGTGACTTCGCACATTGGTCATTGCCGTCGACTTTAAAGTTTAGTCTGTTTAGTCTCAGACTAGTTGCTTTTCTAGCTACGATACTAAATGATTGGTAAGTTAATTGTCTAAATTTATGAAACAGTGTCTGTAATTGTACCGCCTAGCGAGCGACCGTTGCCACTGTGACAATGCAGCGACTGTGACACTGTCAGTGTCACTGACAGTGATCAGCAGGATCAGTAAAACGTGTGATTCACTGGGTAAGGTATGATCTATTGAGTTTATTGGACTTATAGCATTATTAATATTGTAACATACTCACTCAAATAATAGCTGGGTTTATCATAACATATATCTCATGCCTGCAGCAATTAATATGACCACAAAAGTAAATAAAATCACTTTTTGCATTCAAGTAATATGCAACGGATCCAGCGATGGTGACCGATGCGCATGTGCTTACTTGTAGTCGCGGATGTACTTTTATTTTTGCTATGGATGCAAGGCGAATTATCCACCAGGTGTCGTTTTTGTTTTACGAACCAGTAATTTTAAGGGTCAACCAGTAATTTTAAGGGTCAACATTAATCACTAATGTAGAAAACCATCTGTAATAACATTAACATGGCATATGTAGCTAATTGTTTAATGTACTTCCGCGCATCAATGGCACAAATTCAAGTTACAGTTATGTTGAATTAGCCGTTGGATGGCGCGCTTCGATAACCTCAAACGGTAGCGCCACCCCACGGAATCTGGATTGTCGTCTGTCGTCTGCTAGCGAATGGAAGGCGCCAAAGGCAAAACCAAGAAGAAACGTCGGACGGTGTATTTGAGGAGTTTTATAGGTACCTACCTGGTTAACTATTTATGTATATGCTTAACACGTATATCACCCTTGCAAATACAAAGTTGATGTGTTCTACATCTGTTGAAAAAGTTGCTGTTAATACCAAAATAAATTATTAAAAATATGCTTCTGTTAGTGTTAAGTTATAAAACATCTGTAATAATTGTACGAGTATATATATATATATGTATGTTACGTTGACCGATCAATCTTGATCATTAAACATTGGTTGGTTTATAATTATTGTTGGAGGAAACCAAAAAAGAAAAGACCAAAAGTATCAGTATGAGAGAGAGAGAAGAAAAGAGAAAAAATAGTCGTTGACGTTGTCGGAAGAAGAAAGAGAGAACAATTGTCTTTTTTCAGCCGTCAGCCAGTTCTGGCTTCAGGTATCAGGTCTGACTCACTATAAAGTTGATGATAAAGTTCACAACCCTATCTAAGACTAAGCCTAAGCTAAGCCTAAGGCTAAGTCTAAGAGGATCGTGTAATGTGTAAGGTTAAGCCTAGCCCTAAGTCATAGGACTAGCCTAGGACTAGAGACAGAGCCTAGCTTGATTGTAAGATTATTTACAGTATTCTTTGTATTCTCTAGTACCATTTGATGCAATTATGCCCCGTGCAAACGTCAAGAAACCACAGGCTGCTGCTGTGTGTAAAAGCACTGCAGAAAACCATGATGCCAACTACATGCATGATGGTGACATCCTGCCTGATTCACAGCACTCCAGCACAGGTTTGTATATACATACATATGTATATATAATAATTGAATTCCTTTTAGGTACATATAGAATAGTCTGATAATTTTTACATAAAATCATGTGAACAGTTGTGTAGCATAAAGTATGTTACATTCTAATATTTTTACTACTAAATATATGTATTAATCAATCATAATTTTGTTATATATTTTGATTTCTTAGAACATCTGTACAATGTTTAGTACCTGTAAATTTTTTTTTTGGATAATTCGTTGATGTGGTCAGGTGGAGTGCATATCGTATTAACATTAACACCCAGAGTGTTGCAAGACAAAATTGGTTCATTTTGCATTAAACATTTGTCTGTGTTTGTTCATTTGTACCTATTTCAGAGGATAATGATGCAGCCTTCAAGACCAGTAGGAAGAGAAACAGCAGCTATGTAGAGAGTGAGAACCAGGATTTTGGATGCGAAATGCAGAAAATGTTTGAGTGTTTTGGAGGTACTATTTATTATATATATTGACATAATATTTTCCAGTGATAATTTTAAATTCATAATGTATGCAGACGACACCACTCTTTTTAATACATTGAATAAATTCCAATCTCCGGATGGCCAAGTCCAAAATCAATTTTTTAGGTATCACCATAAAACAACACTTAATTTGGGACAGCCATATAAAAAACAACAAATAAAATCAATAAAATAATTGGAATTTTAAATAAACTTAAACAAGTATTACCTAAGAATATATTATCTATATGTATTATTCGCTCATTCTACCCAAGATTAATTATGGCATATTGGTGTGGGGTCATCAAGCCCATCGCATTTTTAAACTTCAAAAGAAAGCAGTGTGAATAGTTACTTCAAGTAAATACAATTCTCACACAGATCCCATCTTCAAAGGATGTAAATTTGTTACTTTGGATGACATCTATAGACTCCAACAGCTCAAATTTTATTACAAATTGAACAACAAGCTTATACCAGAATACGTATTCCATATACATACAACTTTGAAATTCACCAATATAACACGTGGTAAAAGGAACTTCCCAGTGTTAATCATCAATATACAAAAAAGTACATCAGACACAACATTATACAAACTGTTAACAATACTCCAAATATCCTTGATAACATTTGTACACAGCAAATAATGTTTTTTTCACTTATACAAAAATTACTTTATCAAGAATTATGAATCATGTTATATTTCTAATCTGTCATTCTTAAACAATACATGACTTTGCATTTGTTTAAACTAATTTATGTGTATACTATGTATACACATATAATTCAGGCCTCGACATTACTGCTGGCCTGGGGCCTTTTTTGAGGCTGTCGGGCCACCAGTTTTCATATTTTACTGGCCCGCCTGGCCACTAGTTTCAATCCGATTGACCACCATCGTGTTTCCGGTAACCCAATCCTACCTAGAAAAATAGGACAACCATAAACCTAATCTTGTTATTTGTTATTTAAATCAATGTTTGTTTTGTTACATTTTTGTTATAACTAATTAAATAATGGCAAACTCCGCCATGCGTATATATATATAGTATACAATGACGTGTATGCACTACAAACTCATTTGTATCCGCCCGCGTGATTGGTGAATGACGGAGGTCATTAATTATTCTCCCACTAAACGGTCTTGTTACACATTGGCTACGAATGGTAGGCACTCTCAACTGTCTGCATGATAAAACACTAGTGCATATAATATTCCATAATGGAAAGGCATCAAGGAAATTTGTTATACTGTAAAACAATTTATAGCATTGCTAAAGACCATGGCTGCAGCGGTGGATCTTGTAATACAGCTCTGCCTTGGGCGGAACGAGAGCAAGGACTCCGGACAGCGTTCACATTGTCCCACACCAAAGCATTGTTTACATCAGCATCGGTCATTGCCAGTCATAATAATAATGTGATGCACATGGTATCGGCGTTCAGATGCACATTTATCATGGTATAATGTGCCTGATCTTGACAATACCGGCCTTAGCATTGAGCTTCAGGCACAGCCAAAACCACGAAATGCTTTTGATGTGCTGAGGACAGCCACCTAAAGTATCAAGCCACGAGATGAAAATAGGTCGGTGACGTCTCAGATTTAGCATTAACAGCAGACTGCATAGTGATACCATGATTAAAAATCTTCATCTAACTTTACGTTCTCTCTTCTTATAGTTGTTATCTTAATTCTGTAAACGATGTGCACAAATAAGAACTTAGGAAAAGTCAGCATGATGTCGTTCCAAGCGAACCTTAGACTTTGTGGACTTCTTCAGTGAAGCGACCGACAGGTACCCCGGTATCAAATATTTGTTTACAAAATCCGGGCCAGTAACTTGGGCGGGCCAGTAACTTTTCAAAACTACTGGCCCCCTGGGCCAATGGATACCTGCCTCCACCCACCCTATCTCGTTCACCTTCTCCACTTTCCTCACAATCAAAAAAGCAATTGTAAGTAGGTATGAAGTTCTAGGTGAACCTTAAATTCACTACGAAACACCTGTTAATATGTATAATCATATTCTACTCATTGTCGGTAGTTGGGATCACCAAATGTTTGCTATACAATTTAATTGAACATATTAATATTGTTGTTGTTCCATTTTACATATCTGGTCTTTTATAGAAACTTTACCAACATGTTACACGTGAATTTATTATTCCATTGTTTATACAGCTATTTGTGGGGTTGACAGCGACCAGTTCACTTAATAAGTAGGCCTACTTATTTTATATTATTATTTAAACCAACTGCTTACAGCCTTAATTGGCTCTGCTGTCAGCCCATAGTATATTATATCACCGATTGTTATACTTGTTAGATTGTGTTTGTATGTATGATTTATACGATTCCAAAAAATAAACACTCCTGCCAAATCCTCACATTATTCTCTCAACTTCTCTTCTACCCTCCATTGTGAAGCCAGAAGGTATCCACTCCCTTCAATAGCCATATTCCCCTTTGGTCCTTTCATTACATGTTTTCAGCCCAATTTGACACATTGGTTGCTGTTATATAATTCACTGTAGTTAGATGCAAATTAATATATGTAGAATGTTTTCTATTAGTCTACCAGAAATATAAATTGTTCAAGCATTTCCATTTTTTATTTAATTATTAAAATTTATAAATTGGATGAATTTGTAATTACCTGACCTCATGTCTAATACTTCTCCTTTGAACATTTGGTGTAATATTACAATGAGAGTGTACTATGACTTGGATAATTATGAATACTTTCATAACTTCAGCTGACATTGCTAAGACAGTTGCTGCAAAGCGTAAGAGGTTGGAGCAGTATACCCAGAGTTCTCTCAAGTCAAGCAGTCGAAAGGTGGAAGATATTTGGAAAATTCAGCAGCGTGAGAGGTGTATGTTTGTTTGTTCTTTGTAAATTTAGATTGTTGATAACTTAATTGTGTTGATATCCATTATTTTGAGGTACATCTGGTGTCTAGCAACTGGGAGAATTGTTTATTATAAATCAATCTGAGGAGCCCTTGCCATGCAGTTGTCTTCGTGGCCACATTCTGTTGTAATATCGGCTAATTCTTATTGACAATGGTCTCGACTGATGTGCAGTGGCGCCATCTTCTGTAAGAGTTTGAGTGACCAGCTTAATAAACATTTCGTTATACGCCAAGCTCGTACTTCATTGCTAAGTTACTACAAACAGAGTAGATTAAAACACATTCTATTCAATACTTATTACATTAGTCTGTATTGTGCAATGATATTGACATTTGTATTCACTTTATAAATTATGTCTATGAAAGAATATTATATAAACAATATCTCATTGTAACTCTTTTCCATTTATTTCCAAATAATTTTTAGCCATATGATGACAGAAACTATATCCATTAGAAATTCTAACATGTGTGAACCCTATAAATAAGATATTTTAGTTGTTAATTCTAGAATGTGCTGTGAAGTAACAAGGTTGTGTCTATGTTGCAGACAAAAGTTAAATGAAGAATTTCAAAAACAAGCGAACAGTGTTATCCAGCAGTGGGAGGCTGATGTTGAGAAGGGTCGGGAACAAGAGGAAAAGTTCCAGGTATATTCTACACGAATATGTGTTCGGCTTTGGTCATTTTTGTGACATTGGATTATAAATGGGTAGTGGAAATACTGTCTGCTAATTTAGTTAACATTTGTGACACATATTGTTTATTTGCATCACATTGAATGTGGTGCTATATGTTACGCAACATGCACCTCAGCTTTATGTGCATAATGTGCCATGAAATAAAATAGACATCCTGACATTTTGCTCAAATCTGATCAAATACTTTTTCATATCATCCACAGATTGTGGAAATTCCTTGCATCTCGATTTATTACTTAATTCTGTAAGATCATGCTTTATGGCACATTGTTTTTCTTCTGGGATTTCATTTGCGTATATCTGGTGTGAGAATTTTATTACCATGTATAATGATCTTTGAGCACTTATGGCTACTGGATTTGTGATGTGAGATTACATACCTGACCGTTAAAGTACAAAAACAGGGAAAAATGGCTATTATACATGGAACATTATGGTAATCACACAGATATGACACATGCAGATAAGACTGCTAATGTGAAAGCTGCATATTTCTTGCAGGTCTTGATTCGTCAGCAGCAGAAATTGTTTCAGCAGACAAGGATTGTGCAGTCTCAAAGACTGAAGACTATCCGACAGCTGCATGAACAATACACAAAGGTAAGAGGCTTCTTATTCCATGCCATACATTTACATCGGTATAAGAAACAGATTTATGTACATACATATATTATTTTTATTGATGTGGATTTCTTCCTTGACTTGGCAGCAACACCTCTCCTCTACGGGGATGGATACTGACATGATGATGAGCTGCTGGTGCTTTTTGGTGGGGGTGGGGCTGGAGTTATATTTAGCCTCCCAGTATTTTGGCCAGTGGGTGTAGTTGGAGATTTTTGGTGAGCTTCATGGCGGGTGCAGGTTGAGTTTTTGGCAAGACTCAAAGTGGTGTACAATTGAAGGGTTTTGGTGAGCCACAGCCCCCAATAATATTCACCACGTTCAGACACCTACGTTATGTATGTGTGTATATACACAAATCTATTGTTATTGTGGCTAAAACTATAAAATCTAAAGCTGAAATTCTTCTTACGTTGTCTGCAAGTCCACGTATGCAATGTTTACCATATCTGTACTAATTCAGGGAATTGAAGATCTTGAGAGATGCCATCACGATCAACAAACTAATGTCCACACAGAACTGAAGAAGGAAATGGCTCTACTCCAAAAGAAGATTCTTATGGATACAGTAAGTTCTACTAGTGTAGCATTTTGGGTCGAGTGATTGGCAGGGAAGCATATGGGCACATGTAAACTCACTCAGTGATACTAATGATATGACAGATATAAGGTTTTACTAGTTTATTACACATTAAAATATACTACAAATACAACCTCTGACATCTAATCTATGCCTGTTAAATACTACTAATGTTGGAACGATAGGTTCCGATGGTGGCGGCATCTATTGCAGCCGGAGTTAAACCCCAAAATACACTAGTGTCAGGACGCTGGGTACAGACGGCACCAGCGTATATCACAGCCGAGTAGGTTTTTTTCCAGGTGCACTGCGATGGTAGTGTCCTAACAGGAATGGTTTCTCTGTCAGTGTTCTCCCAGTACTCGTCCAGATTATCCTCAAATCCCCATTATATAGTTCAACACGTACCATAGGGACAGATGCTTGTCCCAAGTCTACAAATCTTGGCACTGCCTGTGAACTTACAGTAAGGAGAGGTGTTGCTGCTAAGACTAATGCAACAGCACTTGTTAGCAGCAGACTTGACTATTGCAATTCCCTCCTTTATAATATCGCTAGCAAGGATATCACAAAACTTCAGCGTGTCCAAAATTGTCTAGCAAGAGTAGTTACAAGATCTCGTTTTTCTCACTCTGTGCCACTTTTGAAGTCTGCATTGGCTTCCTGTACGATATCGTATAATATTTAAGATCTGTACCATTACATACCAGGCACCGTCCAATAAGCAACCATCTTATTTGCATTTATTGCTTACTCCTGTAAGAAAATCTATCCAGCTTCGATCATCTAGTTCTGACCTACTTTTTGTTCCTAGAGTCAACACTAACATTGGAACTAGGGCTTTTTCTGTTGCTTCTTCTTATGTACAGCTCAGAACTCTGTATCAGACACATGTATGTGGCTAGAGTATTGTCGAGCTTGGGTGGGCCGTCGCAAGTAGCGGGTGGTGTAGCGTTGGTTTGGGTCTATTGCTTATTTTGTGACGTTTAGACAGATCAGAAGACTATAGTCGGGGTGCCTATAGCTTTGCCTTTGTGGGCGTAGATTACTTTAGGCAGGCGAGAGGAGATGCTGTCTAAATGAGTCCAGTGATTGTTTGCTAACTAGCTGTTGTGTGCATTTGTTCCATGATTTGATGGTGCTTGGAAAGTATGCGTCGATGCGGGTGAATGTCTGGAAGTAGCGATATGCGTTGCCTCTGGTACGAGTTGAAGCGGCGGCTGCACCAACTCTTTGGAATATGCTTCCTCTTAGTGTTAGATCAGTTGAAAATATTTAAAAATTCCGTCGTCATTTAAAAACGTATCTTTACAACCTTGCTTATCCACCGTAGCTCCCTAGCGCCTTGACCCATCTGTTGACAACTGGAAAACTACTTATGGATTTTGAGATTGACCAACCCTTTTGTTCTGATGAGCCTCTGAGCTTGGTTTCCAAGGATTTAGGCGCAATAGAAGTTATCTTATTATTATTTATATATAGGGCTCTGGCCTCCCCAAAACCAGATGGCCTCAAATATAAATAACCCACCAATTTGCATATATGTTAATTGGCTTTAGTAGCACATGAAACATTTAGTAATTAGTGCAATATTTATCCTACGTGTGTTATCGTTCTTAATTATCTACACTATGACCACTTACAGTATAACAAATAAATCTGTCATCCGTTGTTTTGTTCAGACAGCCCACCTTGTCTACAAGCTTTTGGGAAGACTGTTCTAAAGCTAAACAAATGTGGTTTATTTATTACATTTTTTTATAGCCATTTGATCAGAGTACCAATGTGCTTTAACTGTTGTGTTTATATTTCCATTTCAGCAACAGCAAGAAATGGCGAGTGTGAGGAAGTCACTGCAAACAATGCTCTTCTGATGTGCAGGATTAATTTAAAATAGACATTCGCAATAATATAAGAACCAAAGAAATTTATTTAATCAAATATAATGTGAGTGTACTAGAGTTACACAACATTGATATTTTAAGAATTGATAGAGCAAGCTGTAAATACACATAGAACAAATTAATGCACGCAACGCGTTGTACTGGTTTCATGTTAATAAATATGAAAGCCCTTGTTTTACGAGTTGTTTATGTCCAAATGAGCATTTGCATATCGTCAGTGAAGAGTACAAGCAACGAATCTTGTAAAAGGAATTGTTTTTTCTGAATTCAAGTAATAAATTAGAATATTCAAGTTTGTCACTCGACATGACTACATTTTGAATGATTTTATAATTGAGAAAAGGCATTGTAACTGAACTTGAAAGATATCTGAAATGGATATGATCTTGGAGCTTTTGCTGATGGTATTTTTTGCTGTTGTAACATTTTATTTACAAAGTCTGTAACTTTACAATTTTCTAATGGAATTAGCATTCACTGGCCGCTAGTAGTTTTTTACCCCTGGGTCTGCATAGCCAACTGTGCTTCAAGATGGTGCGTTGCTTGACTACTGCATCTATACTGAAGGCCATCACCCAATACTGAAACCTGTTTTCCTGAGGAGAACAATTACACAAATGAATTGCATTCCATGCCTTATAATATGAAATTATGGACATTGGTTATTGTAGAGATGACAGTTATAAAACTAGTCTGTTTTACACAAACGTTTTATGATAATGATGTTTTATATACCACAAGTTTAGAGATGTCTGTGGTGCTTGGCCCCATTACCGGAGCTAGTTTGGTAACAGCTACTGCAGCAACCATTCTGTACACAGTTGGTGCATTGCAACAGGTTACACATTTGTCCTGTGTGACATCTTTCACTTATCTGACCTATAAATCGGGTAAACCTGCAGCATTTAGTCTCTTCCAAGACACAAACTAAATAGAGTAATAAAATTGCTGCAGGTGGACTTGTCTTCTTGGTTGACAGTTTACACCTCCAACTGAACCCCACATCTGCGATGTCGCTCTACATAATTATTATGGGCAAACAAAGGCACTGGAATGTGATATTACGGGGGCTGAAGCTCACCGAAACCATTCAACTGCATCCTCCCCAAGGGTAACCAAAATCCTCAAACTGTAGTTACTGCACCCTCTTGTTGAAATATTGTGGAGCTAAACATATCTCCAGCCCACCCAATAAAAAACCCTCCCCCGTTCCGACAATTATGGCACAGTACATGTATGAATATAAAATTAAAGCATCATTGTGCTTACGTCTTTTATTTTAGTGAACACAATTGAAATGATCTGGTGTTTTAAAACAACACAAACATTCAACATATACAAATACATATTTTTCATTCAACAGAAACATTTACATTTGAGTGAACTTGTATCATTGATTATACATGCAGATTACTGGTATGCACAATGAAATATACGATACTGTATGTAACAAAATGTGTATTTTACAAGATACAAAATACATACAATTGGTATATATATATATATGTACAAACAAAAATCTGACATGTTTGAATAAGTAAATACACAGAAATGGGTGATGTCTGTTTGCCAAATTGCTCTGGCTTTGTTCACAATTTCTCGGCTGATTTACGACATCATTGTTTTATTAGTAATTACCATGCTCGACATGTTTTATCAAACAAAATCTGAAGCTTCTACACGTATTTCTAGATGATGACTGAGGGGTAGAAGTAAACACGTTTAAGATGACTAGCGCCCTCCCCCTCCTCCGCCGCCTCCTCCATTCGCCTGATCCACGCTACTGGAGAACATGACAAATATGAGCAGGGGAACCAGGTACATCCACTGCAACAGAAACAAGAATATTAATAAATTTGGGTATAACTCAGTGTCATTATTTAGTACCAGTAGGTGCGAAGACCCCATGACAGAATGTGTACATTTCATTGGCTTTTATTCAGTACAACAATCTCATTTTCTTATTATTGTTTACTAAGATTGATTACAACATAAGGGATGATCAAATTTATAAGTAAAAAAGTTGTAATGGTATTTGATTGGGAGTAGATAACATGCACTCACTGTCTCGGTCTAAAATCGATCGAATTCAGAAGAAAAAAGAAGCACTCGTAAGAATATTTTAGAAATACCAATGTGGTAACATGATTTAACATAATTTAACATTAAAAAATGTGTTGACTAATCTGATTGTGGTAGTGTGTGTCTGACAACATATCACAATCAGATTTCCTTCCATGGGTGGTCACCAACATGCAGATTGCTATCATAATGCACTCCATGTGTTCATGGGATACATTATGTGACTATTATGACGTGAGCCAGTAATACGCTGTTACCTATGATATATTTTATATATATATATTACACACTGTGCCTGCCCAAACGACAATGTAATTGCCCGTACAGGGATGAATAATGTTGTATTGTATAAATAATTTTATTTCAATGAACTGCAAGAAACATTCAAATCTCCACAATTATTAGAATTATTGGAGGTTTCTTTTTAATAATATTGGAATTCCAAATGGATTTTTTTACATATAGGTACTCCAAATGAAATAACGGAATGCTATGTGTCAAGCAATGTCAGGTGAACTTACGTATTTGGCAAGGAAAGATCTGTTGTCAGTTTGTTGTCCCTTGGCTTTCTCTTTCTCCTGCTCCATTCGCTGAATGTAGGTCTGTGTCTCAGGTCTGTAAACACAAATAACACTTACAACAACACGACTTGGACACACTTTTAAGCAAAATAGTAATGACTCCATGTGCAACAACAAAATAGTAATGACTCCATGTGCAACAACAAAATAGTAATGACTCCATGTGCAACAACAAAAATGGTAAAGTCTGATAGAGTTCGATTGAACAGGTCTGCCAGGGAGTAGGGTGTAAAACGCCTGTATATAGTGCTATATAAGAACTTACTTTTTTATTTTACAACCATTAAACTACATGTTCGTGAAATGCAGAATTATTGTGTTGTAGCAAAATTGTTTATATACACACTGTATTGTAGCAAAGACTATCTTCACTAACTTAGTGTACATTTTGTGCTACTGCTAAAGTACAATAAAAAAGTTAAAGAAAGTGTGTAAAGCCTTCAATTCTACTCATGCTCCCTGACCAATTATATGAGGACACACACATAAGCCCTTCAATGTCTAAAGCCAGGCAGTAAACATTCAAATAAAGGCTGTTAAAAAGGATTGTTAGCAGAAAATAAAAATACAATCTTTGTGTACAAACGCAGAGAAGCATCCGTGACAACTCACACAGGCCCCGTGACCGTCTGCACAATTTCGACTGTTGTCTTGAAGGTGGAGAGAGACGAGGCAGCAACGTCAACACCATGACAGAAGGGGGAGGCCGTGGTGATGCTGATGCCAAGGATGTTCCCTAGCTGGTCAACATTGACGGTCAGTCGGTCGGTCAGCAGGGACTCGTACAGTGAACACTACAAAACACAACAACCAACTGTAGTCTAGTATATCAACAGCATGAAACTTTGTTTACAGAAAATTGTGTTTCAAAGCAAGCATTAATCAACATCATTTAGAGAAATGTTTGTTTACAGAAATTTGGATCTGAAAGGGTTAACTCGAGTCATATGACTTGTAAATAATGTATTTGCAGATAAGGCTATCTAAAAATAATTTCAGGTTTTTCAGAATTTGTCAAAAAACGAAAATGGGTGCAATTTCTATTTTTAGTTTGCTGATGGAGGGTTAGTGATTACCACAGGAGCCATTCCCAACAATCAATAGTGTGTATAAAGTGTATTTCTTACAAGCAGCAAACCTGTACACAAATCTGGCCTGTTACAAATCATTGTTTTCTCTTGTTGTGCAAAAACATGTATTTAGAGGAATAATTATATTTTTAAAAAGTAATATTTTCAGTGTTGAATGCAAATTTGTATTTTAAATCTTCTGAAGATGTATCTCAATATTTTATTTTTTCATCCACCTGTTGGGAACATCCTTAAAATAATGTTTTTCTACAAGAAAATCGACACGATATTCTCCTGATTCGACGGTATCCAAACAACTGTGTCATGTCTCTATGCACAAGGGATCCTCCAGTCATTGATACATGTATATGTTGCCATCTATCCAATGAAAATTTAAATCTGGGCACAGCATTAGCATCAGTCCTCAAATATTACACCTATTAAAAAAAATGTAACTGCACAAAACATAAACTTAAAATTACGAGGACTTTGATCTTTGCCTTTAATGGGACAGTAAAATAATGATCAGTCCCCAGCCAGCTCCACATAGCATCAAAATTCACACTAAGTTGTCAACATTACTAGACATTATATATTGATATTTTGCATATTTACTGCTGGCATGTGCATTGTGGGACGCTTACCATGAATAACAATTGTTGCTGCCACATCAGCTAGTACTTACCGCTTTTATAAATGACGACACATACTGACTCTGCCCACTGGGCGACTTGCTTAGTAGACGGACACGGTACACCCCATTCTCTCTTACTAGGCTCTACAACACAGCGATACACCAAACTAAACAGTCGACAGTGAACATAATAATGAGTTATTAGTAATTCATGATTTTCATTGGTTCATTGAATAGGACATTACCACTGAAATTGGGACATTTTTATACTTAATTTATTATTAATATTGGTATTTATAATATGCTGGTTGTTTAAAATAAATATCCATATAAATTAAGTAACTATTATGATCTCTCACATCTTCATAACGTGATTTGGTGAAGTAATTCTCACTGGAACCAAGTCAGTATAAATTACATGCTTACAAGAAACGTCGGTTATCATTAAACTTATACAAAAGCATCATTGCCTTTGAAAATGTGCTTCCTTCATAGTGTGCGTGCAGAGTACAAATGCAACACAAACCCGCAATTTTGCAATATCGTCTTCAGACAACTTTCCTTCTGGTGTGAAATGTGCCATCCCAGACTTCAGTGAGCGGATTGTAACAGTTCCGCATTTGGTGAAATGTGGATTAATACCTGGAATCACAATTAACAGGAAACAAATATAGAACACATACGATTTGCAATTTGTGACATGTACTTCATGCATTATTACTGTTAGTAAGTACCTGGCACTAGTTTACATCCTCCCACGGAGCAACAAACCTAGAAGGCGGCTATCACTGTTACATCCACCCATGGAGCAACAAACCAAGGGGGCGGTTCTCACCATTACATCCACCCACGGAGCAACAAACCAAGGGGACGGCTATCACCATCACAGCCATCCACGGAGCAACAAACCAAGGGGGCGGCTATCACCATTACATCCACACACGGAGCAACAAACCAAGGGGGGGGCGGCTATCACCATTAGCTTACATCCACCCACGGAGCAAGAAACCAAGGGGGCGGCTATCACCATTAGCTTACATCCACCCATGGAGCAAGAAACCAAGGGGGCGGTTCTCACCATTACATCCACCCATGGAGCAAGAAACCAAGGGGGCGGCTATCACCATTACATCCACCCACGGAGCAAGAAACCAAGTTACAACCGTTACAATACTCTCGAACTTGTGGTGTCTTCCGAGGAATGCCAGACCATGCCATTGAAAAGGGAAATATCTCTAAATAACTACCTTTGTGGCTTTTGAAATGCATCAAGGAGACACAGTGCTTCCAAGTTAGCATATTAATATAAATAGTGCAATGGTTTCAATTAAACAAACTACATACCTTGTTCAAAAGAATGTTCTAAAAGAAATGTAGCTTGACTCTCTGTTTCAAATTCATCGTCTGCGAGCTGAAAGCAAAGGAAACTTTAGTACTTGCATTGTTCATAACCAAATGTATTGAACAATGTAAATTTTATTATTTATATTTTAATGTGACTGAGTTGAACTGGAAGTTAATTAATCAAAAATATTTGTGAATTTTAATTGACAAAAAATCAAATCAAAACAGACTAACCTGGAATTAAACCAGTGATTCACAAATGTGAGATGAGTTAATTGATCAATTAGAGATTCTTTAACTGAATTAGAATTTGTATAAAATTAGTTGAACTGAATTAGATTTTTTTTGTCAGTACACTGATTTGGGATTGATAAATATTAATATAAGTAGAACACAAGTGTGGCTGAAACTGAGTAACCTCATATCTCAGTAACGTAAAACCTCACGACTGGATGATGTTACTTCTTGTTACTCTACAGAACTGTGCCTGTGAGCTGTCAATGGTGCTGACGCTCACTACACAACGTTCATTCTCTACCTGCATCCAACAACTGGCAGGATGTTTGGAGTTAGGTGACGCCCACTTTCAAGAAGGGTATACACAACTAACCAGTGAATTACCATCAGGTATCACTCAAGAACAAGAAAGTTTTATTTAGACCCCAATTACAATATATGTATAATATCAAATTAATGTGACATGAATAGGCATATATATTCATGTATACAAATGCAGTGTAATTTCAAATTAGATGGGGTCTGTGACTCCTATTAAGACAATAACAGTCGCTCTCACAGGAGCCACAATAATAATTTTGTTCAACATAATTTTACCGAAGGAAGTGCAATGTGCAGAAAAAAAAGAAACCAAGATTGCTTGATTACATATATGCATGTATTGAAGTCTTTATGATATGTTAAAATAAACAAATAATAGTTGTCAATAGTACACATCAATATACTTGTAAAAACACAAATGTATATGCATTGAAACAATACCCATATGCTGATATGTAATACAGATCGCATACAATAATACAGTTTATTGACTTTGGTAGCATGTATAGCATATATTTTATGTAATACTTTTGAAATTGTTGGAAGAAGAGATATGGGTCTATAAATATATAAAAAAACAGATGGGTCACCTTTCTTAAAAATAGGAATTACTTTAGCGAGTTTAAGTGTATCAGGAAATATACCAGTATTTTTTATTTTATTTATTACATGGGTTAATAGTTTGATGATGGAGGTTTCAATTATTTTCTAAAGTTTAGAGGAAATACTGTCACAATCACTACTGTTTTTTTGGAAGGCTTTCAAAGTTTTCTTGACTATTTCTTCAACATTTAATAGACTAAAAACGGAGTGGACATTATCATTTTTAGTAATCATATTCCTTATTACCATTATAATGAGTCTTGTGCTGTCAACTGACTTATATTTGTAAAATAGTTGTTAAATTGGTTTGCAATAACCATGTTATAGTTATGACATTACTTTTAAACAAAAAAGTTTTGTTTGTATTTTTAGAAAGAAATTAATTTATGGTTTTCCATGTATTTCTAATGTCACCATTATATCGGTTAAACCGTGACATTTTTAATTTCTTATAAAGCGAGTCTCGATATTTTATTGATTTTAGAAGACCGTGTGTGATCCATGTTGAATGCTTATGTTTGTATTTGTTATATTTCATTTCATACTGCACCAGACTCCGAGCATCTTGCCAGGCAACAGAAAACCCAGGTAGTAAGTCACACCATATCCCAAGGTGCATACCTACAAGTTCACTTTCCGATCAAGGACTAACTGCCTACACTGTCTATGCATCAAGACTGTGCTGTGGATGTTCCGCTACTGACAGACCAAGATGTGAACAGTGAAGACCATGAAAGAAGACCAGTCTATATAGGACTGACCACTCGATCAAGTAACTTGGTGTAATAATCAATCCAATCAATTACTTATACCAGATGTCATCTTTATAACTGGATGATATTTATGTAAGTCAGATCTCAATTTTTTATATCTAATCGCAGGACACTGTCTTTTTTTGGCAGCCTTTGCCACTTACTTAGCAGAGTAATAATCCAGACGGTGACCAGACCAGTGCCCGTGTTACTCATTGTAACTTAATGAGTTACTGGCAATGACAGTTTGTCATAAATGTTTATTAATCAACTGTGGGTATTCCTCTGTACAGAGACTGTCACTGTTAGAGCAGTGCCAGAGCCTGAGGTCACCACATTAATATGAAAAAGATAAATAAATCATAATTCCATCATTCCTTTCCTGCACTGGTCACTTAAGTAAGAGATTGCTAAACTTATATTTTGCAAAAAAGCATGTCATACGAGATGCCATGGCACAGTGCAAGGTATATTTCTACGACTACGTAGCCCCTGTTGCAGAGTCGTTGGGACTGGGACGGGCGTGTGTAACCGCAAGGAGGCGCTGTTTCTCGTTTCTTGGCATGGTAAAGAGAATTTTTAAGCACACGACCAAGAAATCATTTGTGACACTCTACCGGGCATATGTTCATCCACACCTCGAGTTTTGTGTACAAGCATGATGCCCATATCTGGCAAAGGACATTGACATCCTCGAAAAGGTACAGCGAAGAGCAACCAAGCTGGTTACCAGCATAGCAAAGCTCACATATGAATAACGATTACAACAACTGAAACTACACTCGTTGTATTACCGGCGACCTTATTTAAACCTACAAAATACTTAACAGAATCGACAAAGTTGAAGCTCGTCACTTCTTCCAGGAGAGGGACAGTACAGCAACACGAGGACACACGAGAAAGCTTTTCAAGCAAAGAACAAGACTGCTGCCTAGTGCTGGCCAGACAGAATTACTTATCAGTTAGAACCGTGGATCAGTGGAATAGGCTCCCACAACATGTGGTAGATGCCAAGACCGTCACACAGTTTAAGGCCAGACTCGACAAGCACTGGAATAGCCTGGGATATGGGCACCAACAAAGGCCAATGGCTTAAATCAGCCCATTAACCTGTAAGTGTAAATGTAACTTGTAAGTGTTTCCAGCACGCCACACATATCTCCAACAGACTCGACCATCCACTTAAATATACCAACACAATAATTCCAACCATCAATGCATATAAATATGCATTCTACCCCAGAGCAGCATCCATATGGAACAGACTACCACCATCTGCTGTTCTACACATCACGCCATCACTGCCAGCCTTCCTGTGTGTCGCCATGCCAGCCATCAGAGAAATGCAACCCTTGCATGGCGTCCACATCCTTTAAAGCTACAAAATTATGTATATAGTGCACCACTTGTTTTTATCCGCGCTTTTGTTTTTGTTTTTTTGGTTTTCATTGTTTTTCTTTCTCTAATTTGAACCTTCTACACAATTTTTTCCCTGTTTGTTCGACTGCCCTGACGTTACGCACTGCACAAATCCCAGTTTAGCTGTGAACAGCTGTAAAGGGATTAGTACATCAAGCATCAAGCAAGTGATGTGAGTGTGAAGTTGTGGAATATCGTGGATGCCGCATTCGGAATTGCGCTGATTTAGTAGAATTATTCATGTTTATTAACAATCGGACGTTCCATTACATTTACTTTATCAACAACAATTAAAATAAAATGTAGCGGAACGGACAATACGTACGACGCCGACATAAATGGCAATTACGCTCAACCAAGTCACTCGCAACACCCCCGACATGGACAGCGCCATTTTGCCTAAATCAAGCCTTAACGAATCAGCGTCGTGGTAACAACAAAAGTTGTCAAATGAACGTCGCTGTTCTATATTTGCTGCGGCGAGCAATACATGCACGCGTGTTGGTGGATTTGTGGTTGACGTTATTATTGCTTTTCCTTCACTATAACAACCAAATCGGATTACATAGACACCCGTTGGGAATACAGCATCATGGATAATGACATTCTTGTTGATGATGATTTCGTATTTTATTCGCTCTTGTACTCGTCGATAACGGTGGTGTTTGCAATGGCTGTGCTGTCAAAATTTCTGACGAACGAATTTAGGTTCGGGTTTAGATCGTTGATGAGCCTCGGTCTTCTGTTTACGGGGGAACCAGTATGTCATCTCTTGTTAAAAGGAGCGGCAGGCGTCATACTGTTTGGATTAGGTTGTCTGTTTGTTTACTCAATTTTACCTGCCAGTCATTTACCTGCGAGAGGCAAGACGGTGCTAATTACAGGTGAGTAATTGATAATTGTCGGCAATACCTAATTGTCTTTCAACTCTTTGTTATTGTGAAGCTTGTTTTGTTTACAAGTCAAAGTCCAGACAGAGGCAAAGCCAAACTCAAAGGTTTAGGCTAAACTTTAGGTTTACCTTAACTTTGGCTTTGCCTGACCTTTCTACTAACGTTCTTCTTATCATATCAATCTTTATGTAGACTTTATAGTATAATTCTTTCTTTCTCCATGTCTACCCTCCACATCTCGGTCTGTGTGTGTTATATCACTCATATGATTATCATGACAGACGCATAAGCCCTATATTGTGGGCTATAATATATATGTAACATGCATACTTGAATGTCCAAAGTTCATGCATCGTGAAATGCCATAACAATGCGGTATTGTGTCGGTTGTCTCAAATCTAAGATGTTTACAAAAAATGTTAACATGCCAATCAGGTTCATTACCAATTGCCGCTGCCAGCCAGTTCAATGTACATCAATTTTCACTGAAGGCAAAGCTATTGTGCGGAGCACTTACTTGGGCAGACACAATGTGCAGACCTGCAAAGGCGGCAAAGTCACAGATCTAAAAGGCCAAAGTTTGTGGGAGTTGATTGTAGACGTCATGTTGACATCTAGATGCGTGTAAATGTCAAACTGTGTATAAAAAGTAATGCCTAATATTTAACAACTTTAGTGGCACTATTTTAATATAGTAATTCACAATCAAACTGATCAATGTAACTCAGACATTTCGGAAAATCAATACAGAGAGACTATTATTGACACGTTTGAGTGAAAACGAAAGAAATTACCCAAATATTTACGATCACAAAATAATAAACTGTATCGCACAGTAGATACAAGTCAGTTAGAGATAATACCCAGTTGGTAGGCTCGGGAAGTAAACAACATTGTACAGCTTCACGTAACCCAGCCAGAAATATAGCTAGATTTATGATGAACAAGAATGTCATAAACACAATAAAGTTTATAAAGAACACAAACTCAACTTAAGACAAAATTCTATTGTAAACATGATAAACTACCCACAAAGTTGCCACTACGGCGTGATTAATTATTTAGAGAGTTAAACCCAGTTCAATTCAGCTGGTAGTCGTGTAGCAACTGGCTGCGACCTGCCGTGCCAGCGACCATGCTCCGAAACTGGTTACATTGAATGTGTAAATGATTTCAATTTTTTAGACGTCACAATAAATAACCATTTGAACTGGCAGAGTCATACAAACAAAATAACAAATAAAATATGTAAAACAATAGGCATACTAAATAAACTTTAAAACTTTTTACCACCTAATACATTATATATTATGTACAATGCTCTTATTCTCGCTCATATTAATTATGGCTTACTTTTATGGGATCACCAGGCACATAAAATTGTCAAATTACATAAAAAAAGGCAATACGAATAATATCCTTAAGTAAATACAATGCTCACACAAGTCCATTTTTAAATGACTTCAGTTGCTAAAGTTGGATGACATTGATAAAATCAAACAATTAAAATTTTACTATAAATTAATTAACAATCTGTTATCCTACTACTTCAATATTTTTCCAAACACACTTATCTATGATATATTCATCAGCACTGCACATGTGAAAGAAATAATCTGTATATGTCCAGATTCAAACATGAATTTGCCAAAAAATGCATTAGACACAACATAGTAGAGACAGTTAACAATAGACCAAGTATTATCATTAATAAAATTTACACCCACAGTCTATATGGTTTTTCAACATACACAAAAAACTTTTTTATTTTAAATTATGAATCCAGTTGTATCCATAATTGCTTTATTTGTAATTCATAATACGTATTGGAATGTATACCTAAGTATCCATATGTACAACAATGTGTACACGAGTACATATAATCAGTCCTTATATTATGCATGCATGTTGATACATTGAGTAATTATTAATTAAGAATTTTATCTTCTTAAAATGGCTCATTTATCTATGTTAGTCCATATGTAGTATGCATGTGTCTGAACGTATCCCAAATTACATGGCAGCACCAGAACTTTGGTCTAGTCCTGTTTACAAGAATACCCCAGTTTGTGTGCATCATGAAGGGGTGTATTGCTAATTTAATTAACTTATTAAGGGTTCAACTTTGATCAGGGTCAACTGCATTTTGCTAGCAATGACTGAATTTCATCACTAATAACAACGACTCAGATAAGTTAGTTTGAATTTCCATAAATTTGATACACATTCTGGTAAGTACGGATTATGTAAGTGAATGAAAAGACCATTACTTTAAACTAAGTCAAACAGGAACAATTAGCTTAGACAAAATATGTGTATATAGTCATGGACCAACTCTTATGTACTGGGGCAAAACCAGTAAACCAGTATTTGCGTGTGTGTGCATGCAGTACATGCACGAGTAACCCTGATAAAACAACAACGGAAAGGAAAGGCACCAAGATGGTATATTTAAATTTATTGGGAATACTTAACAAGCACTACACAGTTATGTAGAGTTATTAGTGCTCATTGAATTTATAAATAAATCCAGAAAATGGTTTAGAGCTGTCGTGTCTAATGGAAAACTTATAACCCGTTCACACTAACAGGCTTTGAGCTGGTTTAGTTAATCCACTTCCATGCACATTAACTAAACCAATTCAAACATCCCATTGCGTTCACACTGTAGCATGGTCAACCAGAGTAGACCACCGTCAACTAATGCAGTTGTTTTGGTTACTGACCACTAGGAAGAGGAGGATGTGGCATTAATTAGGTCAACTGATGCTCACAGGTAATGGCGCAGTGTCGTTTTGATCCAAGATGCACGGATGCACTTATCAAAGAAAGTATCGTTACTTCTCCAAGTTTATCACATATTACGACTGCATACGTGTCGGTTAGCAAGTAGTCGGCTGAGATAGCAGAGCTTTCAGAGAGCGGCACCCCGTCTTTGCCATCGCCGTACTGATTTTGACGCAATACTCTGATGCAATCCAGTCATAACCTGAATCCCCCATTTAGGTTTCAGTCGACGATACATTCAAAGATATGGCTGTTCGGCATCGACCCATCCAACTGGTGCTAAACCTCCTTCCCAAATATCAGGGAACACCTCGACCAGTTGACTAGTTAAGTTGCTCCGTAATCTGTCGACTTTTCCAGGATGTCGTTAGCGCGCAATATGTCAATGTGGAGGCAGCCAATGGTCACAAATGGCCACAACATCAGGCATTGATCAGACCTGTCACATTTGGTGCGACTGGGCATTAGTCTGCTATTCATTCACACTAGCAATTTGAACCGGAGTACAACTAAACCAGTGCGAAACCACCTCAAGGAGGTGGATTAGTTTAAACTAGTTCAAATCAATGATCCAGTTTAGATTTTGTAGTGTGGACGCTCTATGGGTTCGAAACTGGCTTCGTACCGGTTTAAAACTGCTAGTGTGAATAGGGTATTAGGTGTCCAAAATGATGAAAAGCAACACAATTTGGTTCTCTGCCTGAACATTGATTTTTCTTACAGGTTGTGACAGTGGGTTTGGACAGGAGCTGGCAAAAAAGCTAGACAGTCTGGGAATGCAGGTGTTTGCCGGCTGTTACCAGAGAAACGGGGCAGGAGCACTCAAATTACAGCACAGCTGTTCAAGCAGGTGTGTAAAGACATTCATTACAATCTTTGCAGGGGCAGCATTTCAATGAATAGGGTAAATGATATAATTGATTAATAGGGCTCATAATTAATTATATGCTTGTGCTAGTGAAATGTTGTTGTTGTCATAGTTAAGTTATTATCACAGAGAAGTTGTTGCCCTCAGGGTGAAGTTGTGCTGATGGTGAAATTGTTGTCAAGTCAAGTTGTTGATCAACTGTAGGACGTAATTGTTACACAGGGTCAGTGTGATGTTGTCAGTGTGAATTTGTTACTGTCAGAATTAAGTTGTTGTCAGACTGTAGTTGTTGTCAGACTGTAGTTGTTGTTAGACTGAAGTTGTTGTCAGACTGTAGTTGTTGTCGGAGTGAAGTTGTCACTGTCACAGTGAAGTAATTGTTGTTGCCAGAGTGAAGTTGCTGCAACTAGATGTGACAAATGACACAGAGGTGCAGCAGGCATTTGAGTTCATCTCACAGCAGGTGACTGATGAAGGTAAGAGCATTAGTAGGTGTCAAATCCTGGATCATCTCGGCTTATTACCACTGACCCCTGGCTCCTGGCTCCTGGCTCCTGGCCCCTGGCCCCACACACATCTGCACACAAGATGATATTCTTAGTGTTGCTTCCGCACTGTGATTTCAAGTAGGGAGTATTAATTTTGTCCATATGTGTCTGTAAAGATTCTGTTGTGTTCCCATGCAAGGCTCGGCACAAGCCATAGCAGAATTGTTCGTGCATGTCATGGCTCAACATTTTTGGGACCGGGTCACGCGCGAACACCTGTGCCATGCACAGTTAGAGACCATCACTCTGTGAGTCCATGTGTTACACATACGTAGTTACCCCCTATGTGCATTTTTATTGCATGGGGTCTTTCATTTCCCTGGGCATTGGCACCACATTCAATTTAGGACCTACAGCTATTATGATGTCAATCAACACACATAATATTTTACTAACATTTGCAATTTGACAAGTGGAACAAATTGGTTAAGAGAATCATTGGCCAAAGTTGCCAGCTAGTGATGTGTAAATTGAGGTATCGTAAGATACGTTATGGTGAATAGACTGAAGACATTGGCTTACTGAGAGTCACTGAGGCAATTTTTTATCTACGTGGAATCCATCCATATCAGATATCTGTCGTTATTTTAAAAAACATATTCACACTGCTAGGACATAATGCATCATTATCAGGCTTCAAGTTTCCCGTGAGTCAGAAATCCCTTGTTTTGCCTTCCAGATTCCTCCCTGTCCTCGACCTCAGGAGACGATACCCGATTAGATTCATAAACAAGCTGATTTTAACGGACCATCAGCATGCTTGTATGCTACCACCTTGTTACTGATATGTAACGGACCATCAGCATGCTTGTATGCTACCACCTTGTTACTGATATGTAACGGACCATCAGCATGCTTGTATGCTACCACCTTGTTACTGATATGTAACGGACCATCAGCATGCTTGTATGCTACCACCTTGTTACTGATATGTAACGGACCATCAGCATGCTTGTATGCTACCACCTTGTTACTGATATGTAACGGACCATCAGCATGCTTGTATGCTACCACCTTGTTACTGATATGTAACGGACCATCAGCATGCTTGTATGCTACCACCTTGTTACTGATATGTATTGGTTTTGATCTCTTCTGAGTGGTCACTCTCATGTCTGTTAGTTCAAAGCTCCCTGTGAGTTACTCTGGGATCCTACATGAATGCGGGCATTTCAATTACATGCTGAATGCGGACACTTGCTTCTGATTACATGTTGGTGTCAGAATGTAGTGTGAGATGGCCCGCTGAAAATCATGATGTAACACGTGACATGGTCACCATTATTAAATAACACTTTTACTTACTTACCGTTCCCATGACCATTTAATTTCTACTTAATACGCCATTTTTACACTGGTTCTTGTATTTTTGGAAAAAAATCACCAGTTAATAGATCGGAAGCCAATGATCATAGAAAGTAAATGAACATAGGGAAAAGTGTGAGTGAAACACTGCCCTTCAGAGACGAACACTTACAAAACTCGAATATTGGTGTATTAATATGTATATATAGGCCAAAGATGATAAAACGTGGTATTAAATGTATCCTTCAGTTATGCAACCTGCAGACTCTTGCAGGTGGTTGTGTCTTACTGTAGTCAGTTCCAACAGAAGACCCAGTAGCAATACTGTAAACACGTTGGGTTTGGTGAACAATGCCGGCACATACCGCTTGGCAGAGATTGAACTGTGTTTCCTGTTCCAGGTCTGTGGGGTTTGGTGAACAATGCCGGCACATACCGCTTGGCAGAGATTGAACTGTGTTTCCTGTTCCAGGTCTGTGTGGTTTGGTGAACAATGCCGGCACATACTACTTGGCAGAGATTGAACTGTGTTTCCTGTTCCAGGTCTGTGGGGTTTGGTGAACAATGCCGGCACATACCGCTTGGCAGAGATTGAACTGTGTTTCCTGTTCCAGGTCTGTGGGGTTTGGTGAACAATGCCGGCACATACTACTTGGCAGAGATTGAACTCTGTTTCCTGTTCCAGGTCTGTGGGGTTTGGTGAACAATGCCGGCACATACTACTTGGCAGAGATTGAACTGTGTTTCCTGTTCCAGGTCTGTGGGGTTTGGTGAACAATGCCGGCACATACTGCTTGGCAGAGATTGAACTGTGTTTCCTGTTCCAGGTCTGTGGGGTTTGGTGAACAATGCCGGCACATACTGCTTGGCAGAGATTGAACTGTGTTTCCTGTTCCAGGTCTGTGGGGTTTGGTGAACAATGCCGGCACATACTGCTTGGCAGAGATTGAACTGTGTTTCCTGTTCCAGGTCTGTGGGGTTTGGTGAACAATGCCGGCACATACTACTTGGCAGAGATTGAACTCTGTTTCCTGTTCCAGGTCTGTGGGGTTTGGTGAACAATGCCGGCACATACTGCTTGGCAGAGATTGAACTGTGTTTCCTGTTCCAGGTCTGTGGGGTTTGGTGAACAATGCCGGCACATACTACTTGGCAGAGATTGAACTCTGTTTCCTGTTCCAGGTCTGTGGGGTTTGGTGAACAATGCCAGGACATACTACTTGGCAGAGATTGAACTGTGTTTCCTGTTCCAGGTCTGTGGGGTTTGGTGAACAATGCCGGCACATACTACTTGGCAGAGATTGAACTCTGTTTCCTGTTCCAGGTCTGTGGGGTTTGGTGAACAATGCCAGGACATACTACTTGGCAGAGATTGAACTGTGTTTCCTGTTCCAGGTCTGTGGGGTTTGGTGAACAATGCCGGCACATACTACTTGGCAGAGATTGAACTCTGTTTCCTGTTCCAGGTCTGTGGGGTTTGGTGAACAATGCCAGGACATACTACTTGGCAGAGATTGAACTGTGTTTCCTGTTCCAGGTCTGTGGGGTTTGGTGAACAATGCCGGCACATACTACTTGGCAGAGATTGAACTCTGTTTCCTGTTCCAGGTCTGTGGGGTTTGGTGAACAATGCCAGGACATACTACTTGGCAGAGATTGAACTGTGTTTCCTGTTCCAGGTCTGTGGGGTTTGGTGAACAATGCCGGCACATACTACTTGGCAGAGATTGAACTCTGTTTCCTGTTCCAGGTCTGTGGGGTTTGGTGAACAATGCCAGGACATACTACTTGGCAGAGATTGAACTGTGTTTCCTGTTCCAGGTCTGTGGGGTTTGGTGAACAATGCCGGCACATACTACTTGGCAGAGATTGAACTCTGTTTCCTGTTCCAGGTCTGTGGGGTTTGGTGAACAATGCCGGCACATACTACTTGGCAGAGATTGAACTCTGTTTCCTGTTCCAGGTCTGTGGGGTTTGGTGAACAATGCCGGCACATACTACTTGGCAGAGATTGAACTGTGTTTCCTGTTCCAGGTCTGTGGGGTTTGGTGAACAATGCCAGGACATACTACTTGGCAGAGATTGAACTCTGTTTCCTGTTCCAGGTTTGTGGGGTTTGGTGAACAATGCCAGGACATACTACTTGGCAGAGATTGAACTGTGTTTCCTGTTCCAGGTCTGTGGGGTTTGGTGAACAATGCCAGGACATACTACTTGGCAGAGATTGAACTCTGTTTCCTGTTCCAGGTCTGTGGGGTTTGGTGAACAATGCCGGCACATACTACTTGGCAGAGATTGAACTCTGTTTCCTGTTCCAGGTTTGTGGGGTTTGGTGAACAATGCCGGCACATACTACTTGGCAGAGATTGAACTCTGTTTCCTGTTCCAGGTCTGTGGGGTTTGGTGAACAATGCCAGGACATACTACTTGGCAGAGATTGAACTGTGTTTCCTGTTCCAGGTTTGTGGGGTTTGGTGAACAATGCCGGCACATACTACTTGGCAGAGATTGAACTCTGTTTCCTGTTCCAGGTTTGTGGGGTTTGGTGAACAATGCCAGGACATACTACTTGGCAGAGATTGAACTGTGTTTCCTGTTCCAGGTCTGTGGGGTTTGGTGAACAATGCCGGCACATACTACTTGGCAGAGATTGAACTCTGTTTCCTGTTCCAGGTTTGTGGGGTTTGGTGAACAATGCCGGCACATACTACTTGGCAGAGATTGAACTCTGTTTCCTATTCCAGGTCTGTGGGGTTTGGTGAACAATGCCAGGACATACTACTTGGCAGAGATTGAACTCTGTTTCCTGTTCCAGGTCTGTGGGGTTTGGTGAACAATGCCGGCACATACTACTTGGCAGAGATTGAACTGTGTTTCCTGTTCCAGGTTTGTGGGGTATGGTGAACAATGCCAGGACATACTACTTGGCAGAGATTGAACTGTGTTTCCTGTTCCAGGTCTGTGGGGTTTGGTGAACAATGCCGGCACATACTACTTGGCAGAGATTGAACTCTGTTTCCTGTTCCAGGTCTGTGGGGTTTGGTGAACAATGCCGGCACATACTACTTGGCAGAGATTGAACTCTGTTTCCTGTTCCAGGTCTGTGGGGTTTGGTGAACAATGCCAGGACATACTACTTGGCAGAGATTGAACTGTGTTTCCTGTTCCAGGTCTGTGGGGTTTGGTGAACAATGCCGGCACATACTACTTGGCAGAGATTGAACTCTGTTTCCTGTTCCAGGTCTGTGGGGTTTGGTGAACAATGCCAGGACATACTACTTGGCAGATATTGAACTGTGTTTCCTGTTCCAGGTCTGTGGGGTTTGGTGAACAATGCCGGCACATACTACTTGGCAGAGATTGAACTGTGTTTCCTGTTCCAGGTCTGTGGGGTTTGGTGAACAATGCCAGGACATACTACTTGGCAGAGATTGAACTGTGTTTCCTGTTCCAGGTCTGTGGGGTTTGGTGAACAATGCCGGCACATACTACTTGGCAGAGATTGAACTCTGTTTCCTGTTCCAGGTCTGTGGGGTTTGGTGAACAATGCCAGGACATACTACTTGGCAGAGATTGAACTGTGTTTCCTGTTCCAGGTCTGTGGGGTTTGGTGAACAATGCCGGCACATACTACTTGGCAGAGATTGAACTCTGTTTCCTGTTCCAGGTTTGTGGGGTTTGGTGAACAATGCCAGGACATACTACTTGGCAGAGATTGAACTGTGTTTCCTGTTCCAGGTCTGTGGGGTTTGGTGAACAATGCCGGCACATACTACTTGGCAGAGATTGAACTCTGTTTCCTGTTCCAGGTCTGTGGGGTTTGGTGAACAATGCCAGGACATACTACTTGGCAGAGTTTGAACTCTGTTTCCTGTTCCTGGTCTGTGGGGTTTGGTGAACAATGCCAGGACATACTACTTGGCAGAGATTGAACTCTGTTTCCTGTTCCAGCTCTGTGGGGTTTGGTGAACAATGCTGGAACATGCTACTTGGCAGAGATTGAACTCTGTTTCCTGTTCCAGGTCTATGGGGTTTGGTGAACAACGCTGGAACATGCTACTTGGCAGAGATTGAACTCACTCCAGAGTCAGTCTTTCGCAAGATTCTCGAAGTCAATCTCATGGGAACGATTCGTATGACGAAAACCTTCCTCCCTCTGATTCGCCAGTCAAAGGGCCGAATAGTGAATACTTCTAGTGTCTCAGGTAGATGGAGCCACATTACAGTTACGAATGATTGAATGATTGAATGAATGAATGAATGAAAGTTTCTTCAACAACTACATCAACATAATGCAGTTGCATAATATGGTGTGCTTCAGCTGCGGTTGAAGGGACACAAGGCATTTATAAGGTACTATGCCCTTTTCAAACTAAAAAGCATAATAAATACAAATTATAAAATAAATGACACAGTAGCAGTCACAATTCATTTATAAACCTGTTACATGTGCTATTAAAAAATGTGTTTAAGACAACATCATTTGGCTTTAAAAGTTTACAAATATACAGAAAGCAATGATGACTTGAATTGTTTAAAATTAATAAACCTGTAGTCATCGTATTAGTCTTGTCTACACAGAAAGAACTGTTCCTCTAGTGCTCTGTAATAGCTTTATTAACAACTTAAGACTTTATTTCATGATGGTAGCCATATCACATTTGTCATGTGATCTTCAGTGGGCCAACACAGTCATACACTCATACATGTACTTATGTATTACTTTTGTATGAAGTGACTCCATGACTGACTACACATTTATCCTAAGTGTGGGAGCCTTTAGTTCGTCTGACAATCTAGCACACAGACTCGGTCACTAGAATGAAACGACATACAACCTTTAGTGTCTTATCTGAAAGACACATACTTCCAACTACTTTCCCAGATGCTAGGGAGGCCAGCACATGATTGCAAGTATTTGCTAGTCTGGAGTTCAATACGTCCCGCTCACAATGTGAGCACCAAACCATTGAACCACCCTGTCATGTCTTGTTTTGTCATTTATTTATCATGAGTAACTTAGCTATAGGGGTGTAGGAAAGAAAGTAACAGGGAAAAGTAAGATAATAAAAAGTAACATTATTTTAATTTTTTAGCTATTTTACACATTATAAAAGTACTTTTGCATTAACATATTCTGTGTTAAGGATATGTATATTATACACTCAAACTCAGACTGATTGATAAAAATTAAAAAATTCAGATTAATAAGTGTCGGTGAATCTTTCTTCTTTTTGAACCGTGGATCGAAAGCAGAAAACTGATGAGATGCGGGAAAGGATTATATTTTGAAATCCCATCCTGATGAAAAATAGACAAGTGCTGAGAAAGAATGACAATTTTATGATGGCGAAATTCAGTCAATATTACAAAAAAAGTTATTCCTAGTGTTACGTTATATATTTGTTAATTTGTGTGTTGAGCCTGTTGGCAAGATGTGCTACTTATCTTTTTTTCCTAGCAAACACTTTTAGTTTTGTTGTTACTTTTTTCTGTTACTTTCTTTCCGAGTGACAGGACATTAATGATTTTTCATTACAATTGACTGTTGTGACTTTGCAGGACGTGTGCCTACGACATGTCTTGCTGCCTACTGCGTCTCGAAAGCAGGCATGGAATCCTTCTCGGATGTTTTACGGGTGGAAATGCAGAAGTGGGGCGTCAAAGTGGCTATTGTTGAACCCGCCGGCTTCAAAACAGGTACTGTGTGTGTGTATGTGTATACGTGCGCGTGTGCGTGTGCATGTGGTTCTGTGCGTGCGCGTGTGTTTGTTGTGTATATGTGCGTTTGTGGTGTGTGTGTGCTCATGTTTTTTATCTATACATTTATTATATTGTTATACAAAGATATCTAAGAGACAACAAAATAAATGCTTTTATGATGCCGTAAGTAATGTAATATTTTATTGTGGCTAACATTAGATTTTCAAATTTTGTATGTTTAATAAAGTACATTGTATTATTCTTATGGAATCTATTAGAACATTCTTGAATGTAACAAACTTCTGTTTTTGGCTTGTCTTATGAGATATAATTTCACTACCTAAACAATAAATTATGAAATGACAAAAATATTCCTAAGCATCTTTAAGTTTCTTGTTGAGGTAGTTGCGTTGTAAAGTGTTGTAATTCCTTACACCTGTTTAATGGTACCTGTACTATATGTATATATATGCCTGCAAGACAGTAGACCTTATGTACTCCTCAAATTTTGAAGCATGTGGCTTACACCTTTCAATGGCACTTTTACTACAGATGCAGTGGATCTTCACAGCCTGAACGAGAAGAAAGAATACATATGGGACAACCTCGACGAAAAGACAAAGGCCGTATACGGTCGGCAGTACTTTGACAAGAGCTACGAGAACTTTGAGGCTGCGCTGTGCTACTTCCCAACCGACCTGAGCCCGGTAGTTCGAGCAATGCGCAGTGGGTTGTTGTCGATGAAGCCCCGACAGCGATACTACGTAGGGCGAGGGGCCGGCACGATAGTCACCATCTTCCCCTTCTTGCCCGTATGGCTGGCAGACAAAATCATCTACTCGTGCGGATTTGCAAAACGTGAACTGAATCCAGCTGGACTGCAGAACAACTGAGTTGCCACTGCAGTGGAATTGGTGTTAAAAATAAGTATTTATATCTACAGTGATATTGTGATATTTATATTGGTCTTGCTTCGGTCTGAGTTGCGTGCTGCTTTGGCCTTTGGTACGGTAATTATTGTGAAGATACATGGTCCTCCTGAGTTGCCTAATCAAGGGAATCAATTATTGTGAAGATACATGGTCCTCCTGCGTTGCCTAGTCAAGGGAATCACCGAGCCAGCTTAATTCATAAAATAACCCGTTGTGATTTCCATGTTCAAATAATCCTGTGCATGTGTGATTCCAATCTTACGTTCCAGTTGTCTGCTACATATCATTCAGGTGGCGCTACATTTGTTAGAACTGCAGTGTGCCATGTATCAACTGTTTGCTGTTCTGTTCTATTTTATCAAATAATTTGGTCTGAAGCAAATTAGCAGCAAAATGCGCTGATTTATGAAAAGGCAGTCTGTTCCTCGTTTTTATTTATTACGATAGTATTCTTCAGACTATAACAACCGTGTTGAAGGTATATGCCTGCCAAATTGTGTCTAGTGAGTCCATAACAATGATTGCGGTTTGAAAGTTTCCACCTATGACATGTTCAAATTGTAAACAAAACATCCCGTTTCATAACAAGCCTTATTGTCAATACTGCCGAGGTGGGCCAAATTAACCGCAATACCCTTTGATGTTCAACAGTTTCCAATGTTCAACAAAGCCAGTTCAGCTGACTTATAAATTACTACGCTGTATCATTCTGGACAGAGGAACAGCCTGTCTCCCTTCAAAAGCCATAGCAGTTTCTTGACCTTATCTGCTGTTGGTACTCGAAGCATATAAATACAACATTTCAAATGTTCAAGTCTCCTCTCGGACAGTCCTAACATAACCTCTTTAGAGACCTATATAAGTTATTGACTATCCCAGTGTGTTACTGTCGCATTGTTCTATCAAATAAATGTTTTTAAAAATCTGGTTTAATAATTGATACAACTGGTGAATTGTAGCATTTCAGTGTTGTTAATATTTTTATTTGAGAATTTATGGTTTCTTTGTTTTTGTGATTTTATCGAAAAACCTGGTGTATGTTGTCAATTTTAGATTTATAGCATGGTTTAAATGCTTAACAAATTAATACATTGATAATATTGAATTAATTTGTTGATGTGTGTGTACTGTCGAATTTAAAAAGTGATAACAGTTTTTACACTAGTGCTGCACACTGTTAATCAGTTGTGCTGCATCTGTGTCACAGAGTGACCAAAGGTGAATAAACATAGACATAATGTTGTCATACAGTTATTTTGCTGAGGTTCCAAAATATCCAAGCATCGGATGCATTCATATGGTATAATTTTAATTTATATTGTGACTTGTTAAACAGCACTGGGTATTATTGATGGTACAATGCATTCTTTATTTATGCAGTAACTTTTTAAACATTCTGTTGCTGGATCAAACAAGCACTGGTGCGGACAAACAGTTGTTCTGGAAACTGCCAATTAACAGATGGCAGTCATGTTAATGGTACTAATTAGCATCCACCATTCTGGGTACCCTTTATTGTTAGAATCCATCTCAATATTTGAAGGACATGGAGAGGCAATAGATCTGAGATGCCATGTTCTGGCAGCTTTACTTTCAGTTTCACTGATAGGCCAGCACCAAAAGAGGGGATCATTGTATCCAAATAAATTAGTTTCTGCACAGCTGTCATCTACGTTCCTGGACCCAGCTACTTCATACGGTTGGCTGGTTAGTGTTTCCCAAGAATGGCCGAAATAAAAAATAGACAGATTTGAGGGGCCAACTGCTTATGGGCTTTTATATTGTTGATTGTGTATACATTTGTGTGTCATATGATAAATGTCTGTCATCTTTGTGAAATCACACTGTTGTCGTGTGTAAATGTCAGTGTAACACTGGGAACATTGTTGTCTTGATGAAGTGTCAAGTGTTGTTCTTAATAAATGTTGGTGTTATCCTGAATGAATGTCAGTGTTATCTGGGGTAAACGTTGATGTTACCCTAAGGAAATATCAAGTTGTATCTTTATGAAATGCCAATGTTATCTTGATTAAATATTTGTATTATCTGAATAACTGTCAGTGTTATCCTGGGTAAATGTCATTTTGGGCAAATGTAATCACATCTCTTATTATGTATTTAACAAGATTTAACAAGACTGCCACCCTGAGAATTAGCTCTAGATGGCAGGTTTGGCTTATCAAGAGTCCAACCCTTTTATCTATGTGTATCCTGCCCTTCTGAGGTATGTGTCAATTTTATTTTTACATTGTATTGTGACAGTGCTGTTCATCAGTCGACCGTGATATGCCACTCAGTCCAGTCACCATCAAGGATGGCAGTACATACTCGGTATATGTAATGAACGATTTTCAACGTTCACCACTGCCTATAGGCTGCAGTGATCATAGGCGGATCCAGGGGTCATCAATTTACAGTACCGGCCAGCATTGAAGTATATAATTATATATAGGTTATATTTATATATAATGTTATGTACATATATAGTCATATATATAATTATAATGTGCCCCCCAAACTACCCTCTTTGATGCGCCCCAGGTGACTCGCCGATTTGTTACTCAAATGAGTAGGAATGGTTAGAATGTGTACTGTTTTCACAAACTGTAATTTTTTTGAAAGCCAAGCAAAACAAAAGTTAAAGCTAAGAAAACCAAGCACCTGGTGTTAACTACCAAAGCTCAAACTTTTCCGAGGAAAACTAGATAAAAGGGATTGACACTGTAGAATCGGCAACTTGTCATATTAGTGGGATTGCCTGGTTCTGAAGGTGTTATGCTGATGGGAATGTTTTAAAGGAAGATTTACCACTTTCTCTTGTTTTGTCTTTTGTTCTGGTTGTTCCGTCCAACTGTAAACAGTGTTACGTAATTATGCTATGATGTATACATATTTCCACCTCAAGGCATATCTGATGGTTATGGTTTATGTCCAGTCAAATAATTGTGATGTCATATTAGTTTATTTCAACATCGTTTCTGAACACATATATGTTGTAATTGCTGTAATACATGTGTTCAGTAGTATGTATGTTGCCATTGGCATTATTTTTAAAAGCTCTAAGTCTAATAAATTGTTTAGCACAAAATCACATTATACAATGTCAGCTGTTTCTGAAAATCTTGACAGCCATAAATGTGTTTAAATTAGTGTTGTTTTTAAAATAGACTGATCACCATCTGCTTAGTTTGAATGTTTTAGAGTGAACACCATGTTTACTGTTGCCTAAATGTAATTTTATAGGAATGTAAATTTACAAGTGTAAAATAACGTCAACAGATTGTTGAAATTATCGGCTACTGTATGCAAATGTACAGAGTGGGAAAGTTGATATTTAAGCAGAAAATTATTAATTTATTATTTACACGCATGCATGCACACACGAACAGACACGCAAACACGCACACATGCACACACGCACACACGCACACACACACACACACACACACACAATTTGTATTACATTGCAGGGGCAGCATGATATCGCAATAGGTCACATGATGGAACATGGTGTACACCTGTTTGCCTAGCTACGTCACTATCATAATTATGTGCAAGGCATCCGTCAAGCTTTGCTTAATAAAATGATACAATTAAAGTCTTTTTTGTATCTTTGTTGACGGGTACATGTTAAAGCGGCGACAGATCCAAAACGGCGACACCAAAACTAAACGGTGAATGTTACTTTGTTACTGCATCCTTTACTATTACATAAATTGTCCTTGGGTATGTTTTTGGTATGGATCATTGTGTATGAATATTACTAATGTACCAGCATAATAAACTTTATTATTCTTGTATCACTTGTACCACTGCCTGCGGGGCGAGGCGTTGCACGGCAGTACGCGTATCACTTGTACCACTGCATGCGGGGCGAGGCGTTGCACGGCAGTACGCGTATCACTTGTACCACTGCCTGCGGGGCGAGGCGTTGCACGGCAGTACGCGTATCACTTGTACCACTGCCTGCGGGGCGAGGCGTTGCACGACAGTACGCGTATCACTTGTACCACTGCCTGCGGGGCGAGGCGTTGCACGGCAGTACGCGTATCACTTGTACCACTGCCTGCTGGGCGAGGCATTGCACGGCAGTACGCGTATCACTTGTACCACTGCCTGCGGGGCGAAGCGTTGCACGGCAGTACGTGTATCATCGTTACGTCGATTTCGGCCCATGTCGATCTCGCACAACTAAATTTTGGACCTAGTAAGTTGGATTTTAATCAAAATCTGTTTCAAATGTGAAAACAATCTAAATAAAATTGTAGTTACTGCATATTGTGTGGTAAGAATGTGTCGATTAGGTGTAGAGAACGGCATTGGACCCTAGTAATCGGTGCTCTTGTATTGTTTCATTGAGCAGATCCTTTCAGCAATCGGCTTGGTGCTCTTGCATTGTTTCATTGAGCAGATCCTTTCAGCAATCGGCTTGATGCTCTTGTATTGTTTCAGTGAGCAGATCCTTTCAGCAATCGGCTTGGTGCTCTTGCATTGATCCATTGAGCAGATCCTTTCAGCAATCGGCTTGATGCTCTTGCATTGTTTCATTGAGCAGATCCTTTCGGTAATCGGCTTGTGCTCTTGCATTGTTTCATTGAGCAGATCCTTTCAGCAAGCGGCTCGGTGCTCTTGCATTGATTCATTGAGCAGATCCTTTCAGCAAGCGGCTCGGTGCTCTTGCATTGTTTCATTAAGCAGATCCTTTCAGCAATCGGCTTGATGCTCTTGCATTGTTTCATTGAGCAGATCCTTTCGGTAATCGGCTTGGTGCTCTTGCATTGTTTCATTGAGCAGATCCTTTCATGTGATTTAGTTTTGCTTTGTGTCGGTCAAGAAAGTGTGGAAGCCAGAATAATCAGAATAATGCAGAGCAGCAACTGCCATGGTAGCTAGCACAGTTGTTTGCGTGCATGCAGACAGCATGGGTCGACAGCGTGTTGTGACCACCAAGCGGGTGGTCGGTGTTTGGAAGGGCGATCAGAACCAATAACGACGTCGAAGGTTGGCATCGTCGCCTGGACGAGAGGGCGAAGAACGGCCAGTTAAAGTTATACTTGCTCATCGCCTTGTTTCACGAAGAAGCACATCCCCTGTCGGTTCACGCACATCTGGTTTCAGAGCGGAAGCCCAAGCGCCACCAGCGGTTATCGTACGCGAGGTATCAGGCACGGTTATCTATATATCTGGCGCGAGTATGAGGCCGGCGAGTGCACCACTGACCAGCTATTGGCAGCATGTTCCAAGGTGCACCTACCAGTTTAGAAGCGGACACTCTCGGTAGACGCTGTGTAACTATTTAACAGCGAAATTGAAATTGCTCTTTGCCACAATATATGTTTGCCATACGTACGTATATATCACACGCACGGATTTATTTTTTTAAGTTTGACGTCATTTCGTACATTCTACAATGTCTCGATGATCTATTTTGGGGTTTAAGATTGTTTCTTTTTACACTGTTATGAACATGTTTTGGATTGGTTGTGTGTTCTTTACTAAACACATTTCTAAACTGAGCAACGTCACAAATGATTATTTTTTCATTTCTACCGGCCGATTTCTCTTAACTCATTAGGTTCCAAGATTTTCTAGAAACATATCCCAAGATTTTTGGCAAATTGTGAACGTATTACCACCTACTATTAAAAAAATCTATAGAAAAACAATAGACCCCTACAACAGTGACAATTACAAGTTTTGAAGAGTAATAATATAATTTTCCCGTTTGCCTATACAAAATTATGAAATACAATTTTGTAATAAACTTAATTGAAGCGTTTTTTGTCGAGTGGTCGGCCCGATATATTCTAAATGTCAGAACGATAAGTTCAGACGGCGGCGGCTGATGCAGCAACCGAATTGTCGTACCCGATATATTCAAAATGTCGGTTGTCGCCGGTTTAGTGTGTCGCCGTTTTGATTTGTCGCCGTTTTGGATCTGTCGCCGTTTTGGTTTGTCGACGTTTTGGTCTGTCGCCGTTTTGGATCTGTCGGCGTTTTGACGTGGTCATCTCGAATGTAGTTTTATTTAATCCGTGCGGTGGCACCTCGGTAGTTGTGTAGTCTGGGTTGTTGAATCTACTTTGTGGAGCGCTGTGGTGCAGTTTCGTATACATGTGTGGGACAGACATTACGTAGGCGTGCTAGCGGGCTAATTAGGG
The DNA here is from genome assembly GCA_963995525.1 of Escarpia spicata. Taxonomy (NCBI): domain Eukaryota; kingdom Metazoa; phylum Annelida; class Polychaeta; order Sabellida; family Siboglinidae; genus Escarpia; species Escarpia spicata. Next base: position 3,008,598 of record OZ023212.1, read on the forward strand.
TGGTTCGTAGATTTATAGTTTTTGTTTCACCAGGGGGCTCCGGGGGGTAGGGTCTGGGGCGTGTCAGTTCGAGTCGGCTTTCAGCGGCGGGTGGGCGCATACTATTTCTGGCAGAGTTGCAAAACAAGAAATGCCACCGCGGCATTGTAATTATAGTAACACTGTAGTTACCCGATCATTTTCTTTGATCGATACTCTGTAGAGGCGGTGCTAAGTAGAAACTTAGTAATCGGTGTCTTTTCTGTCGTGTAGCGCCAGAGTAATTTAGTTTTTGATATTGTAATCTACAAGCTGATAGATTATGATATCAAAAACCTCTGAGACATATATAGTACGTACGACGTGTTTCTCCCCTAGTAGTCGTCGGTAAATTATTGCAGTCGAACCGTGAGATCTCTTATATGGATAGGGTCTACCCTGTGGTGCAAGGATAGGCTCCCCATATTTCGTCCGGATTTTATTTCATGTAGTAAAATTTACTTGTTGATACACCGCCAGTTGGCGCCCGTGTATTATTTACGACCTCACGTGAGGAAACTGGGGGGCGGGGGGGGGGGGGGGGGGGGGGCGGGGGCACCGCAATTACACTTCCGGAAATGTTTCGGCGAAATGTCAACCATTTGGCAGGGATATGTTCTTGAATGAAGCAAATGTTTGGAAACGCATAGGTACTAATATCGTGACGTAGAAGCAGCGTTTAAGGGCGAAAACTTATCGTTTTAATAACTGATTAAAATATTAGGCCTATTGATAAATGTTTGCGACATTATTAAGAGCTGGAGGTAGGGCCTATACGATTTGTATTACACGTGTTTAGCATATGGCTATAATAATTATAATTGTTTATCATCATTAATACTGCGAATAGGTGAGGTGGCATTTGCCAATGTCATCAAGTGTTCGTCAACTGTTATAGGTGTGTGCTGTGTTACGGTCCCTTTGTCCGATTGTTCAACCAATCTCTAACCACAAACGTGTCGCACGAGAAGTAGGAAATCTTGTCATCCTTTCGTGTGTCTCGTCATCTGGGAAGCAGTTCTCTCCTCCTGGCTAACGCACGTTGCGATGCGACACATCTTCGTTCCATTCAATATAATTCTTTATTTCAGACACAAATACACGTACCGATACACAAGTGCCGGTCCATATCCATACACATTCAACACGGGCGTTTTTATGCAAGGTTGGATGGCATTGCCCTCCCTCAGTCAGACGAACTTCCCTCAGCTTTCTCCCAAATTATAACAAATTATCAGCTCATTATATTCTTTATACGATTGTTTTATAATCATATTTTAATAAGCATATATTGGACAACATGTTCCATCAATAGCTAAGTTCTGAAAGGGAACTTTTAATGATAAAAGAGCAACCTTTCTTTAAAATGGCAATTCATTTTGAGGAAGATCTCTAAAATAGCCAAACATAAATATGTTCCTATAAAGCTCTTGGGATTAGCGCCCGTGTTGAAATAAAAATGTATTCTGTACAAGGGAATATACTGGTGCAATTTCTCAAGAAACATTTAAACATGCGTTTCGTTACAACCAGGGCAAGATTCTTCCTAAAAAGTCTATAGCACGCAGCCTGACAAGGGACAGATTGTTCGAGAGGCGTGGCGTTGCGTGTGAAGGAGCTTTGTCGCCTTGAGTACAAAGCTTGCAGCGCGGGACCTCGAGCAGGTGAGCGTCGGCGGAGCGTAATGGGCTGGTGTTGAGTTAGCAGGTCCGCCAGGTATGACGCAGTCAAGACGCGCAAACTGCGAAACTACGAAATGTCAGTAGGAGTAGTTTGTACTCGATGCGCTGTTTAATCGGCAACCAGTAAAGCTCAATCAGAACAGGAGTGATGTGGTCGTGCTTCTTAGTTCTGGTTGTGAGACGGGCTGCGGCATTTTGCATTCTCTGGAGTCTGGTGGGGAGATGGTCAGAAATTCCGCACAGCAGACCATTTCCATTGTCAAGACGAGACGTCACGTAGGTATGCACCATCATCTCCGTTGTCTTCCGATCTAGAAGATTTCGATTTCTTCCAATACTGTGTAAAGGTAAGTTCTTATGTAGCGCAGTATCCAGTCCTCAGGACTGGTCAAAGCGTTCTACACTTTACTCCCTTGCAGACCTGTTCAACGGAATACCATCTCGACTTCTGTGGGAAGCATTCAGCCACGCTGCAATTAATGCGCGAAGACTGTTCGTACATTAATACCCACCATTGTCCATAGCCAGGTACTCATTCATACAGCTGAGTGAACTGAAGCAATGTAGAGTAAACGAACTCGCCCAAGGTTCGACACCGCCGCACAGGATTCGAACCCGCGTTCTCTCAGTTGATAGGGCGAAGCTCTTACCGCTCGCTAATACGCTCCACGAAACAGGTAAGTTCATATATAGCGTAGTGTCCAGTCCTCATGACTGCTCAAAGTGCTTTACACTTTATTCCCTGGCAGACCTGTTCAATGGAATACCACCTCGACTTCTCTGGGAAGCATCCAGCCACCCTGCAATTAATGCGCGAAGACTATTCGTACACAAATGTCCACCACTGTCTATAGTCAGGTACTCATTCATACTGCTGAATGAACTGGAGCATCGTATAATGAACGAACTTGCCCAAGGTTCGACACCGGTTCTCTCGGTAGAGAGTCCAGAGCTCTAGTCACTGCACCACGGCGCTACACGTGTACATGGAAATATGCTACACGACACATGTACCGTACATGACTGTTCATGTTTAGGGCATCAACGAAGAAAACACCCATGTTCCTGGCCACAGTGGAAGTAGGCACGATGTTATTGGAAATAATGTGCGGCATAGAAAGTTTGTTCTTGATGTGCGGCGAACATATCACAATAGCCTATGTTTTGTCTGCATTGAGTTTGAGTTTATTCATGCGCATCCAAGCTTGTATATCAGCGACACATGCTTGTACCCGCTTCACAGCCTGGGTTGTGTCTTCCTCTGAGAGAGGACTGAAGGCGATATAGAGTTGGGTGTCATGAGCGTATAGATGCATGTTGATTCCGTGCCGACGTGCGATATCACAGAGTGGTGACGTGTAACAAATGAACATGAACATTGCGAGACTCCGAACGCCACTGGACTTTCCGCTGATTCTCTGCTGTGCATTTGAATACTCTGACGCCGGTTAGCAAAATACGAATTTAACCATGCACGAGATGTTCCATTTATTCCAAAGCGATTTCTGAGGCGTCATAACATGATTCCATGGTTGATAGTGTCGAATGCTGCTGAGAGATCTAGTAGCACAAGTATGGCAGCCTTGCGCTCATCCAGTATACAAAGCAGATCATTGCATGCTCTCAGCAGTGCAATCTCAGTGCTGTGGTGCGGACGATAAGCAGATTGCATTTGCTCATAGAGTTCGTTGTCAGATACATGTTTGAAGAAACGGGCAGCAATGACCTTTTCTGCAATTTTTGACACAAAAGACAAGTTCAACACTGGACGATAGTTCTTTAGGTCATTTGGGTTCAGCGTTGATTACTTCGACCTCAGCATCCACGCTTCGTTGGTCGTCGTGACGCAATGCCAAGTTCACGTAAAATGTTCTAAGCACTGGCATTCAAGCGTAGTGAACTGGAACGTGTCCCGTGGACCAATTGATATAGATAACCAGCTATGGTAATAATGAACAACATTCACTGAAGCGTGACGGCAGATCTGCACACTGGTTCTGCATGCTTATTGATAATGTCGTCGATTGTTGTCACCCATGAGTAACCACTGGCTCAGCATATCAATATAAATGCCACTTCAACGCAGTAACAACATCACACCACCGCGCACCGAGCACATTCTTTGCCTTGACGCATCAATCAACCTTGGGAATTTCACAGACGAATTTTCCTAACCAGAGAAGAACCACTTGTGGTGTGTTTACAAAATGGCAGGAATGTAAAATATCTCTAAGAAACGAAAAACCCCGTAAGTCCTTACACTGGAGTCGCTGATTTTCTGTAGTAGCGGACTTTACATTGGACGCCATTTCTGTCAACAATACAACACATCATCAGTAAGTATTACACAGGTCAACAAGTAGTTTATCACAGGTAACAAGTGCTTCACAGGTCAACAAGCATTGCACATGTCAACAAGCAGTTCACATGTCAACAAGTACAGTTCTCGGCAGGTCAACACGTAGTTTACAGGTCAACAAGTAGTTCACGACAGGTCAACAAATAATTCACAGGTCAACTGATAGTTCACAGGTCAACAAGTAGTTCACAGGCCAACAAATAGTGCACCGGTCAACAAGTAGTTCACCGGTCAACAAAAAGTTCTTACGACAACACTTAGTTGACATGTCAAGTAGTTCGTGTGTTAATAAATAGTATGCAGATCAACAAATATTTCACTGGTCAAAAAGTAGCCCATAGTTTGACAAGTAGCTACTGGGGCAAAACGTTGTATGTAGGTTCGAAAGTAGTTCACATGTCAGAAAAAGTTTACACAACAAGAAGTTGTTCACACGTCATTAAGTAATTCATAAGAAAGAAACTTGTTAATCAGTTGACAAGTAGCATATTACTTCCTGGCCTGTCTCGTCCTGTTCCCCTTGCGTGACATACATTATGGCGTTATATGAATACTTTTAAAATTGACCTGTACGTTTATACTGATCCCTCAGAAACTTATTTGCAAAAAACAATTTATGCCATGGACATGAGATGCTACCACAAAATCCTGCGCATCTCATACAAGGGCCATATCACAGATGAAGAAGTCCGCAACAGAATTAAACAAGCCATCGACCCTTTGAAAACCTCCCATCGACAGTCAAGAAACGAAAGCTAAAGTGGTACTAGATCAGCCGACTTTGCAAAAAACATCCTGCAAAGCATTGTGCCAGGAAGAAGAAAGAGAGGGAGACAGAGGAAGTGGTAGGAAAATAAAATCGAGGAGTGGACTGGCTTGATCTTCGGCACCTCCCAGACAGCGGCAGAAAACTGTAAAAGATGGCGGGAGCTGTCAAGTCACCAGTGGTGCCCCAATGGCCGCCTGGTTATGGGACAGTGAGTGAGTGAATGAAGCAGTGTAACGATTGGCAGTGCAGTTGCGACGTGACACCTACCTTCACAATCAGATGTTGTAGCCTTGTGCTTTGTGGCTGCTGCTGCTCCACCGGAAGTTGCTGCTGCCCTGAATGTGGTAGCTGCTGACGTCGCGGAGGAAGAACTGTCATCCGCTGCAAACACAGCCTCCAGGAGACTCTGCACGTTGGGGAAGTCATCACCTGCAAGACACAGAGTTTCACCATTCACCTGACTGGTGCAACATTGCTCTGGATTTTAATAGCAAGAATTAAACTTTCGGACCTACAACTGAAACAGGCGACGTTTCGACCCGCTTACAGCGGATCTTGTTCACGCACTGATGTCATGTGACGCGGCTCAAATTTTGGCGGAATGATCTGGTTGTAGATGGCGGGCAGGTGGCATCCCAGATCTCGGTTCACTGTATGGACCCTCTGTTTGAAGTATATGGCCTCCTTTATTTTCCTCTTGTGCCAGTTCTCTTCTCAGACCAAGACCTTGGTGTGGTTCATGGATACTGAGCGTCCTGTGGCCAGACAGTGATCTCCTACCCCTGTACAGGCTTATCATTGATCATTCCGCCAAAATATCAGCCACGTCACATGACATCAGTGCGTGAACAAGATCCGCTGTAGACGGGTCGGAACGTCGCGTGTTTCAACTATAACTCCACTGTAAGTTTTGTTCTTGCTATTAAAATATAATGTTGGAGCCATGAACAATATCTTCCATATCGCTCTGAATATTTGGCATACAACATGTGTTGTATAAAATGTAACCACGTGTGAAATAACAACAGCATTAACTGTAAAAAAAAACTGTACCCTGTGTCTGTATATGACAATGTATACCAGCCAACTGTTGAGTTTCGAAATCCAGGAGAATTTCAGACTCACAAAAAACTTTGAACTCGCTGTGATCTGCAACACCACCGCCCTTGAGTCTTACCAAAGTATCCATATGCCTACAATAAATATTTTGTTCTTTTCCAGGAGGGTGGGAATTTCACAACAATTCCTGGAAAATCGGGGAGGGCTGACAGGTATTACAATGATGAGTGGTATTTAAACTATTCGCAAACATAATTAAATAAATAATTAGAAAAGAACGTAAGTTTACTTTATAATGTTTCCTAGATATTGTTATTCATCGGTATGAAAATATCGCATGACTAAATGAAGATGAAGAATTTTTATACCCTGGCGTCATTAGATTTAACACATGACAAGACATACTATACAGACATGGGTGTCAACATCAGCTCACGAAAAAGTGGGAAAGTGCGCGAACACCAATTCTAAAGGAAACGACATTTGCGCAATAAAAATAGCACTAATAAACACACAGTAAAAGTGTCAATGTGAAATCGTCCCAGCCGTGCAAAAAAACAAATAAGAAACACAGGGATTCATTGTGACCAAATCTTGGCCTTATATTGCGATACACTAACTATCAAACAGCTATCACAGGTGCAGTTACTCGCTGCAGTGTCCCTGATTGTATCTGTAGGTCGCAGACTTGGCACAGCGTAGAATCTTCGCAGTGCATTAGAAGTCGGCTGCGCAGTCATCACTGTTCGTTTTTCGTCGATTTTTTCGGAGGCGAAATGTACATAAAAAAAGGGACATTTTCACAGAAAAGTGGGAAAGCGGGACCGACAATAACAAGCGGGATTTCCCGCCCGAAAGCGATACTGTTGACACCTATGTACAGATAAAAGCACGAGTATAATGGTTGAAATTGATTCTTCTTTTTTAACTTGTGGATACGAAGCTTTGACTCAGATAAAGCACACAAAGGTAGTCAGTGGCAAATCAAGACAGGGTGGTTTAGGGGGCCCAAAACCCCCAATTGCATCCAGGTGAGGCTCGCAACAGATGGACGTGCGGCCGGACCAAACTAATTTTGGGTTGGCAGAGCCAGAGTTCTTGACATCGGAAGATAGATTGGGGAGGGGGGTACTGTTGGGAAATGTTCGCGGCGACGTTCATAATTTCAGAACGTCTAGGCAGTGGCGGATTAACCAATAGGCATTATAGGCACATGCCTAGGGCCCACGAAAATACCCGAACATATTTTAGACTGAATATTCACGAAACCCAGCTAGCAACACATGATTTAGCCAATGATGGTTATTCCATAAGTTTCAGTTGTTTGAATGTTTAACACACATTATATAAGTGGCGGATGCTGTTGAAGATTTGTCTGCTATTTTTCTCCTTTCTAGTCAGTTGTGTAATAAGCGTTACTATGACCGACACCCCACCCCCACCCCCGTCTTCAAATGTACTGACCGACAGCGCGACACCGCGACAACAGAAGGGTGCAGAAGCTCCGGCAAAAAGCAGCAGCATGCCCCCCTCCCCGTCTTACGATGTCATGATCCGACAGTAGAGTGTTTTGGCAAGCCTCAAAGAGGGGGTGGGTGCAATTGGAGGTTTTGGGGCCTACCAAGATTACCCTCTCCGGATCCGCCCCTGGATCTACTTAGGGCCCACGAAAGTGCTAGGTGCCTAGGGCCCACGAACGTCTTAATCCGCCACTGCGTCTAGGGGCACGCAACAGACGCACATTCCAAAGGTCTAGGACTATAGAGGCAGGCCAGTCTAGCGGAGACATAGCGCGGCTAAATTCCAAACGTCTAGAGGCATGTGTCCCCCAGGCTTCCATCTGGATCCGCATATATGGTAATGAGCAAGATCTAATAATTTTAGATTCCTTGCCTTAATTTTCAACGTGATCATTGCAGAAATGCAAGCGGCTGAACCTCACACGGTCAAAGCGATACTTGGTTGTGAATGGTGACTGGCAGGGAAATGATGGCGTTGGTATTTGCCACCTATTTGTATATTGCAGACATGTGCATGGGTTCTGGTACGTTCAAGTACGTTCGCAACGTCTGGCGTGTCATGGCGTGACATATCTTCAGTGCGGTGCGCTACAAGAGCGTAATCATGGCGAATGAGTAACTTAAATATGTATGCCTAATAATGTTAAGGGTCATTCACAATTGTCGACAATTACATATCTGTACAGAGCGTAATCATTTTCAGACACCCCTTCTCGCTCCACTAAATTCGTACGTTAAACTCATGATGATTCCAAGTGTATATGTCATCTGTAGGTACGTAAGAGTGCCAAGACAGGTGCCTCTACATGTCATCTGTAGGTACGTAAGAGTGTCAAGACAGGTGCCTCTACATGTCATCTGTAGGTACGTAAGAGTGCCAAGACAGGTGCCTCTACATGTCATCTGTAGGTACGTAAGAGTGTCAAGACAGGTGACTGTACATGTCATCTGTAGGTACGTAAGAGTGTCAAGACAGGTGCCTGTACATGCAAATAATAACAACCACCATAATAATATTTTCAAAAATTTATATGCAATCAGTAAACATGCATATGTGACCTTTTTAAAATTAGTACGCGGGTTATGAACACCACCCGCCTTTATTACGCTTTGTACAACTACGGAATTGTCGATATTAATAATTGTGAATGACCTCTTGGAAGCTTGCGTTACTTCCCAAACAAAGCCAAATTTTCCTGGGGGTAATTACCCCCGAATGAATAATATTGTAATAGTTAACAAACATTGCCTCACGAGAGTAGAGAAAAATCACACACCAACGGTTGTCAGACGATGCTTAATGACCTTGTAAATAAGGTCGTAAGAGTAACCCTTCTCAAGAACAGTGCGTACTCTGGTGGTGTCCATGCGCGCACGAATGACTCCTGCATCGACCGGCAACCTGCGTGCTCCTGCAAACGGAGGAACAGATGGTAGCTAGACTCACTGACAGTCCGTTAGATGTCAGCACAGCGGCCCTGAAGATCAGAGCACGCAAGCACGCAAGCACGCAAGCACGCAAGCACGCAAGCACGCAAGCACGCAAGCACGCACGCACACGCAATCCCCCCACACGCTAACCCCACACAGACAGACAGACAGACAGACAGACAGACAGACAGACAGACAGACAGACAGACAGACAGACAGACAGACAGACAGACAGACAGGCAGGCAGGCAGGCACACACGCACGCACGCACGCACGCACGCACGCACACACACACACACACACACACACACACTCACTCACTCACCACAGTTGGCGTTGTTTATCAGTTATTGTGTCAATAGTGTCTTGTATACGTCAATTGCATACAGAGCCATATGCACACACACACACACGCACACACACACACACACACACACACACACACACACGCACGCACGCACGCACGCACGCACACACGCACACACACATGTCTTCCCATTGATGAGATAGTAAATCAAGTTATTGATCTGATTGGACAATATGTTCAAACAGCAACAACGATACAGTACTTATACCTAATAATTAATTAAATTTGACCTATTGTGTCGTGGCAACCACAACATGAATGTCTACCTAGCCAAGACTTGACGTGTGTAGTCAGTCATAGAGATGCTGTCATTGTGGTCTGAGTCTGGGTTAATCGTCTGATATTAGCAAATATTCCAAACTGTTTTAAGGAACCGCCGCAGTTTCTTGCGTATGAATCGTTTGCTGAAGCTGGATCGTAACAACACAACATCATTAGGACGATTAAATTACATACAATTTAATTAAACTGTAACTGATCCCGAACCAAGAGGGGAGATTATGCCTAGGTACCTGCATGGTATGAGCCAGGTGTATCTCCACCAGGGTAGTTCAAACGCTTTGGTTCTTCTGACGGGACAGCATCCAACAGGGAACTTGGATAAGGATTGGCCGCAGCACTCTAAAACATTCCTGGTTCAGTGAGTTATTGTGTAATGCTTTAAACATGGAACAGATTACCTTAGTCATGACTGCAACATTTTAGAACCTCTTAACCTACATATGTATGTAAATTCGACTTAGGCCTTGTAGGGCCTACGTTACAAATTAAAACACATAACTTAATACTAATATGAATTGATCATACACACATAATCTGTGAAACTGCGTTACTCCTGTAAATGCTTATATGCACTGAAATTTACAAAGAAATTTTTTAAAACATGGCAGTACTAAGCTCACCCGAGATACCTGCTGTATGTCAACAGCCGTGTCCTCGATGGATATATTCCCAGCAGCCCGGGCGTCTTTTAGGAATGCACACGTCGGAAAGGATGTCCGATGCTTCACCATGGGCTCATCCTCCAGACTCCATTCTCGCAGAGTAACATTGCAGAAGGCACACTTAACATTGTCTGCCATGTCCAAGTAGTAGAGGCCGGCCTTGGCTAAGTTCTCTGGACAAGCATAAGCACTGGTCGGCCATTTTGTAAAGCTGTCTAATCTCGCGTTCTCCAGGTTCATATCCTGCAGCTGGACGCATGATGCTGGTCCAGTATCTTGATCAAGTCCAGCAGACGAACGGGTTAGCGTCTCCGCTGTCAAACGCAACACGGATGGCGGCATACTCTGTCGGCAGTCATCGGCAGCAGAAATACACAGCTGTTCTTCTGCTGCCTCCCCAAACGGTACATTCGTAGAGTCTCGTCCGGTCACAAAACTGCACGGTGGAAAGAAGCGTTTGTGTTTGGTCATAGGTGAGTCCCCAGCTTCCCAAGTCTTCAGTCGACCGCTGCAGCAGAAACAGGCCACTTGGTCGTCTGTTCCAGTGTAGTAGAAGCCTGCCCTAGCCAGGCATGTTGGCCATGCAGCCGCCCATTTAGGCCAACCCTTGAAGGTTTTCAGACGTACGCCCCCATACCGCATTTCCTCATTCCCTCTCGATGGTGGTCCTTTCCTCTGATTCATAAAATATGGACCCATTCTCATATGAGACGCCGCCACTGTTATTGCCATAGCAACCGATCACGAGTTCTAACGTTCGAAGATGCTGTCTGATTAACTGACTTCAATAACTTGCAGGCGCCACAAGTCTTGATCGTTGTAGCATTCCATTGTTCCTCAATATCAGTGGTGATTGTTCTTGGTCTTTTTAACAATATAGAGTATTCATTTCCAGATAACCAACTGATATGTTTGGTATCGCCTGAAACAGAAACATTTGATCTAGTCAAAAACGTCCTCATGTAGTTGCAGCGTGTGTACGTCAGTCCAGGTTCTGGCGTTCGAATTTTTTTCTACATGTCACAAAAGGAAATGGCCATATGAACAAAAACATCTCCAACATCTCACACGAAAAGCTAATTATTTTAAGTTGTTTAGCTGTGTTAAGTGTTATCCAGGCACTGTTATTTGAGCCACTCATGTTTCCCAGATTGCAACAGCCGACGTTGTTTCGTACCATCTATCGACCGAACATGGCAACATACCACGATTGGCGTAAAATATATGTGCCATGCATTTGTCACAACGATCCGAAAAATAAAAAACTTTGGGTACTAAAACTTCATAACAACAACCCAGCCAAAAGAAGGTATATACAGCGCCCCACTAACATACGTAATACGCTAACATAACTATATTGGTCCACCCTTACCACATTGTGTCCACCAGCAGTTGAGTAGCACAGGCGTCCGAACTGTAGGAGTTTGGGGGACTGAGCCCCTTATATTTAGTGTGGAAGGCTTAGCCTCTCAATATTTTATGAATGTTGAAGATGTTTTTGGCGAACGTCATTCGAGTTGCAACCCCAGAGCTGAAACTGCAACATGACGTAGTTGTTCCTGGAACATTTTCAAAACAGCATCCCGCAGTCTTCTTGCAACGTTACGATCAAAAGCAGCGTGAGGCATTGGTCATATTTTTGAATCAGCGCCGCAAAAAATCAGCACCCTCCGTCTTGTGATGTTGACCGACAACTCCGGCTAATGTCCAACAGTAACACCTCCTCCCTTCCCCCGCCTTTCCACGCCATGATCGATAGGAGAGAAGTGCTGAGGCTCTAACTTAGCCCCCAAAGTATTCATGATGTTCTCCCGCCTATATTTTTTATAGCTCAATTAGCCTCGTTTCAATTACAAGCCTTGATGTGCGAATCGAAGTAATATAACTATCTAGACAGTGCATAATTAAATCAGTTGTAGTTGTACAGGCAATATATTTGAGTAATATCCTTTGATAGTTTACACACCAGAATATATTAATCGCAGTCACCAAACGTTTCAAACACGTACGTCCTTCTAACTGACATTTTTGAAAATCTTATGACAAATGGCCCACGTGCAAAGGTCTATATATACGTTTTGTATAACCAGTTATGTGGTTATGTGGTTTATGTTATGTGGCCATGTGGTTATGTGGTTATGTAGTTATGTTTTATGGTTATGAAATCCTCTAGACCACAACATTATGCACTTCATGTTTACAATTAAGCTCCGCTCAGACGTTGTCGGATTGTACACGAGTTGTGCTGTTGTGACCTATTGTTAGAACTAACCCAAGTTATAAGTAACATCCATGAACTCGCTGAGTTAATCGTCAGGACTAACGTCAATGCTGTGATCGTAGTAACTCGGTAGGAAACGACAGGCATTGGTCCGTAGAAAACATGAGTGTGTAGCGGCGGGTATTTGTGGGTATTTCAGCAATAAATAATTTTGGAGATTCTGTAGGACTGTCTTTATAAATTGCGTGCACATTATGTATTTGATTTTGTTAGCTCAAAGTTCTGACAACAATTGAATGATCCTTACCCGCAGTACGCGACAGCCAGTTGTGTGTCACGCACTGCAGGTTCTGAGCTCTATCCGGCTGACTGTGTTATATATAGGTCATCATCGTAAGTCACGTGTGGTGATTAACAACATAAGCCACAGTCTGGTGTAATCAGCAGCGTGCCTCGTGACGAAGTTGATAGAATGCTACAACAAAACGAAAGGCTTACTTAATGTAGGTAATCGGTCGCTATATAGAGATTCTACATGCATGATTATGTAGAGTAAATAAGCTAGGGGGCATTGGGTGCGTCCGTACTCCCCACTTCACAAGCAACAGTTTTCATTCTCCAGACAAATGCTTAATTACTATGACGTAGCACCAATAATGCGAAATGAAATTGTTCGCGGTGCCGAAAGAGAAATGTTGGTGATTTCTGTGGGGCCGAGTGGGGCAGTGTATACAGACGTGGATATTGTGACCGTAAATTCCTTACTGTTGAAATAGAAAACGTTTTGGCGTTGAAACTCACTTTTGTCCCATTGCAACCCATGCCATTGCCAACAGCCTGTGAAATAGGAAACATTAATACTATGCATTAATTAATTAATTCGTTCATTCATGTCCTCAGTTGGCGTGACATGGTCTAACTTTCCTTGGTCGAGGGAAGAAGTCGGCATCATTAGCATGGGCTCCAACCGCCGCTGTTACAGATGTCTTCCTTGCCCTGTCATCACAATCATAAGAAGTCGACTCATGTACACTAAATTAGACAGAGAGGTTCATCACCATAATTTACTTTAAGGCATTTACATTTAGCAGGATGGATGAAGCAAGGAAACAGCTGTTTGCCCAGGGATCTGGTAAGACTTGGAATACCCAAGCAACAAAACATGCAGTGCGCCAATGTGTGAGAAGGACTGTTGATCAAATTGGTTATGTGATGTCACAAAATCTCCATCTGCCTGGTATTGGACACTGTGGTTGGAGTATAACAGATTCGGTATGGACACCATGCTGGACTTGACCTAGTGCACTGTGGTTGCAAATCTAAATGTAGCCCAATTTAAATATTATTTCTCATGACTATATGTAACCCTAGTGGATATTCTAGTACTTAAGTCAATGTTAATTCACCAGAGGCCACTAGGGGGTAGAGGCCACACCCTGCTAGTCGAGCTAGACCGGTCAGCTACGTTTTCTGGCGCCGTTTGCCCTGGGCCAGTGACAGAGACACACCCACACTTGTAGAGTCTCTGGGCCCAGTAGTGGTTCGTTCATACCTAGCCTGGTAAGTTAGTCTTGTTATATTTATGCGTTATATGTAGTGGCGGATAAATCATTGCATTGTATTGGATTATTATTATGATATGATACATTAGAATGATACGTAACGTTAAATTTATTAAACGTGTTATGTTTCCACGTTAGACGGGGACTATAAGGGCGTGGCGGTTCTATATACTGGGTAGTTCGGTACTGTAATATAACTAATGCAACTGCGCAGACAGATGCTAGGTAATGTAGTAATACGACGCCGATTGTCTAATTACAGAGTTGCGGTTTGGTCGCATTTGGCGTGCTGCGTCCGTGCAGTTGATTGTCATCTCGAATTCATTGGTGTGTATTACATCAATCAATTGTGTGTAATACTAGACATGCGTGTGTACTGTCTGTATCATGTCCTACAATGTATTACTATGTCTATAAAAGGTTTAACATACATATGCGAACATTGTCCTATAATAATAGGTGTGTAATTACATAGTGCAGAAGGTGATGTGAATGTATTGGGATTGCTTATGCATTGCTGTTACTTTGTTATTGTTGATAGATACACGATTACTATCCAGTTGTAACATTATATGCTTATATGTTACAGAACGTTGAATATCCCTCTGGGAGCTTAAAATTGACCAATTCAATAAATTCCGTCGTGCCCAAACACCCAGTCGTCTGACTTGTTTACATATATAGTATTGTGGGGAAAGTTAAGGTTGAGAATATAACTGAGTAAAATTTGGCAACAGCCTGAAAGGTTATAATCGTGAAGACACGTACCATATACCAGGTATGGATGATTCCCAAACCCAACACACGTTCATATCACGTTCCTAGAACGTTCATATGTATGGCAGCCATCTTGATATTCTGTGTGACCATCATTTGATGGTTATAGCTTATTTATATTCATGTACACGTGCATTAGTAGAATAAACATAAAGAATATGTTTTGTGTTGCACGGAAGCTGAATTAAACTAAACTATATGATTTTGTATGTTGGCCATCTTGAATTTCAATATGTGCGTTATCTGGGGATGCAATAAGTGGAAGAAATTAATTAATAGACCCTGGATATGTTGGTATAGACACCAATATCATGTTTCTGTGCTGGGCAGAAGCTGATATATTCGGACAGATGATCTCCATGGCATTCATTTTGCTTTTCAATGTGGCCGTCATCTGGGAATAATGCAAGTGGCACAACTGGATTCCTTGACATTGAAACATATGAACCACCTATTGATTCGTCATATGGAGTCCTCAATATCAAGAGGCACTGAAATTATGTTCGTAAAACTTCTAGGCATGGCAGTCATCTTGAATTTCAATATAGCTATCATCTGAGGATATAGCATATGGCAGAAATGGATTCCTTGACCCTGAAAATGTTGGTTTAGACACAAAGAATTTGTTTATATGCTGCTTAGAAGCTGATATATTTGGGTGATGAATACCCATGATGGCCATCTTGAATTTCAATACGGCCTTCATCGTTGGAACCTGCACATGCCAGAAATGGATTCCTTGACCCTGGGAATGTTTGTTTAGACACCACTATCATATTTTTATGTTGCTTATACGATATATAAGGTATTTCAGCGAATGAGCTAAAGTTAATCGAATAAGTCATGGCCGTCAACAATTCTACTTTCTGCTGAAAGACAACAACGCAGTATTTACACGGTTTTGTCTCCTGTACAGTCATATCCTAACCCACGCAGTCCACATAAATCATGTATTTCTAGTGTGTACCATTGTGCCAACCATCACAAATATGCCTATATATACATTTTGTATAACCACTTATGTGGTTATGTGGTTATGTGGTTATGTCATGCGGTTATATGATCCTCTAGCCATGCGAAACCGACATAACATTATGCACTTCGTGTTTACAAATAAGCTCCGCTCAGTCGTAGTCGGATTGGACACCGGTTGTGCAGTTGTGACCTATTGTTAGAACTAACCCAAGTTATAAGTAACATCCATGAACTCGCTGAGTTAATCATCAGGACTGAAGTCAATGCTGTGATCGTAGTGACTCGGTAGGAAACGACAGGCATTGGTCCATAGAAAACATAAGTGTGTAGCGACGACGTGAGTTAACCGGCCTTTTATTAAGAACAGGACACTGCCTGTTTAGTTCGCATTCTACGCCGACTGACTTCGTTATCTCGGCCTAACATCGCGTATGGCTAGTGGCCTGTTTCTAAGCCTTGTCTATTCATACGAGTACTAGATCACATTTCCAAGGTTATATAGCCGCCGGTAATTAACAGCCAGAGGTTGTATATGGTTAACTCTCAGTCAGAGCATAATTTAGCGGTTACCAGGCCCAAATCATGTTTGACTGTTTTGATGGGTGGGTTTTGTTGGCAAGGTACACATTTCCCAAAAAGCACACAGAGTACATCAATATCCTCAGCTGATGTCATCGGACATGACTGCGGAATCCGGGGAAGGTGGGAGGGGGGGGGGGGTAGTGTTGAAATTATTCGCGATGAGGAAAGAGAAATGTTTGTGATTTTTGCGGTGCCGAGGGGATAGTGTTGGCGATTTTTGCGGTGCCATTTTCAGTTTTTTTGCATGAGCCTCAACTATTTATTTTATTTTATACGTCACGACAAATCAAGTGTTCAGGGGGCAGTGTTGGAAATTCACTGTGCCGAGGGAGTAGTTTTCGAGATTTTTGCGGTGTCATTTTCAGTTTTCTGCATGAGCCTCAACTAATTTTTTATTTTATACGTCACGACAAATCAATCAGGACTACCTACGTCCAACTGGAAGTAGTTTCCCCAAGACAGACACCTTTGCCTGAGCGGACGGTTGCGAACGCACCCATCGCACCACCCCCATGCTACGGTCCTGGGTTACTCGGTTTCGTAACAAAATATGCAATATATATGAAAAATGCCTAATGAGCATTGTTGACAATTATAGAAGGGAAGAATAAATCTGAGTATTTGAAGAATAAATCTGAGTATTTGAAAGTATCTTATATTGCATGCAGCTAAGTGCCACACATTTAACGAATTGTGCACTTTTTGAGAAAAGCATGAACATTGGCACATCTGTAGTTCATGATCTGTAGACTCGTATAAAGCTAGGTACTCATCGCTATTTTAAAAATGGCCGCCACAGAAATCCATTAGGCACGTATATCAGCTTCTAAGCAACATAAATATATAATCTTGGTGTTTAAACCAATATTTCCAAGGTCAAGGAATCCATTTCTGTTATGTGCAGGTTCCAAATATGATGGCCATATTGATATTCAAGATGGCCATCATGGATATTCATCACCCATATATCTCAGCTTCTAAGCAACATACAAACAAGTTCTTTATATCAAAACCAACATTTTCAGGGTCAAGCAAACCATTTCTGCCATATGTTATATCATAAAATGATGGCCATATTGAAATTCAAGATGACTGTCATGCCTAGACGTTTTACGAACGTAATTGTGGTGCCTCTTATTATTGAAGACTCCATATGACGAATCAATAGGTGGTTCATATGTTTCAAGGTCAAGGAATCCAGTTGTGCCATTTGCAATATTCCCAGATGTCGACCATACTGGAATAAAAAAAAATGGCAGCCATGGAAATAATCTGTCCGAATATATCAGCTTCTACAAAACACAGAAGCATGACATTGGTGTCAATACCAACATATTCAGGGTCAATTAATTCATTTCTTCCACTCATTGCATCCCCAGATGACAGACATATTGAAATTCAAGATGGTTAACATACAAAATCATATAGTTTAGTTTAATTCAGCTTCCGTGCAACACAAAACATATTCTTTATGTTTATTCTACTAATGCACGTGTACATGAATATAAATAAGCTATAACCTTCAAATGATGGTCACACAGGATATCATGCAACCTGGCTGCCATGCAAATGAACGTTCTAGGAACGTGGTCTGAACGTGTGTTGGGTTTAGGAATCATATTATACCATGATATTCCCCATAATACTATATAATCATGAGAAATACTATTTAAATTGGATTACACTGAGATTTGCAACCACAGTGCACTAGGTCAAGTCCAGCTTGGTTTCCATACCGAATCTGTTATACTCCAACCACATTGTTTAATACCAGGCAGATGGAGATTTGGTGACATCATGCACATAACAGCCCTTCTCACATATTGGCGCACTGCATGTTTTGTTGGTTGGGTATTCCAAGTCGTACCAGATCCCTGGGAAAACAGCTGTTTCCTTGCTTCATCCACCCTGCTGAATGTAAAAGTCTTAATTTAAATTTTGGTGATGAACCTCTCTATCTAATTATTTAATGTACATGAGTCGACTTCTTATGATTGTGATGACAGGGCGAGGAAGACATCTGTAACAGCGGCGGTTGGAGCCCATGTTAAACATGCCGACTTCTTCCCTCGACCAAGGAAACTGGAGACCATGTCACACCAACTGAGGACATGGATGAATGAATGAATGAATGAATGAATGAATGAATCCGTAGCATTAATGTTTCCTATTTCACAGGCTGTTGGCAATGGCATGGGTTGCAATGGGACAAAAGTGGGTTTCAACGCCAAAACGTTTTATATTTAAACATTTACGGTCACAATATCCACGTCTGTATATACTGTCCCACTCGGCCCCACAGAAATCACCAGCATTTCTCTTTCGGCACCGCGAACAATTTCATATACGTTTCGCATTATTGGTGCTACGTCATAGTAATTAAGCAATTGTTTGGAGAATGAAAACTGTTGCTTGTGAGGTGGAGAGTATGGACGCACCCAATGCCCCCTAGCTTATTTACTCTACTTAATCATGCATCTAGAATCTGTATAGCGACCGGTTACCTTTAACAAGATTTAACAAGATTGCCACCCAGAGAATTATCCACTGTGCGTGAGTGGTGTGTGTGCGTGCGTATGTGTGCATGCTCATAAGTTACTTGTACATTTTCACCAGAATGTAATTTATGCAGTCCCATATTCAACATCTGTGAAATGCCATATACTATTAAATACAGTCATTTCTGTAATACTCTATAAAACGTCCTTGTCCACCAGCCAGGTGGCTGGTGGACAAGGAAGCCCTTTGGCTTATCGAGAGTCCGACTCTTTTATTTATGTGTATACCCCTTCTGAGGTATGTGTCGATTTTATTTTTAAACATATTCACGCTACTAGCACCGACACAATCAGCAGATAATCTGTTCCATTCATTTACAGTCCTTTGTGAAAATGATAACTTTCTTATATCTAATCTACACTGCCCCTTTGCTAATGTAACTTCATGTCCTCTAGTCCTTCTATCTTTCTTAACTGAGAAAAAAATATTTCTATCGATATTTTCATAGCCATTCATTATTTTAAACACTTCTATCTGATCTCCTCTCAATCTCCTAGTCTCTAGTGTTGTTAAGCCGCATTTTTTAGGCGTATTTCGTAATTAAGATCCCTCAGTTTTGGTATCATTTCAGTTGCTCTCCTCTGTACTCTTTCTAGCGATATGGCCTCCACGCTTGAATACAATATTCTAAATGAGGCCTAACTATTGTTTTGTACAGCGGTATTACTAGCTCTTTTTCCTTATACGTTATGTTTCGCCTAATTAATCCAAGGATTTGATTTCCCTTTGAAGCTGCAATTCCGCACGGCTCTGAAACCTTCGTATCAGCACTAATGGTTAACCCTAAGTCCTTTTCTTTTAAGTAGTACTTAGTACAGTACCCCCATTGTGTATTCTACATCTTCGTTCCCATGTCCTGCGTGGAGGCATTTACATTTCCCAAAATTGAACAGCATTTGCCACTTTTCAGACCATTTGATCAACTTGTCAAGATCATCTTGTAAATGTTGTCTATCTCCATCACTTTTAATCCTTCTAAACACTTTTGTATCATCCGCAAATTTCAACACCTTGCTTGTTATTCCATCATCCAAATCGTTGATATATATTAAGAATAATATAGGTCCTAGTACTGATCCCTGTGGTACCCCACTCAATACCGATTTCCAGTTTGAAGCCTCCCCATAAACTACTACACGTTGTCTTCTGTCAATCAGCCATTTTTCTATCCAGTTTATTATACCATATCCTATGCCATGGGCCTTTAGTTTAAGCAGTAATCTTTGATGTGATACTTTGTCGAAAGCTTTTTGAAAATCTAAGTAGACGATATCTACTGGTGATCCCTCATCTACCCACTTAGTGATGTCTTCAAAAAACATAACATATTTGTTAAGCATGACCTCGCTTTAAAAAAAACCATGTTGAGATGGGTTTATTAAGTTATGTTTAACAAGAAAATCCACCATGTGATCTTTAATTAGTCTTTCTAATAATTTGCAAATCACTGACATTAAACTCACTGGTCTATTGTTACCTGCATTAAGTAAGCATTTCGTTTTGTAGCAATCTATCACGCGCTGCTGATTACATCAGACTGTGGCTTATGTTATTAATCACCACACGTGACTTGCGATGATGACCTATATATAACACAGTCAGCCGGATTGAGCTCATAACTGGCTGTGCCTAAGGCATGAACCTGTAGCCTAGTAGTGGTTGGTAAAACTGTACCAGTGACCGTCTTGGTTTATGGTCGTCGTCACGCGTTTGGAAATCGATTCGTACAGAGTACTCCGCCACTACGGGTAAGGATCATTTAATTGTTGTCAGTACTTGAAGCTAACAAAATAAAATAATTAATGTGTACGCAATTTATAAAGACTGTCCTGCAGAATCTCAAAAATGAATTCTTGCTTAAATACCCACTCAAATCCCGCCGCTACAAACTCATGTTTTCTACGGATCAATGCCTGTCGTTTCCTACCGAGTTACTACGATCACAGCATTGACTTCAGTCCTGACGATTAACTCAGCGAGTTCATGGATGTTACTTAGAACTTGGGTTAGTTCTAACAATAGGTCACAACAGCACAACCCGTGTACAATCCGACAATGACTGAGCGGAGCATAATTATAAACATGAAGTGCATAATGTTCTGTCGGTTTCGCATGGCATAACCGTATGACATAACAAAATAACCACATAAGTGGTTATACAAAATGTATATATAGGCATATTCGTGATGGCTGGCACAATGGCATACACTAGAAATACATGTTTTATGTAGACTGCCTGGGTTAAGATATGAACGTGCAGGAGACAAAACCGTGTAAATACTGCGTTGTTGTCTTTCGACAGCAAGAGGAATATTGTTGATGGCAAAGGCTTACTCGATTAACTTTAGATTATTCATTGAAATACCCACGTAACTGTATTTTTATTTCAGAAATACCAGTAACGATTAATTAATTGTATTGGGAATTACACGTTTTATAGAGTATTACAGAAATGACTGTATTTAAAAGTATATGGCATTTCACAGATGTTGAATATGGGACTGCATAAATTACATTCTGGTGAAAATGTACAAGTAACTTATGAGCATGCACACACACGCACGCACACACACCACTCACGCACACACGCACGCACACACGCACGCACGCACACACACACACACACACACACACACAAACACACAATGGAAGCAGTGACTTCGTTCAACACATTTTGTTTGATTACAGGTGGTAGAAAAACAACAGTCAAGACATCTCACTGACGATAACATGACTTGTCGGGACATTTGTTGTCCTGACAACACGTTTTTAGGAAAGCAACTGTTATGAAGTCATTGCAAATAATTTGTGCGGTTATAACATTACTTGAAGTGCTTTCACCGAACTGTGCTGAAACACCAAGTGACGTCACTACTGATGTCGACGAGATAGCTGATTCTGCATTTCATCATATTCACAAAACAATTGTTCTATCCTTAGACAATTCACCAACATTTGTTATTATTGTTATTCAATTACAACTGTTAACGCAGTGGATTGACAGGCGAGGACTACATAGGAAACGAGTGTGTAGACACTGATTAAAACATCTGACAGGTACATATTGAACAGTGCAACGCTTTAACACATTAATACATTTATAATGGCTCAAATTGCGGCATCGTGTAAGACGAGAATGGATGCATACGTCGTGCGGCTAGTAAAAGGGTCTCCATTTCGAGAGAACGAGGAAATGCAGTATGAGGGTGTACGTCTGATAACCTTCAAGGATTGGCCTAAGTGGGCGGCTGTATGGCCGACACGTCTGGCCAGGGCAGGCTTCTACTACACCAAGACAGCAGATCAAGTGGCCTGTTTCTGCTGCAGTGGTCGACTGAAGACTTGGGAAGTTGGAGACTCACCTATGACTGAACACAAACGCTTCTTCCCACAATGTAGATTTGTGACCGGACGAGACACTACGAACGTACTGCTCGGAAAGGCAGCAGAAGTTCCAGCTGGTAATCAGAGAGGCCATGACCCCACAAATACCTATCGCGACAGTCAACTTGTAAAGAGTTCTGCTTCTGGGCATGGCCGAGCCAGTGGACCATCATCCCTAAACCATTTGTCACCAGCAATCAAGACAGTCCAATCCGCGAACTTACAATATCCAGCAATGAAAGATCTACCAT
Organism: Escarpia spicata; assembly: GCA_963995525.1. Classification (NCBI taxonomy): domain Eukaryota; kingdom Metazoa; phylum Annelida; class Polychaeta; order Sabellida; family Siboglinidae; genus Escarpia; species Escarpia spicata. The sequence continues at coordinate 3,031,058 of OZ023212.1, forward strand.
CAGTTGGAACACATGGTGGCCTCAGTATGACCGCTGGTAGCGCCTCTTGCATACTTTCGTTGACCCTCCAACAGGTGCAAGAGATGAAGTTAGAGACGAAGAGACTGGAGAGCTTTAGAAACTGGCCGGCCTCAGCCTACGCTTGCCCAGAGAACCTTGCCAAGGCCGGCCTCTACTACTTTGACATAGCAGACCATGTCAAGTGCGCTTTCTGCAATGTGACCTTGCGGAACTGGAAGCTGGATGACGAGCCAATGGAGGTGCACCGAAACTCGTCTGTGATGTGTCTTTTCATCAAAGATGCCCGGGCTGCAGGGAATGTGTCCATCAAGGAAGAGGAAGATAACATCCGGCAAGCGTCACAGGTATTGTCATCTATGTAATATTTATATTCTTACAGCATTGTTGCGCTGTTGTGTATGTGCGTCGCGTGCGTTTGTTCATTTGCATGCGTGCTTATGTTTGTGCGCGCGCGAGAGAGAGAGACAGATAAGTAACAAGAGGGAAAGAGAAAAGTCAATTTATACATTGTTCAGATTTATGTATAAATTGTTTGAGGTATAATCTCTGTAATTACCACATGTCTACGAATGAGATTTTGTAAAAATTATGGATCTGTTTGATAGTTAAACAATATTTTATGTCAGTATACAAGGACTCACTGAACTTGGACTGTTTTCAGAATGCTGTGGCCAACCCTTCCCCAAGTTTGGGGGTTGTCTCGGCGGAGGAACTCAAGAGAGTGAACTACTCTGGAGAGACATCCCGTCTATTGTCCTTCAGGCGAAGACCTCGACACTCAAACCAAACAGCTGCAGACCAAGCCCGAGCCGGTTTATGTTATACAGGTAATTTTCCCCTCTGCTTCCCACTGAGCTGTTTTCTTAGGACCAGTCCTTGGCTTCGGATCAAAACATTGCATTAGCCGTGATTTAATCTTCCTGATTATGTTTGGTTTTCACACATCCGCGTCAGCAAACGTTTCTGACAGAAGAAACCGAATAAGTTCCTTGTCGGGAATATGTGATTATACAAGAAATTTGATCTAGCGTCAGACCACAATGATAGCTTTATATTATTTATATCTCAAGTCGTGGTTATATAGATTGTGATATGACTTAGTGTTATAGTTAAGTCCATTGAAACTCTGCCAGTGTTTGGTCATCGTCACCAATGTAAATATCAATTAATCCGAGATTGACATTTGCATTTGACAACTTGGTGTACTCAGCTGATACGCTGAAAGTCCCTGTTCTATCCAAAGACGTGGTTAGAACTTATGAATGTTTTAACCACAACCATGGTAACCTGGCACCCACATCCATGGCTATTTAATAGTTTGCATGCACGGACATGCCCCCTGTCTTAAAGCTGATCAGATCCGACCTGTGTTGAAGACACTGTCGACCATTCTATACTTTTATCCCGCATGATCAGCTACTTCGGAATATGCAGTGTTGCACTTGACTGGTTCCAGTCCTACTTGACCGACAGAAACTGCTGTGTGCGCATTGACAATGTAACATCGGATACATCGCAACTAACATACGGACTCCCGCAAGGCTCTGTCCTAGGGCCAATACTTTTTTCAATGTATACGATACCCATTGCTGATATCATCAGGAAGCCTCAATTATCACTGGTACGCTGATGATACACAAATAGGTATACCTCTCAGCTGATCCCACACAGTCAAAACTTAATGACGCAATACAGCAAATTGAAGCCTGCCTTGACGAGGTACGTCCATGGATGTTGCATAACTTCCTCAAGCTGAATGATGGAAAGACATAATTCATTGTTGTCGGATCCAAACAACATAGAACAAAGGTCAGCATCACGCAGGTCAGAGAGGGCGACACCATGGTTACTCCTTCGGACAGCGTCAGGAACCCCGGTGTTATCTTTGATGAGAACCTTTCCGTGGACAAACATATCGCCGCTGTGTCCAGAGCCGTCTGTCTGTCAATTCGAAATATTGGCCTGATTCGTAAGCACATCAATCAGCCGGTTGCGGAACTACTTACTCACGCACTCATTACTTCTAGACTGGACATTGGCAATGCTCTGCTTCACGGCCTCAACAAATCACAACTACAACGACTCCAGCGACTATAAAACACTGCTGCCAGACTGGACCTGCTCTCCAGGAATTCACATTACATAACACCTATCCTCAAACAATTACACTGGCTGCCAGTCGAACAGAGGATCATCTACAAAATCTCCATGCTTGTATTCAAGACAATTCACCGAGTCTCTCCTACCTACTTGTGCAACCTTGTCAAACAGTTTGTGCCATCCCGTGAAAATCTGCGCTCTGCAAACAAGTTACTCCTAGTAGAACATAAACCGAAAAACTCGTGGGGAGCACGATCGTTTATAGTATCCGCAGCAAAGATCTGGAATGTGCTTCCAAACAATGTTAGAGCTACTATAACAATCAACACCTTCAAAACAGCCCTGAAAACCCACCTCTTTAAACTATACTTAGAATAAGACACGATGTGGACATGTGGACATTTCTTAGACATTATATAATACTGATCTTATACTATTTATGAATATAATGTTATTGTATTTATTAGTATTACTTATAATATCATAACAGTTATTATGTATACTAGATATAGATTTCTAGAAAGGTAGGTTGTATTAACGAGTATACTTTACATTGATAACGATAATTTTTATTGTTTTATGATGTGTAATTAACGACTCATTTTATAATTTTAGAAAGTTGCTCTTATTATATTTTAGAATAGCGTTTTTACCATTCATTCTTAAAATTACTACTTTAAAGTCATCAATGGTCAACTACTTTGCAAGCGCCATGAGCGCCTCTACGGCGGATACCGGCGCTATATAAGATTTCATTATTATTATTATTATATCTAGGCACATAAAGAAATACTGTGCGTACGTGAATGCGTGCGTGTGTGTAATATTATAATTAATACTCTTAGCAGCAGCATACACTGAGTCACAAACCTTAATATGCACATAACGCTGCTATATACCTGCGTTCATTTCTATATTGTATGCATCTGTGTCTACAGGAGCTCGCAGGTTCCCAGTGGAGCCACGGACCATTCGTGCACGCATGGACACCACCCGAGTGCTCAGTGTTCTCGACATGGGCTTCACGCGAGACCTTGTCTACAAGGTCATCGAGCACCATCTAACCACCACTGGTGAGTGAATTGTCTCCCCCCCCCCCCGTGAAACAGTCTCTTTATTGTTCTTTCCCAGGTTGTATTAGGAAAACGACTATCGTCTATGTATACGTATGACATTTATCTATCTATTTGAGGAAGACTAAGCAATATGCGAACTAACATTTGTCACATATGTGTCTTGCAGGAGATGATTTCCCCAATGTGCAGAGTCTCCTGGAGGCTGTCTTTGCAGCGGAAGAAACTCTCCCTAACAGTTCTTCCCAGACACGGAACACAACTTCAATCGCTACCTCATCCGGAGCATCTGAACTGGCTGCAACAGCAACTGCAGGTGGCTGTGGGGAAACAAAAGCAGCGACTGCAGCAACAACAAGAGCAGCAGCACCATCAGCGGTTGCAGAAGCACCAGCATTGTTTGATGTTGCTGCAGATGACCAGAAGACCGCAACTATTAATTCACCACCTAAAGGTAAGTGTCAGGTCAATTGAATTCAGAACTGTAATTGTTTGGCATTGTTTACTACACCTAAAAATAAGGATGAATACTTTTTGAGGAAAACTGAGAAGTCTGCAATATCCTAACAGAACTTTACCGAGTGTACACATCCAGATCCAGATCAATGTATAATATTTATTAGTCATGTATGATCGTAATGCAAAATCAGGTTGATAATAAATCACCTGAGTGCGTGTGTGTGTGAGCGTGTGTTTGTGTTCGTGCGAGAATGTGTGCTTGCGTGTGTGCTTGCGTGTGTGCTTGCGTGTGTGTGTGTGCGCGTGTGTGTGTGCGTGTGTGTCATCAGCTCTGTACAACTTACATTATTCCAATAACCAGTTTATACTTCCAGGAAAAACCCAGAAAAGGAGAAAGAAAAATAAGTCTGGCACGGGAAACAACGGAACCACCGGAACTAAGACATCAGTGTCAGCCACGGAACCTTCTCTATCTCTCGGTCAGTCTCACAATTCTTCATACTCTTATATCTAGTCAAAGTTATTAGTCAACAATTGCCAATGGTCTCAAACTCGAGTAAATGCGATGGCATAATTAAACCTTGCATAAATGTAAACTAGTCTTGAATAAACGTCAAATCACTGCCATGAATATTTACACAACGCAACGATTTATATAAAGTTTGCACATTTTGCAAAATACCCAACTCTACAAGGATGGCCCTTCTCGGCCATCATATTTCTGACTTGTTGACCTGCAAACTATTTGTTGAACTACGTATGCATTAATTATCATTATTCACCTGTGAACTACCTGCTGACCTGGTGGTGTGTTGGGTTGTCGACAGAAGTGAAGTCAGAAGTGAAGTCAGCTACTACAGAAGAGCAGCGACTGCAGTGCAAGATTTGCATGGACGACGAAGCGAAGATCCTCTTCCTTCCTTGTGGACACCTGTGTAGTTGTGCAAAGTGTGCCCCTGCCCTGCGTAACTGCGCCATCTGCCGGACTCTCATACGAGGCACAGTGAAGGTGTATTTGTCTTAAAAGATCCATCAGATGATTTGCCTGATTTGCGGTACAGATAAAGATTAAGAATATGTAGTTTTCATAAACATGAGCAACATAATAACAGATAACAAACCTTAACCAATATTACTCTTTCTGGTAGAAACAGAACGTTTAATTTTAAAAATAAATTGTTACTCCTCATACATAATGTATAGTGTTGCTATGACTTATGTCAAGTGTCAATGTTTCCCGAAATGTTTTTATAAGTGTTACTGATTTATAACTTATCATATCACGTTTATTAATATATACGTTGTGAACATTATATATGCTTGATGTAAAAGTGCATGTCTCCATCTACAGTGAAGGGCCCGCTCACACCTTCATTTTAAAATATAGTAATGCCAAAATCATGGAGTTCTGTCAAGACTGAATGTTGTGAAGCATGTATTTGTTTTATATTATTATATTTGTTTTTGTATGTGAACATTTACTATTGTTTAAACTAAAATAATTACACTGAAACACTTGTGTGATTGTTATGTATATTACACGCGTAATTACCATTGTTGCGTGCGGGTGACTCTGCTGTCATATATTAAAACCCATATATATTTTGGCATCAGCCAAATGCCACATTGCTTTGGCAACTAGCTGCCATGTGTGACATATCACATCCATTCGTTCGTTAACAAAAGTGGCCTACATTATTAGCACCATCCACATTGTATGTATTCTCTGTTGTGAGACATAAAGATAAGGATACGGTTAGTAGAAGGACAACTAAATAGGGCCATTTAATTAAAAGATTACCCATAGATTAATTTTCCGATCATTGTAATAATACCTCCAATAATCTATGAATGCCAAATTATACTGCCCATGCTTTAAGTTATCCCAGAGGTCCCCCGCTAGTGGCAGACTCTTGTTGATGGTTACAAGAACGTTATTGATAACAATAAGAGTACTAGCAAAGCGCCTATGCGCTTTCAGTTTTCCAATGAGATGGATGACCTCATCGGTGGTCGCCATGACATAGATTTTCCTGTGACTGGGACTGCCGATGGGGGGTCACCATCCATCGACCACAACAGGTGGTGAAAGAGGAAATGACCACATAAGCTGGTCCACAGTGCAATCCGCCTAGCAGCCGAAAAAGAAAAGGGGCAGCAGGAAAGGAAGATGCTCTGCAGTATCTAAAGAGATTGATGCTGCAGTATCTAACAGAGAGTGATGCTGTAGTATCTAAAAGAGAGTGATGCTGTAATATCTAAAAGAGAGTGATGCTGCAGTATCTAAAAGAGAGTGATGCTGCAGTATATAAAAGAGAATGATACTGCAGTATCTAAAAGAGAGTGATGCTGCAGTATCTAAAAGAGAGTGATACTGCAGTATCTAAAAGAGAGTGATGCTGCAGTATCTAAAAGAGAGTGATGCTTCAGTATATAAAAGAGAGTGATGCTGCAGTATCTAAAAGAGAGTGATGCTGCAGTATCTAAAAGATAGTGATGCTGCAGTATCTAAAAGAGAGTGATGCTGTAGTATCTAAAAGAGAGTGATGCTGCAGTATCTAAAAGAGAGTGATGCTGTAGTATTTAAAAGAGAGTGATGCTGCAGTATTTAAAAGAGAGTGATGCTTCAGTATCTAAAAGAGAGTGATGCTGCAGTTTATAAATTAGCGTGATGCTGCAGTATCTAAAAGAGAGTGATGCTGCAGTATCTAAAAGAGAGTGATGCTGCAGTATCTAAAAGTGAGTGATGCTGCAGTATCTAAAAGAGAGTGATGCTTCAGTATCTAAAAGAGAGTGATGCTGCAGTATCTAAAAGAGAGTGATGCTGCAGTATCTAAAAGAGAGTGATGCTGCAGAATCTAAAAGAGAGTGATGCTTCAGCAGAGCGTCGCCAGCAACAGCTGCTTGAGCAAATGAAGGGCGCCCAGGAATCCTTTGAACGTTCATGGCGTTTCTGAACAAGAAGTAGATGGTTATTTGTCTACATCAATATTAGAAAATGTAGTTTTACATGCTAAGCACACATATATTGTGTTATGAAGGAGAAAGTTCATGTGAATGACATGAATTAAATATTACATGTGACATAAGAAATTGTCATTACAATTGGTTTTTTTAATTTTACATATTATACAGTGAATGTATAGTGTTGTTTTCATAATGATACCAGTTCTGGTTCATAAATAAAAAAAGTGGAGATATACACTGATACAGTACACGGTGTGAATTTATGTCTGCAAATTAGTGCAGATATTTTATTGTGACATTCAGTAATATGTCATTTCCTCTCTGGTAACCATCATTGTGTTTCTTTACAAACAAACTACCCGTGCCCGTGTTCACTGTTCATGCAGTGTGAACATAACATCTAAGTCGACATGTGTATGACATAAAGACTTGTCCCAAAGTATCTTAACATGAAATAATCCTGGTTTTGTAGTATTATACATGTAAGATTGTGAAGCACACATAAATTCCTAAGTATTGCGTAGACATATCTATAATTGTCCATAAGAAAAAAATTAAAATTTCTGAACACCTACCCAAATACACTACATTATACAGAGGTCTGAAAATTATAATATATTTGAAAATTACAATGTTAACATGGCACTACATTGAAATGTAGATACTTCATAACATGAACAGTAATACTGTTTAACATGTATACAACTGTAGTACATTTTATGCACAGAGGAATTACATTAATATTAAATGTGACAATAATTTAGTTAATATGTCACTAGTTTTAACTACAATCATATTTAAATCATTTACAAACACCCTTGAAAAATTCAAACCAATCGCTTACTTAAGTGTCATATGATGAATTGATCACCACTGCATTATCTAACATGACATAGAATATTTCAAGAAAATCAACAAAATATATTTTTAAAATATATACAAAGTAATGATGTTTATATAAAAACAACACTCAAATATTGTTGATGAAATGCCAGTGGTTTAAGAAATTCAATGAACATAGAAACAGACATGTGGAAGTTGGCAACTGTTCACTGACAGTTGGGGGGCAACAAACATATCAATGAATTTGGCACTCTCATCACAGATACCTTAGAGAAGAAAAGAATAATAACCCTTTCTGTTTATATAGTCATCGCCATGGCGTTGCGGGCGAGAAATTCTCATTTGGCATCCATCTATTGCACCGATGATGTTTGAGATACCACAAGATGAGAATATGTTTGCGCTGTGTTGTTTCTGAATACTGTTCGGCCAAAGGATGTGCTGAGATGAAAAGTGGGGAATGTCCTGTAGTATCTTTGCTATCATTCGATGTGCTGTGCTCTGTGATATGTTAAATTTGTCCGAAATTTCGCCAAAAGTGTTCGTGTTTGCCATGTACCACAATAATACGAGAGCTTTCTTCTCAATGGGTATTCGTGGCCTGTTTCAAGAAGAAAATTCACAAAGCGGTTGAACTGGGCAGTGTTTAGACGCATGTGTCTGCTGAAGGTGTGTTCGTCCATCACAATTAACAGGTCAGAAATAGTATGCAAGAACCACTACTCAACAATTAGTTAAAAAATGTCCTTGTTTATTTCGGTCAACTATCTCGTACAGAAAACAGATTTGCTATGTAACTAACAATACCCGCGCATGCGCACTACGTGCAATCACCGAAACAGTGAAACGCACTGCTGGTGGGCGCGGGGGAGAACACAAGTGGTGATGACGATCATCACGAGCCTATTGGAACGCAGCGAAAATGTTGGTTTAGACACAAAGAACGGGTCTTTATGTTGTTTAGAAGCTGATACATTTGGATAAGGGATTTCCGTGGCTGCCATTTTGAAAATCAAGATGGCGGCTAGGTGCCATGTCGATAGCGCTGGGTTCTTAGCTTGAAATTAATCTATATATAAAATAAAATAAATTAAGTAAAAGGCAACAAAATAATTGGAATATGGTTGTAAGACATTAATTTAGAATAAACACAGTGCCATATAACATAACGAATAAATTATAATGCATAAATTAATCACTAAAATATGGCAATATAAAATCAAATAAATAGTTCTAAAATATTACTAATATAAATAAGTCCACTGGGTCACTGAGGAAAGTCACAAACTAGCTACTAGCATTCGTCTATAATGATATTCTAAATAAATGTGTTTTTAGTTGACATTTAAAACTGCGTGTGAGTGTCCGAAGATTTAATGTAATTAGGTAGAGTGTTCCAGAGAGTTGCAGCGGCCACCTCGACCGGTTTAACTGTAGTGCCACTTGAACTGTTAGAATCGCACCGGTTCAAATCAAAACAAAGTCATTAAATACAAGTTGTACATAATATAAATTTTATAATACACACATGAATAAAACATTACGAATAAATCACTAGCAATGTCATTAAAACGAGAGCGAGATACGATCACGTCAGTCGTATGCCAGTTTAAAGAGTATGTTTTGGTGTCTCTTGAAAGAGCTGAGAGCGTATCTCCGTTGATCTTAAGGTACGAGTTGGTTGATGTTTCTGTAATGTCACTGCTCTAGTGAAACTCCAGAACGACATCGCAGAAGCTCTTGATCAAAAACGTGTAGTTGTCTTGGTCATGGAGGATCTGTTCAGTGTGTTTGACGTCATCGACCATGGCATAATCCTAAAGCGTTGTCAACACTCATTTGGCGTGACTGCAAGAAGCCTTGGAATGGATGCGATCCTACATTAGCGGTAGAACGGAAAGTGTCTCGGTGGACCCCGCAACTTCGGTTGAGTAATTATTTCGGTACGCCGATTGGTGAATATCGTGTAGATTGTTGATGTCCAGGTGATCTTTCAAACGGTGTTCAACCACTTTCTCGAGAAGTTTCGACACGTATGGTAGGTTTGACACAGGCCGATAATTATTCAGAACTTCCTGATTGAGGCCCGGCCTTTTAAACAACGCCCTGGCTATTTCTCGAGCTGCTCGATAAATAACGATCAGATTCGGCGTTATTTATCGAGCAGCTCGAGAAATAGCCTGAGCCTTTAAACAATGATCTCACAGTTGCACGTATGAAATTTACGGGTACCACTGACGTTGCCAACGATTTTTTGATAATTTGTGATTATTCGCTTCACCTCATCGTGGGTGGCTGGCAGAAACCTTTGAAGAGGGATTCCGTCAAACTTGACGTCATCGTCGAATGCTGTTTCGTAGATGTCACTCGGGTTGCCAGTATCGATATTATGTCGGATAGTAGCGACTTTGTCCATAAAAACGTCACCGAAAGTGGTCACTAACTGTTAGGCAGATTCATGGATTGGTAAGATCACGTGTCCAGTGTTACCCATACAATGTATCGTTAATATGAACAGTTGTTTCTGATATTTGCCGCAGTATGTGACCTTTGAAGAAAAGAATGTTTTCTTTCCACTGATCATCAGTTTATTAACTGCATTGCATTGCTCCCTGAACAGCTGCCGATGAACGGTGAGTTTGGTTTGCCGCCATACCCTGTCTGCCCGCCTGCGCGCGTGTTCAGTTCATCTGAATACCATTGCGCGTTTGGTCTCAGTGTTATCAACTTTCTTTGGACGGGGGCGTGTTGGTAAAAAAACAGCTTAAATTCCCGTAGTATAGGCGTCATCAGTGTTGTTCAAAATTGGCGTGAAATCCATGATAAATTCCGGAATATAAATGTCCCGAAGCTTCGTGAAAGTGACCAGCTGGCGAACGCTGTCTGGCTTCGTTTAGTTAATTCTAAAACACACAGCCAGATGGTCGCCAGAAGGGTTACCCTTTGTGTCTCCAAGACGTCCCAATCAATAAGGTACTAATGTCCCGGGTGGTGACAACGTCCAAAGTATGGCCCATCTTGTGTATGGGTCCCACCACGTGTTGTACCAATCCGTGAGCTTTCAACGTACCATTGAAGCTCCGCATTTGCATGGTTAACGTTGTCAAGGTGGAAGGTCACCTGTTATGATTACGTCGTTGGTTATAACAGCAAGGCGGTCCAAGTACAAACTTTATTCGTCGAAAAATACACTGTTCTTAAAACCGTTTCGCTTAGAGGGAGGCGGACGGTAAACTATGCACAATCGCACATTCACATCATTGGAAATGACCGTACAGTCCACATGTTCTAAAATTTAATGTGTAAAAATGCCATTCCGTGTAGAATCCACAGTCTTAATGGTCAATCCACATTCACTGGGTCGAGAGATGTGTTGTATTGTGTAACCAGATGGCACGCGTTCGTTTATAACTTGATTATCAGTGTTGGTTCCTAGCCATGTCTCGGTTAAGGCTAGTACATCGATGTCCCGGGAAATAACAAAATCTGCCACCGACAGAGCTTTGTTCTTGACTGAACGAGCGTTAAGACAACATTACTGTCAGTGGAATGTCACGTTCACGGCGTTTAATGATACGCAGATTAATTAGATGGGATACATTTGCACTGGCAGCATTTACAGCCGGCGGAACAACATCGAAACGGTGTGTAAATGAATCACACGTTGTTCGCGAAGGCCCCCTCGTTTGCCACGTAAAGTTGGGCGCGTTACGGATAGTCCCAAGCTTCTGATCAATGCGTGTAGTGTATCCGGTAATTGCGGAGTGACACCCGTAGAGCCTAGAGGCTGGGCGCAAAGTCCGAATGGTATAAACAAAGAACCTTGGTAATTGCATCCAACCAAATTAGGTCACTTTCTTTGTCGGGCCTACGAAGACTTCTGGTCCACGAAATGTGTAGGCGTCACGGATGGCTGACGTCTGTCCAAAGGTGCACTATATATAAAACTACATAAAATTATAGATAACATACACTGTGTAGATATATAAAAACTACATCGCGACAATCACTGAAGTTTCACGAATGTATAAGTGATGGTATGAATCAACTGTTCATCGTAAAATTCTTTGAAAACATGATTAGACACAGTGAGTTAAATTTGCCTTGCTGCCTGTTATTCGCCACCATGTAACACACCTTTATATGCATTTATCTCATGTCTTCTTTCAACAGCACGTTTATAGCCTGTATGCAACTTGCTCTTTTGGAGTTGGTCACTGATCATCAATATAGATCCTACAAGGTATGCGTGTGCTACACGACATCGATGCGGAAGCTGCGCAGTGGCGCTTTGAAGTGAACCGTTCTAAGCGTCATCCCGCTCATCAGTGACGACGTCACTGCAACAATTACAATAGTTTCCACCTGACAACTAGCTGTGTGTACAATGTCGAAGTGGGTGGAGGCATTTTTCTTAAATCTCGGAAATGCTATGTCAGGATGACGCACGTGATCTTTTGCCTAGTAAAACCTCCGTCAAGCCACCAGAAAACATGTAGTGGGTTCGGACATTCCTTCATATATTTTGTTGAAATTCTGGTCACAAAATGTTTCTTTAATGTAATATTATTAATAGGGGGACTACCTACTTATCAAAACTAGATGTCTAAATTTACTGAAATCAAAGCTTACTTTCGCTCGTACAATGTGGTAGCCATTTTTCACAAAAACCGCCACATCGCTTATCCATCCTGACGTCAGCTGGTTGTACGCCTCTAGGCTCTTCCACGCCTTCATGTCTTCCATGGTGTAGAAAGATTTGTTAAAAATCAAGTAGTTCACTATGTCTGGGTATGATACAGCTGGGAAGCATGCTTCCTTCTTAGACCATGCCGAATTCGGCAAAGAATACGGATCAACGCTATCAACGATTCGTAACTTACCTCTGCTTTGACAACACATCTAATGTGTCAACATACGGAACTTTAACTGTCTTTGAAGCCATACTGCGCGGTGCAACGACAAAGAAAACAATTTAGCGGCTCAGTGAACACACACAATGCGGGCGGTTGCGAACGGTTCGCTTGTACTCCAATATGTACTCCTGGGGGTTGTGTGCACGCATAGTGCTGATGTCATTAGACACCCTCTATAAGAGTTTTGCCACAGGAGGTCGATTTTGATGTACTGCGCTTGCGCGAGCATGCACAATACGCAGCCTATATATAATAATGATTATATATAACTCAGTCAGCCGGATTGAGCTCACAACCCGCAGTGCGTGGCACACAACTGGCTGTGGCGAGGACACGAACCTCTTGCCTAGTACTGTGTGGTTGATAAAACCAGTTACCGTCTTGGTGTATGGCCGTCGTCACGCGTTTGGCAGTTGATTCGTACTGAGCACTGCGCCACTACGGGGAAGGATCATTTAATTGTTGTCAGTACTTGAAGCTAACGAAATAAAATAATGAATGTGCACGCAATTTATAAAGACGGTCCTGCAGAATCTCTAAAATAGTTTATTGCTGAAATACCCACAAAAATCCCGCCGCTACAGACTCATGTTTTCTACGGATCAATGCCTGTCGTTTCCTACCGAGTCACTGCGACCACAGCATTGACTTCAGTCATGTCGATTAACTCAGCGAGTTCATGGATGTTACTTAGAACTTGGGTTAGTTTTAACAATAGGTCACAACAGTACAACCCGTGTACAATCCGACATCGACTGAGCGGAGCATAATTATAAACATGAAGTACATAATGTTATGTCGGTTTCGCATGGCTAGAGGATCGCATAACCGTATGGATATAACAAAATAACCACATAAGTGGTTATACAAAATGTATATATAGGCATATTCGTTATGACTGGCACAATGGCACACACTATAAATAAATGTTTTATGTGGACTTCCTGGGCTAGGATATGACTGTACAGGAGACAAAACCGTGTAAATACTGCTTTGTTGTCTTTCGACAGAAAGAAGAATTGTTGATGGCCATGGCGATAATCGATTAACTTTAGGTTATTCAATTAAATACCCACGTAACTGTATTTTTATTTAAGAAATACCACTAACGATTAATTAATTGTATTGGGAATTACACTTTTTTATAAAATATTACAGAAATGACTGTACTTAATAGTATGGCATTTCACAGATGTTGAATATGGGACAGCATAAATTACATTCTAGTGAAAATGCACAAGTAACCTATGAACATGCACACACGTACACACACGCACGGACGGACGCACGCGCGCGCGCACAGACACATACCCGTACATTGTAAGCAGTGACTCTTTGTTCAAACACATGTTGTTTGATTACAGGTAGTAGAAACACAGGAGTCAAGACATCTCACTGACGATAACATGAATTGTCAGGACATTTGTTGTCCTGACGACACGTTTTTAGGAAAGCAACTGTTATGGAGTCATTGCAAATCATTTGTGCCATTGTAACATTACTTGAAGTGCTTTCACCGAACTGTGCTGAAACACCAAGTGACGTCACTACTGATATCGACGAGATAGCTGATTCTGCATTTCATCATATTCACAAAACAATTGTTCTATCTTTAGACAATTCACCAACATTTGTTATTATTGTTACTCAATTACAACTGTTAACGCAGTGGATTGACAGGCGAGGACTACATAGGAAACGAGTGTGTAGACACTGATTAAAACACCTGACAGGTACATACTGAACAGTGCAACGCTTTAACACATTGATACATTTATAATGGCTCAAACTGCGGCATCGTGTAAGACGAGAATGGATGCATACGTCATACGGCTAGTAAAAGGGTATCCATTTCGAGAGAACGAGGAAATGCAGTATGAGGGTGTACGTCTGATAACCTTCAAGGATTGGCCTAAGTGGGCGGCTGTATGGCCGACACGTCTGGCCAGGGCAGGCTTCTACTACACCGAGACAGCAGATCAAGTGGCCTGTTTCTGCTGCAGTGGTCGACTGAAGACTTGGGAAGCTGGAGACTCACCTATGACTGAACACAAACGCTTCTTCCCACAGTGTAGATTTGTGACCGGACGAGACACTACGAATGTACTGCTCGGAGAGGCAGCAGAAGTTCCAGCTGGTACTCAGAGAGGCCATGGCCCCACAAATACCTATCGCGACAGTCAACTTGCAAAGAGTGCTGCTTCTGGGCATGGCCGAGGCACTGGACCATCATCCATAATCCATTTGTCACCAGCAATCAAGACAGGCCAATCCGCGAGCTTACAATATCCAGCAATGAAAGATCTACCATCAGTTGGAACACATGGTGGCCTCAGTATGGCCGCTGGTGGCGCCTCTTGCATACTTTCGTTGACCCTCCAACAGCTGCAAGAGATGAAGTTAGAGACCAAGAGACTGGAGAGCTTTAGAAACTGGCCGGCCTCAGCCTACGCTTGCCCAGAGAACCTTGCCAAGGCCGGCCTCTACTACTTTGACATAGCAGACCATGTCAAGTGCGCTTTCTGCAATGTGACCTTGCGGAACTGGAAGCTGGATGACGAGCCAATGGAGGTGCACCGAAACTCGTCTGTGATGTGTCTTTTCATCAAAGATGCCCGGGCTGCAGGGAATGTGTCCATCAAGGAAGAGGAAGATAACATCCGGCAAGCGTCACAGGTATTGTCATCTATGTAAAATTCATACATCTTACTCTGTGATAGTAAGAGTTAACGAACTTGTATTGTTGCGCGGTTGTGTATGTGCGTTGCGTGTGTTTGTGCGTTTGCGTGCATGCGTGTGTATGTGTGCGCGCGCGAGAGAGAGAAGTAACGAGAGAAAAAGAGAGTAGTTAATTTATACATTGTTTAAATTTGTATTTAAATTGTTTGAGGTATAATAACTGTATTTACCACATGTCTACGAATTAGATTTTTTTTAATTATGTATCTGTTTAATAGTTGAACAATATTTCAAGGACTCACTGAACGTGGACTGTTTTCAGAATGCTGTGGCCAACCCTTCCCCAAGTTTGGGGGTTGTCCCGGCGGAGGAACTTAAGAGTGTGAACTACTCTGGAGAGACATCTCGTCTATTGTCCTTCAGGCGAAGACCTCGACACTCAAACCAAACAGCTGCAGACCAAGCCCGAGCCGGTTTATGTTATACAGGTAATTTCCCCCTCTGCTTCCCACTGAGCTGTTTTCTTAGGACCAGTCCTTGGCTTCGGATCAGAACATTGCATTAGACGTGATTTAATCTTCATGTTTACGTGTGGTCTTCACACATCCGCGTCAACAAACTTTTCTTACGGAAGAAACTAAATAAGTTCTTTATTGGAAACATGTGATTATATAAGAGATTTAACCGAGCGATAAACCACAATGACAGCTTTATGTCATTATATCTCTAGTCGTGGTTATGTAGATTGTGGTATCGTGTTTGCCCAGAGCACTACATTTAGTATTATAGTTAAGTCCATTGTAACTCTGCCAGTGTTTGGGCATCGTCACCAATGTAAATATCAATTAATCAGAGATTGGTATTTGCATGTGATAACTTTGTGTACTCAGCTGATACGCGGAAAGTCCCTCTTCTAACCAAAGATGTGGTTAAATCTTATGAATGTTTTAACCACAACCATGGTTATCTGGCACTCACATCCATGGCTGTTATGCTGTTTGCATGCATGGACATGCATATTACGATAATTAAGCATATAAACAAACACTGTGTGTGCGCGTGCGTGCGTACGTGCGTGTTTGTGTAATATCATAAACTCCTAACAGCAGCATACACATACCTTAATATGCACATAACGCTGCTATGTGTGTGTGTGTGTGTGTGTGTGTGTGTGTGTGTGTGTGTGTGTGTTCTTTTCTATGTTGTATGCATATGTGTCTACAGGAGCTCGCAGGTTCCCAGTGGAGCCACGGACCATTCGTGCACGCATGGACACCACCCGAGTGCTCAGTGTTCTCGACATGGGCTTCACGCGAGACCTTGTCTACAAGGTCATCGAGCACCATCTAACTACCACTGGTGAGTGAATTGTCTCCTCCCTCGTGAAACAGTCTCTTTATTGTTCTTTCCCAAGTTGTATTAGGACAAAGACTATCATCTACATCTACGTATGATATTTAAACACCTGTCCAAAGGCATAAACATTCATTCTATTTGAGGAAGACTAAGCAATATGCGAACTATACATTTGGCACATATGTGTCTTGCAGGAGATGATTTCCCCAATGCGCAGAGTCTCCTGGAGGCTGTCTTTGCAGCGGAAAAAACTCTCCCTAACAGTTCTTCCCAGACACGGAACACAACTTCAATCGCTACCTCATCCGGAGCATCTGAACTGGCTGCAACAGCAGCAGGTGGCTGTGGAAAAACAAAAGCAGCGACTGCAGCAACAGCAGCAGCGGCAGCAGCAGCAACGGCAGCAGCGACAGTAGCACCATCAGCGGTTGCAGAAGCACCAGCAGTGTGCAATGTCGCCACAACTTCAGCAGCAGAAAACCAGACTACCGCAAACGTTAATTCATCATCTAACGGTAAGCGTCAGATCAATTTAATTCAGAGCTGTAATTGGTTGGCATTGTTTACTATACCTAAAAAGTAAGGATGGATAGTTTTTGAGGAAAACTGAGAAGTCTGCAATATCCTAACAGAACTTTGCCGAGTGTACACATCCAGATCAATGTATAATACTTATTAGTCATGTATGACCGTAATGCAAGATTAGCTTGATAATATATCACCTGTGTGTGTGTGTGTGTGTGTGTGTGTGTGTGTGTGCTTGCATGTGTGTGCTTGCAAGTGTGTGCTTGCATGTGTGTGCGTGTGTGTCATCAGCTTGCATCATTCCAATGACCAGTTTATACTTCCAGGAAAAACCCAGAAAAGGAGAAAGAAAAATAAGTCTGGCACGGGAAACAACAGAACCACCGGAACTAAGACATCAGTGTCAGCCACGGAACCTTCTCTATCTCTCGGTCAGTCTCACAATTCTTCATACTCTTATATCTAGTCAAAGTTATTAGCCAACAATTGCCAATGGTCTCAAAACTCGAGTAAATCCGATGGCATAATTAAACCTTGCATAAATGTAAACTAGTCTTGAATAAACGTCAAATCACTGCCATGAACATTTACACAAGGTGAAGACAATGATTTATATAAAGTTTGTACAAGTTGCGAAATGCCTAACTCCACAACGATGGCCCTTCTCAGCCATCATATTTCTGACTTGTTGACCTGCGAACTATTTGTTGAACTACGTATGCATTAATTATCGTTATTCACCTGTGAACTACCTGCTGACCTGGTGGTGTGTTGGGTTGTCGACAGGTATGAAGTCAGAAGTGAAGTCAGCTACTACAGAAGAGCAGCGACTGCAGTGCAAGATTTGCATGGACGACGAAGCGAAGATCCTCTTCCTTCCTTGTGGACACCTGTGTAGTTGTGCAAAGTGTGCCCTTGCCCTGCGCAACTGCGCCATCTGCCGGGCTCCCATACGAGGCACAGTGAAGGTGTACTTGTCTTAAGAGATCTACCAGATTTCATGTTGTCCGCTCGACTCGTTTCAGAATAATTGCGAGATAAAATCGAACATCTCTTTTATCTGGTACCCACTAATAAAAAGGCACGGGAAAATTAGTCTAATTTGTCATTCCAAGAAATGTTGACACACCAGAAGTCAAGTGAACCTACATGACCTCGACTGGGAGGTAATAATTATGGTGCAGCTGTTTTAACTGCTAATTTCTTAAGAAGAATCTACATGTCATTCATATTGGCTACTAGCTGCTGCCTATGCCAAAGGAATGAAATCATTCTATACCTTATCACGTGTGACATGCTGTGGCCTCACAAAACATATAATATTATGGTTGTACACCACAGCACTTGTTTAGATTGTACAGCAGGTGTTGCTAGTAAAGCTAGATACAAAAACAAGCTTGGTAAGTCCTTCTTGATGTGGTGCAATCTCCTCTTGGCTGATATATCCAACCTCTCGGTGCTCTAAAGGTTGCCAGTCTGTGTATGGTGTGGC
The DNA here is from genome assembly GCA_963995525.1 of Escarpia spicata. Taxonomy (NCBI): domain Eukaryota; kingdom Metazoa; phylum Annelida; class Polychaeta; order Sabellida; family Siboglinidae; genus Escarpia; species Escarpia spicata. Next base: position 3,049,489 of record OZ023212.1, read on the forward strand.
TCTAGGTCTTCTTCAGTCAATCAACCATTCCTTCTAACACCTCTCTTCGTGTGCCTTCGTGCAGGACTATGATAGAGGTACTTGAATTGGTTCTCATGGATGTTTTATGTATGGTACATATATGTATATTATATGTGAATGATGCATCTATGTAGCATACTTATACATGTATTTCGACTTTTTTAGTGACCACCTCTATTTTGAATACTGTATTTTGAATAACTGCATTACATTGTATTTCTTACAAACATTTACAACCATTAATAACGCGTTTTTTTATACTTTGTACTGTGGAAATAAAGTTTTCATAAAAGTGTCCAATTTCTTCCCAACTCTTTCCGGAACAGAACTTGCGAGCAAACAGCGGCACATGGGACGAAATATACAATTAAATTAAATTATTTATATCCATTTGAACAGATATTCATACAGCATAAATTTCAAAAGTTCAAAACGAAAGGGAGAAAGTAGAACAGCATGGCTTATTAGATACTATCCCCACCATCAATAAAACATATGGACAATATTAGAGTGACTCCAAGTTAGCGTACTAACATTATAGATTATAATATAAGGCCTATCGCAATATAAAACTGACTTTGGACACAAACACGCGATCACGTGTATCAGCTAGCATTCGCCGACGAGCTTCAACTTCTTAACTGACCTATCCAACCGTAATTGCCCTATCGTGACCTGTTGCCTAGCAAAACCTCCGTCAAGCCATCAGAAAACACATTCCGTTGTATATATTGTTAAAATTCTGTTTTTTTAAGTGAAAACTGTATGCGGGAATATTTTATTTATGAGATGTCATGCAGCAATGCAAACGCAATTCACGTATATAACCGTTATCAACGTTGTTGGCAAAGGCAAAGCTTGACGGAGATCACGCGCAAAATTCGATAGTGACGTAGGCAACCCGCGACGTACTGGATGCATCAATTCCCGCATACAGTTGTCATTTTAAAAACTTTGTTTTATATGTTTGCCTTAAAGGTGCTCAATCACTTCGTTTGCCCATCGCCAGTCCGGTTCTTTTATGTCCAGATGTGTAATGTGTGAATAGTGTAACTAGTGCGCACAGTCGGTTTAAAAAAAAAAAATGCGTACTTGTTTTTTAATCGTCAAAAAAAAGATTTGTCGTTACAGCGGGTATCGCTGGCGAAAGTCAATTGCGCTGTCTGCCTACTGCGCCACTTCGGTCATGTGGTTTACGCGAGATCGGCATCCCAGGCATTCGAAAACAATAACAACACACACGTGCTTTAACGTATCAAGATGAAGATTATAATTCCAAAGTGGTTGTATGAAGGTACGTATTACACTATCGCAGTTAGCAACAAGAACGCGTAGCCGTGTATTAATTCAACGAGAATTGCAACTGCGAACGTCTACACTCGACTCGAGCCTGTCGAGGCCGACTTTAACTTAAGTTGTAACTCAAAAGTCTAAGACTAAGTCTAAGACAGTCACCATATCAGCCGGAGATTCAGTCAGAGAGTGACAACGAGCATAATATTTCATATGTATTGTATTTGGTTACGCAGGATGTTGTTAATAAGCTCTTATTCCGACAATACACATTGAGAGTAGATGACGTGAGGGTGCGAAATGACAAGTAACATTGCTTTGGCAGCAGGCCCCTGCTGTTCGTGCGAGTAACTTAGTCAGGGAGCATCCGTAATTTCGTGCAACAGAACGTCAAACACGGGAGTATTATGTTGGTGATCGTAATTATTAAAACATTTTTTGTGACTCATATTTTTGATACTATTACTGCAGAATATTGTTGATTTGCATTGTATTTTATGCAAAATAATTTAGATTTTTATATGACAAGCATGATGGTGATGATTTTATTCAATATAAAAATGTAAACGTGTAAATACATTAAATATCAATACATCTAGAGTACACCATATATAAGGATTACACAAGAAAATGGACGCACTTGTCTCCATTGTGGTCCTTGATGCCTGGCTATAGTGTATGTAATGCATTAATTGGTATCCTGTGATACCTTTCAACTGACATATCCCGGCTATTCTTATGTATTTACCAATATATGTATATATTCTCACCACAGCAATATATGAGTACATAATGATATATGTAACTCGAATTATGATATTGCTAGAGACCACTAGAGAATGAGAGGAGGGGCTAGAGACGGTCACCTGGGCCAGGCAGACACAGGGATGATACATAGTCTGCGGCAGGCCCACATTTGATCAATCCAGGTAATTTCAAATTTATAACAATCAACCACGTATAAGTTATCAACAAGTTTTAATGTGCACATTTAAATATACCACATTTGTTTTCATACACATTTTAATAATAACATATTGGGCATAGAAAACTAGATTGACTTCTGCACTTGTATATTATACCCACAAGTGTATCAACACAGACATATTAATACACCTTTAAACAGTATTTAGCATATGGCGATGACTCTGAAATAAGTTTATAAAATAAATTAGTCATTCTTAAAGAAGGCAGACATACGTATTATGAACCTTTGAATACTTGACAAGGAAAATATATTGTTAGCATCACAATAACACCTCATTCTGTCATTTCCAACATTTACCTTGACCATTCAACTTCAGGCTTAAAATGTCAAACATGAATATGTATAGTAGTTACACATGGCAGACACTGACATGAATTTGTATACTGAAAACAACACCAAAAATATAAATGTTCTTTACTGATGCTTTAGTGATTAGCAGAATTCAAATCAGTCTATAATATTGACTAAGATCAGGCGTCACTGTAATGAAATTGAACACTTTTAAATTCATGTAATGACAATGAACACCTAGTAAATAAAAATAGTTAACAATGTTCACTGTTTTGAAAAATTGCATATTCCACTAATGTCTGCATGCTGTATCAAGCCACCCTTCCCCGGAACAACCCTGGTAAACACTGACTGTTCCTAAGATATCAACATGTATAGATGCAGCTGTAGTAGAACATTTCTTGCTGCCTTTTTTCTTGTGAAATGCTGCAGGTCATACATACATACATGTATGAAACATTATTATATACCGATTATGACAATGAACACATCATAATTATTTACTCCCAACACTACTATGATGTCTGTTTTTGTTTACTGAATATATGCTTTTTTTTACAGGAGATTGAACTAGTGTGCTTAGTACCACTAGCTCTCCAAGTTAATATGGCATACTGGGCAGTTGTATTTGTCCAGGATCTCGGACAAGATTCTACAGCCATGCAACATGCTGCATAATAACAGTTTGTCATATGAATGTCCACTGAGTGATCCCAATTGTGTAGTGTTGAATCCGTGACAGATTCCCCTGTGCTGATGGGGTGTACCCTGGCTTCCAGGTCAGTCAGTTAGCTTGACTGACTGGAAACCAAAGTAGACTGCAGGTTGCTCGACATAAGAATGTGGTGACGCTTGACTAGCTCTGCAGTTGGTGATGGAACGGTGGGTGCCAAGGTCTGCAGATATGGCAACAACTTTCGATGCTGTCAGACAGGTTCAGTGTCGAGCATTCTTCGGTGAACTGCATCGGTTTAGATATAGATGACATCACTGTATGTTTTCACTGTCTTTGATGGTACTGCATACCAGCCTCCTGACTTTTTGCTATACGTCTGCATCTACCTATACCGGAGACAAAGTGACAATAAGCATGGCTCTGACATGTATATTTTTATATGTGAAGACACATTTATCAAAAATCAATAATACAAGGAATTTGTATTCAATTTAACTATAACTTTTAGCAGTGTCCATGAAAAAATACATTAATTATCCAAAATTGTTACAATGGTAGGGTTTCATTGTCTTTGTGTTGCTGATAGTCAGTGGCAGCAAGCTGAGTTCTTGCAACATACACCAGGCACAAGTTTATGATGAAGTAATAGTATTGAAAGCCTTTTCACATTTTTCAAAAACAATCTGTTGATACACTGACAGCAGCATTTTACTTGTTTAAATTCTCTATGTATCACGAGGACTGTTATATGTTTTTCATGCCATGTATCATTTTTCTAAATTATTCTTTTTTTCACTGTTTTATATTTTCACAAATAATTTACATTAATTTTCATTTTGCATGATAATTAAACAACAACTGAGTAAGTTTCGTTCTGATATGGTGTAGTATCCAGTCCTCAGGATTACTCAAAGCGCTTTAAACTTTACTCCCTGGCAGACCTGTTTAATCGAAAACACCATCTTGACTTATGTGGAAGAATTCAGCCACACTGAAATTAATATGCGAAGATTATTCATACAAAAATATCCACCGTTTGTAGCCGGTACTCTTCATACAGCTGAGTAAACTGGAGAAATGTAGCGATTGTACATGTAATTCTCAGTCACATGGCGATGACCCTGTCTAGTGTAGTCACTATTTTTTGCGAGTTGTAAACAAACCAAGCATTGCACAAACTACAACAGTTTTGAATTTTATATCCTATTGATGTTTTTTTAACAAAAAAATCATAATATTGTTATTTTTATTTGATATGTACTTATTAAATTTGTTCAACTAAACATCTTCCTAAGTAATTTGTTCTCATTGGTTTACATTTTATGGGCATTAAATATTAAAATTTGTTGTTAAATACACATAATTGTTTAGTCACTAATTTTGTGAGTTGTAAACATACAACTAGCATTTGACATCACATGTACTAGTGTTGTTTTTTTGTAACAAAGAATTGTGATAAAAGTAACTACAGTTTTGTTATATGTACCTGACATTTTTTCAACCTCTTCCTAATTTTTGTTTCTATTGTTGCTTTGCATTTTATGTGTATGTGATATTAAAAATTATTACATTATACACATCAAGTGCAATGATTGTACCTATAGTTGTATTGTGCTTTTTATAATGTTGTAGTCATGATCTCATCAAATAGTTTCAATAAAATGTTTTAAATTTACATTGTCTTTACTTTAATTCACATGCATTTCTAACAACAATATGCAATTTAACGAGGACACCCATTACTGCAAAATCCTAATGCAGACAACCAAAACTATCACATACAGTGGTGGATCCAGAAATCGAGTCTGGGGGGCACAAAAGTCATCACCGGTGGCCGAACCAAATGGTGTAGTCTAAATTTTGTCGCTACCGCTACTACTTCCCCGCTCGGCTGGAGTGGTGATATTGGAAAATGGGGGGGGGGTGCTGGTGAACATGGTTTGACAGCACTACTACACGTAAATATATATAATATTACATATGTATGTAGATGTAAATATATATGTGTGTGTGTACATGTGGTGTGTAACTTGTAAACGTTTTAATTTCATTAATAGGTAAAACATATTTTGCACAATAATTTGCCCAATGGTCATTTGCCCAGCACTCAAGTGTGAAAAGGTCATTTGCCCAGTTGTGAAAAAATTACAATAAATGATATGAGAGTGGTAAAGTTATTATTGTATATATTGTAAAATTGTAGCATATAACAAACAATTAGACAATTTACAAGTGTCAGAGCCAACAAGGTGAAACAATTTGGATTGTGCACCATCCAATTGCCAGCATAATTAACTACCTGTAAGTGCAGGTAGAACATAGGTGGGCTGGAAAGAAGGTCACAGGAAATCAGGTCACAAAGTAATTTTATTAAAAAAATATAACAAATTTTGCAATTTTTCACTGATAGTACTAGTGACATTATATCATGTCTTATTAAGAGTCTCCACAACCTTACGTATTATTAAAATAATTTCACACATTGTATGTTTAAACAGGTCAAATTAAGTTATTTTGATTTCTGAACACACACACACACATACACACACACTAAAATATACATTCAAAGATACAAATCAGTAACTGAACATAAGTATATTGTGCTGTGCAAGCCAGCAGGTGATTACAGAGGTAAAAATGTCATGTGACGTAACATTAACATTGAAGCCTTTAGCAGATCTGTGCGCCAGCATAAGCATAATTATTATGAAATGACAATCACTGAGGCTTGGCTATATTGTCACGTATATTTACTTGCATTGTACAGTGTATATACACATTTGTGTTTGCAATACAAACATTCCAAATGAAATAAAAAGAAAATTAAGTTGAAAAAATGAACTGCAAATGAAATGTGCTATGTAGCAGACAGTTTGATAACCACCCTATCATACAAAGATGGAATAATTGTACACACATTAGACTGGTCAAACCAGAACATAACAGTGTTCATATGTTTAGTGGTAATGCATGTTTAGTGCTCATACTGAATGTGAACAAATTCGAACATTCATTGTTAGAACTCTCCCCAGATATGCACATGACACAGTTAATGGTGCTACTAATTTAGCCACATTTCCAAATCAGGTAAACGCTTCCATGGATAACCTGATAAATTGTATCACGAAAAGCATAGATCTGGTTCAGGCTGGAAAGGTCAGCCTCATTCCAAAATGGGAACAACATGGGTGGGCATTTGTTGCATCAGAAGATGAGAAACCATTTGCCAATGATCATTCGTATTCATAAAATGCAGCTAGTGAAAATGTACGTATACAGTTGAACACACAGGCTGCTAAGGTATTCCATGATGTCGTTGCCCAGTACCTTTCTGTTCCGGCACCAGATGATGGCATTTACATTGTAAATATATTCATTATGATATGCACTTGCGTAGATTTCATTGACACAGGACAGCCATATTTCTGTAAACATTTGCTTGCAGTGCTAGCGACTAAAAACCATTGCATTGACCAATTAAAATGGTTAGAGTTGTATTTCAGTACTGTACCCAAAATTCCTCCTGGTCTATTTACACTGTTCCCCATCAGGAGTAACATAACAGGTGGAGATAATGTTTTCAGGGGTGGACAGTTCTTACTGCAAACAAGGCAACTAAATCAGAACAACAGCAGGCTGAAAAGGGACACTTACTTAAACTGCTTCATGATCCTAATAAGCATCAACTCTCTTTCCTGGTAGTCTATCAAAAAGTCATCCTCATAAGTCAGGTTTCAGATGGAGGGGAGTCCTACAGTTCTAAGAAAAAGTTATTATAAGTTTAAATTTCCTGTATTTAATATGTGTGACCCCTACCAGCCTCAGGTAAAAATTCTACACAATGCTAGAGAACGATGGGGTAGGAGAAAAAGATGTAAACGAAAAATATGTGGATTGACAATAAGTGAGTTAGCTTCAGAAAATGCTAAAATATTGGCCTTCAAACTTAAAAAGTTGTCAATAGCACGGGCACATAAACAATTAATAAAATAAATACATCATGTAGCGATGGTGGTTGTGAGACTATTGTGAGGCCAGTAATCGATTATGTTACATGTACACCCAGAATTGGCTCAGTTAGTCAACAGAAGAGTCATTTTGAGTGAGAGACATTGCATGTTCTTTTAACACAGATATTTTAACACAAAAGTCTGCTGCTGCTTTGTATTCTATTTCAGATGTACCACCAACAAGTAGTTCCAAGCATTCTGGTGGGCCAGCTTTGACAGCAACACAAACTTCCTAAACAATTTGGCATTTAGTTAATAAATGGGTTGTCGCAGTATTTTCCTATAGCATGTGTTGACACATGCAATAGGAAAATAATTTCTTGTAGTTGATTGGAACATCTCTACTTGTAATTACCTTGTCTAAGTTGTCAACATAATGTGTGTGATCTTTTCCAGATGTTACAGGGCAGAGACGACAGAGAGGCCGATGCCGCCTACTTCCACACCAAGAAAACAAACGGGTCTTTTCAGAGCCTTAACACTTTTACTGGTTCATGCTGTTTAACATGCTGGCACACGTTTTATTGATGCGTCAGGTGGTAGGTTATGAACAGATATGCTTGTCGAATCTACATTCTGCTTCCACTACTGGCGATTTATACGAAATGGCAAGCATATTTCGTTCATGTCTACCAGTATATAGCCTCTCATAAAACAAGACTCGTTGTAACGTCCACGAAGTAACCAGTGGATATAGTGGTCACTGTAGGGCACCAGGCTAATTAAAGGAGGGATCTCGGAGCAGTTATGAGCATATAGCTACCACAGAGTGTTAAATTAATCTGACTAGTCACGTCTAATTTGTTGCCGAATACATACAACTTCGACTAGTGTGAAAAACTATATTATATGTCAGTCATTAAAAAATAAATCACATACTATGTCCTAGAAACTGAATGATACCCAGAAATATTTTGTTCATTGAAAAAAAAATTACATAAATACATATATATTATGTTCACTGAATGGAATAATTATATTACCTACACAAGTGTCATGTTGTTGTAGTTTTTCCACATGTCATTGATGATGTGAATTTGACAAATAAAATAATGTTGGCTTTATTCCACAACATAAATACATGTGTCTGTTGTCTATTCTGTGCCTCAGAACACCCTATGTCTGCAGTAAGATCAGTTCTTTTATAAATTACAAATGTTATATACTCTACATTTCACCTCTGGTACATCTGTTTTTTTTTATCCCAATATCTTGAGGTTTTGCAGTTCGCATTTCCCAGAAAAATTGGCTAGGTAAGTCAAATGCATGTAGGATCAGTTTACTTTTGCTTCTAGTTGACGCTCATCACAAGCTATGAACCAAAACACTACAGCACCGATTTTTTAAAGGAGTTTCCATCGTGAAATCATCCGGTATAGATTAAACTTTCAAATGTTGGTCATTACCTGGCATAGACGTTACCTAAATGAGTTTATTTTGATGTTTTGACAGTGAGAAAACCATAGCTAAAGTATAGAATGAAAACTTTGAAGCAGTTTTTTCTCCAAACCATTTCGCATTTTCAAGATTCAAATTGCTGTATCTCTGGAAATATTGTGAACATAGGAAACATTGGGGTATTGTTTTTTCTCTGAATGTGCTCTATGACTATATGAATATGCAATGAAAACAACATATTTGTTTTCGCGAACGTCTCGTTTTTGCATGGTGGGTCCTAATTTATGTCAACAATTTTCACTACATAAACAAACATTACATGGTCATAACTATATCACAATGATAGAATAGTCAATAATGACTGTGGTCACTACACAGAAGGAAGGAAGGAAGGAAGGAAGGAAGGAAGGAAGGAAAGTAAGCAAATCAGTTGAATGAAAAACCCCTCCAACAGAAAATTATTATATGCACACAACTGATTAAGCAATATGTTTATAATATATACGAATTATATTAATTGGCGTTATTTTCATCTCGATCGGACCATTAAGGCAAAAAAAGAAACCCTAGGGTTTATTTACTAACCCTAATCTTTTTTAACTGCGTCAATTAGACCCACCAACCATTGCAATGAGGTCCCCGCGACATAAAGACCATTTCCGTCACAAGCAAGTGACAAATGGGCAGGCGCCGCAGCGTAAATTGGATACGGGATGCGAGGGATTCGTAACGCAAATGGACATTATTTCGCAGGGGGATAACAGCATTGACAATATAGGTGGGCATTTTTTTAAACAACATTTCTAACCAATTTGGTGTGGAAATGATATTCAATATTTTTACAACACATTTAGGTAGTAATTTTAGTTGGCGAGAGGGCAGTACGCAGATTTTTATAATCCTCCGACTTAATAGTTAAATATCTGTCAATATTATGGCCTTTAAAATAATGTTACTTATTGTTGTTACTTATTGACATGGCTGCCGCTTGTGTAATTTATTACAATAATTGGCATTCATTAGCACTTCGTTTTGTGAATGAAAACTCTAATATAATATTATAATCTCGAGTGCGGTTTGTATTTTATAAGGGTGCTATCGTTACTATCGTTAGTTTCGAATGTTTTAATATTGAATACATTAAATACTATCAACCTGCTATGCTAATCCGTATGACTAATTTTAGGTATCGCCCTGGTCGCTCTATGCTGTACACTCTCAATTACGTTGACGTTAACTCGTCGTATGTTGTATATTATTGTGGCCGTAGAGCATGCGCACCATTTTTTTATATAATAAATTACAGTTGCCATTCTCCATCCATCCATCCATCCATCCATCCATCCATCCATCCATCCATCCATCCATCCATCCATCCATCCATCCATCCATCTATCCATCCATCCATGTAATGTCACCGCACCCTCGACTGATGCAACTAATTGACTGAAGAGTTTTGTATCACCCGCAAATTTACAAACAAATTATTATTACAAATACCATCGTCTATGTCCTTTATATTTAAATATTAAATAAAAATCGGTGGCGTTGCATAACTGCTCCCAAGACTGAACTATATAGTGACCCCAATCTTTACAACTGACCATGATTTTATTTTGGCATTCCGACCTTGATCGACCATTTACGACGATTCAATCGTTAATTATACCCTGTTGGATAGCCATTCCGTTACCCATGGATTTACATCGCCTCATGGGCCACTCTCCAAAAAAGTCTGACAGCTCTTTTTTTTAAATTGCTAATTGGCCGTTTGTTACCTGCTTAGAAACAATATACTGCATTTCACAAAAACGGTTACGCCCGGCCGATACCAAGTTTTTGGCCGATCGTATGTGACGTGGCGTTTTTTTCTGAACAGGTTTTTTTTAATGGAAACAATTCTAGTATATAATATTAATTATTATTTATGTAACCATACATTTTGAAATAATTTTGTTTGTTATTTTTGTCTCGGTCCACAGTTAACGTTTGGCTGTTTTTTTATTTGCACAAAGATCAAATTTACAGAGAATATAACAGTAACCGTTATAAAATAATATCTAAATCAAAATATTTAATATATATCGGTTTACTAACAACGTTAACTTAAAAAAATAAAAATTTTCTAATAGTGGCACATTGGTGAAGAAGTTTGGTATCGGGCGTCACCGTAGAGAAAAGGCCAATTAGCAATAAAAAAAAAATGGATAGAATTATGTACCTTATGGAACTATAATCATTATTATAGTGTGTTACGTCGATAAGATAGTTTACCTTGGCATCAGAAATTCACAAAATTGAATTTCCAATATTGAGTATTTTTCAGGGGTATCGGAAATAAATGCATGTCTAAAAATGGAAAGCTTATTTTTTGGGGTATTTTTAGACTATTCTAACAGGAATTAAGCACCTTTACTTGCATGTTGCTATATGGAGTTATCCATATCGTGAAACACCTCGTCGACACGAATCCAATGATGTGTCTAACTTAGATGTGGGATCACAAATGAAAAAATAATACGTGGAAAGTCACACTTTTGTGGAGAGTGGCCCTCATTTGCACAGTACGTGTACTTTCATCGCAAGTCGATGTCTTAGTCATGAGCTAAATATTAATTGAGTTGAACACCAGTGCGTTCAGGATTATACTTTATAAAATTATGTTTATGTACTACGACTACGGGTATTTAATAACTATAGTTATACTGTTATACTGTATAAGGTACAGCCAAGGTACAATTAATTTTATTCCAATTTGGTATTAACAATACGAAGCCTAAAAATACAGTTTAATATGCACTGTATCTGGTTCAAGTAACACTATTATCCAGAGCATTGCGAACACTTGGGAACAACACAAAACGGGCCCATTTCAAAATAAACTAATTTTAACGAATGCAGCCGCCAAATCACTACATCTTTGAATTTCGTCTTACCTTTGAGCGCGCAATACTAGTAACATCCTTCCGGTAGAGGCGACTTCCTTCCGGTAGATACAACTTCATTCCGGTTGGAAGGGCCGATTACCCGTGCGCGCGCACACTTGAGAACTTCCTTCCGATAATAATGCCTTCATGTTAGCGCCCACATTTTCACATTTATAATTTATTTGAATTGACGAAGTTATTTAATAAAACTGGGTGTATACATCCACGTTTCATCTACCTGTTTATTATACGCTATAATTTGTAGTCTCTATTTGTTGAATTACACCGTACGCTTCGTTACCATCTATTTTGCTCAAAGTTACATGTAGTCCATATACGTCTCTCGTAGTAATCGCATTCAGTTTATTAATTATTCTGTTAGTGTCGTTAATCTACCGACAATTCTTAACGTTGTGTACCGTGTACTGATTCGATAAATTTCGTTATACCTGCATATTCGAATTAGAATGGCATTCACACATCGGTTTTCTCATTGTAGTGACAGTCACAATATTTATTAAAACACAACAATGTACATATATAACTATTTTATTTTATTGAACATTCATATGATGGTAGCAAAATCTTTTGTGATTTTTTATTAACTGGCTCCGGGTCTTACTAAACTACCTCCTGGACTAACTAAGGTACTAACTAAACTACTTCGTTATCTAATTAATAAGCTGGCTGCTGGTCAAACTAAATTTGCTCCTGGTCTAAGTAAACTTTCTCCTGGAATAACTAAACTACCTCCTGGCCTAATTAAACTACCCCCTGGCTTAACTAAGCTACCTCCTTGTCTAATTAAACTACCTCTTAGCCTAATTATATTACCACCTGCAAATTTGAACTAGAACGGCCGAATTACCATCTACTTTGCACTCAGTTATATATTGTCAATATAGGTTTCTCGTAGTAATCTCATTCAGTTTATTAATTACTCTGTTAGCTTCGTTAATCTAGCGAAAATTGTTGACGTTGGGTACCGAACCAAACTGTCCTGATTCGTTATATGAGAATTATCGTTATGTCTGCATTATTGTTATGCATGCATATTAGAATGACACTCACGTACAGTTTTTCTCATTGTAGTCACATTCACTATACACTATACATTCACTATATTGATTAAAACACAACAATGTACATGTATAACCATTTTATTGTTATTGAACATTCATAAGATGGTAGCAAACTTTTTTGTGAAAGAGTTGAGACTCTGAAAAGAGCCGTTTGTTTTTGATGTTCGATCTGAAAGAGGCAGCCATATTCACATTTCTTCTTTTGAAGTGCAGCTGTAGTGTGAGAGTATCCTGTTGTAAAGTGTAGAACAGTAAAAAGTACATTAAATATTTACATTTCGTCTTTTGAAATGCAGCTGTAGTGTGAGTCTCTTGTTATAAAGTGTAAACAGTAAAACGTACATTAAATATTCACATTTCTTATTTTGAAGTGCAGCTGTAGTGTGAGAGTCTCCTGCTGTAAAATGTAAAGCAGTAACAAGTACATTAATGTAAACTATTAATGGTTTATTAACTGGCTCCGGTTCTTACTAAACTGCCTCCTGGACTAACTAAGATACTAACCAAACTACCTCCTGTACTAACTAAGGTACTAACTAAACTACCTCCTGGTCTAATTACTAAGCTGGCTGATGGTCTAACTCAATTTGCTCTTGGTCTAAGTAAACTACCTCCTGGCTTAACTAAACTACCTCCTGGTCTAACTAAACTAACTCCTGGTAAAACTAAGCCAGCTCCTGGTCTAAGTAAACTTGCTCCTGGTCTACGTAAACTTGTTCCTGGTCTAACTAAACTACCTCCTGGTCTAATTAAACTACCTCCTGGACTAACTAAACTACCTCCTGGCCTAACTGTTTGGTGAGCATTTCGAATCCAATGTCAATATAATTACAAGAGGAGATGCAATGTTTCGGTCAATAAGCCCATGCCAGGGGTAATTTTGTACAAAGTGCAATACCAGTTGGGATCGAACCAACAACTAAAACCGGCACATTAGCATCTACCATTAATTACAAACAAAAATTTAGTTTTATAAAGTTAATCAATTACTCCAAAAGGCAAGCTGATTCTCTTTGTAAGACTTTATGGTAACTTCTCTCTTGGCCTAGGCATTGCCTGATGTGGTCAAACAGCATTAGTGACTGATACCAGATGACAAAAATAATGATTATACGGAATCGGACTTGGAGTGCACGTAAGTGTTCAAATTATTATTATTATTGCTTTGTTGCCTAGCAACGCAGAGTCTGGTTATATATATAGTAGAACTATACCAGAGACGAAATGGATCAATGACAGTGTTTTAAATACCTCTCCTGTGTAATATTTAACGTCTCATTTCTATAGCTTTCAAAGTTTATGTTATTTTCATGTCTCACTCTAGGTTGGTTGGCTAGGACTGTGTACATTATTAATAACCTAATTCTGTTCTTGGTGACTTCAAGCTGGCTTGACTATTCATAGACGTTCCCCGTTAGTTCTTGGCGACTTCCTCTTACATGTCACAAGACGCTTCGTTAAAGACAGGATGTTACATAGTAAAAATAGTTGCAGGACGGGAAGTATGGGTCACAAGACACCTCGTTAACAGGATGTTGCATAGTAAAAATAGTTGACTGTTTTCAAGATTTCGTTTATGTGTTCAGTTTTAATTCCTATTCATAGACGAGCTAGTTCCGACCTAGTTCTGATCTGGCTGACTTCCCTTCGTCCGTCCACGCGCTCAAAATAGCTTGTGGTTGCCTAGCAACGCTGTGTCTGGTTATAGCAACGCTGTGTCTGGTTATAACACAATATGTGTGTAAGATTTAACGTCTCATTGGTATAGTTTTCAAAGTTTTAATACTTACCTTACAGAGAAGAAGAGCTTCGAGATGAACATCATTGGTATTTCTGCCAAACCCTCCGGGAGATAAAAAAAAACGCCCACTCGTACAACCGCCATCACCGTGGTATGACTTTACGCCGCCTCCGTCGCCGCCTCCTATTGATACTGGAGATCATGTCAATTGGGAATTTATTCATGATGGAGATATTGTCGACGATGGATATTTCTGTATGGATGATGATGAGTAAACAAAGACTTTCCTACTAAATATATGTATCAATAAGTAAATAAATAGTTTCTACTTTGATTATATGTTGTTGGGTTATTTTCTCTCATAATTCTCAGCTTAGATGAGACGGTTAGGTCCACTTCTCTCCGCTAGGGGCGGTTAGGTCAGCAAATGATGACAGGAAACGGAAGTACATCATGGAAAATGTCCTTAAGTCAGCTAAAATCGACATGGGAGCACATACACCTGCTGATTTACATATTGTCATACCCCTCTCCACTACTCATGTATGCAGTGCAGATCAAAGTCAACAGTCTCTGTGGCAGGTACTTGAAGATCGAGTCTGAGTAGACTGCCACAACGTAGGCCATGTTGAGAATCTGCAAGTATAGTAGATGCACAATATAGTTAACTACCTACACTATAGTTCTAGTTGTTTCCAGCGCTCGGCAACATTCTATTAATTGACTACTCTGTTATTATTGTGGTTACTATAATAGTATGGCCTTATGAGATCTCTTAAAAATAGTCAGCCTTTTTTAGAACATTAACGCCAAACCAACCTTTCTATGCTGGCAGCCTGGCACCGAGGGTGGTCATTGCCAGGGTGCTTGTCGTACTTAGTTGTTCTTTTATGTCCCAAATTAAAACGGGATCGACATTAACATGATCTCCGAGTCAGGTTTTTACACCAAATATCATGCCTGCCCAGTCCGGGTTTCGAATTCAGAATCTGGCATGCCAGGTGGATGTGCTAACCACTACACTAGTAACCAAATAAAATTCTCACAATAAGTCAGACGATCGAGACGAGTTGTCAAGGTAATCTAAATATTCACAGCAAGCAAGCCGAACACAAGTGTCTCATTCCGAAGAATAAAGAGATTTGTGACAGACCCCTTATAAACACAGATTTATATATTGTAGACAATGAGAACCAGAAAGTTAGTCGACACCAATTTTATGGAACAACCAATGGATGGCCTTGTAGCTATTAAGATTATCACTTAAACTTTCCCCAGCAGAACTAATCAGTTGCAATGACAGATCCACTTACAGATGTGCTTGGTCCATGCTGCTGTACTCAAAATCGTCACTACCCCAATCCACTTAATCTTATCCTCAGGTGTGAATCTAAAATCACATGAAAACAAACGAACAACAACAACACAACTTTCAGTGTTTTGATTGTGCTTTCC
This sequence comes from Escarpia spicata, assembly GCA_963995525.1. Classification (NCBI taxonomy): domain Eukaryota; kingdom Metazoa; phylum Annelida; class Polychaeta; order Sabellida; family Siboglinidae; genus Escarpia; species Escarpia spicata. The sequence goes on from OZ023212.1 coordinate 3,065,371, forward strand.
TTAATTGGCCTGATCCGTGCTGTACACAAAAGACGATACTGCCCTCGAGTGTGAATCTAAAATCGCAGGAACACAAACAACAAGATTATTGGATGTGTTTTGACAGCAAACCAAGTTGAAACTTGTTTTGAAGTTCGAAATCGTCTAGGTTTACCGAAAACGTAAACAACACTTACAAAGTCGTTAAGAAAGACCGCGAAGTCTACCCTAAAATTACATCTACATACTATAGCAATAGGACAGTATCTACATAGATCGGCGTATACAACTAACCTCAATTTACAAAGGAACTGTGGTAAAATGATCTGGCTTTGTTTTGCTGATTGTAAACTCAAAATCTCAATCAAGTTTAGTCCACTAGAATTAACTCCAATGCTCACACTTCCAAAACAAATATGATTTTTTTTATAATTCATTTCCATTAGTTTCAACACGTGGCGAAAACATTTATTGATTGCTTGTATAAAGAAATAGTGAAAAGGAAATGATTGTCATTATAACCGTTAAAAATAAAATTCGTTATATTTTATTTTTAAAATGCTCGTAGATTCACATTAAAAGTGGGGACGCACACATGAAGGATAAACACACTGACACTTGTTGCCGCTTTTCCGGTGCGCCCTGCGTGCGCACATTAAAAGTTAATTCCGCTTTCCATTCACTTATTTCCGCTTCCGAAAGGTAAGACGAAATTCAAGGATGTGCGCCTTTGCATGCGGGAAACGTTAAATGCCCGACTGTTCATGCACATGACGTCACCCATTTACGTGCATTTTCTTTATTTACATGCCGCGCATGAATATAGTCAGATACGGCGCCGTTAACGGGTTAACGAACGGAAAATGGAGGGAAACGGTTTGTGAAATATGTTAAGTTATGTTTGAGTAAATCATGATAATGCATGCTACCTTCGTCTGCTTCGATAGCTCGTTGCATTCTTATGCGAAAAGTGAGTATGCCAAGTAGAATACGTCAACCGTAACTGACTAGAAGTAGAACACAATTATGATGATTATGTCGGACGTTCGGCGGTACCCGTTCGGCAATCGGCATACTGTCATTATTAATCACGGACGTTTTGCCTAGTTTAATTGGTAATGCATGGCCAGGCTTCTATACATATTCACAATTTAATGTTTGGGTGGTAATTGAAAGGGTCTTCACAAAGCGAGCTTAGGCATAGCGTTAGAAATAGAATTACATGTAGGCCTACTGTAAGTGTAATAAATGCCTTGCCCTTATAGTTATACTTATACGAAATAAATTTGGGTACTTTTGGTAAGTTTTGGTAAGCAGTTAACTTTAGCCTTCAGCCCGCACCTCGAAAAAAGCAAGAAAACGGTCACCTACACTGCAGTCACCAAACTTCACACCATAATCTACAACACCTATTCTACACATGCACAATTATCACGTGATCAAAACATTTAATTTATTGTTTTTTATCGATCAAAATGTACAAGAAATTCGCTCGTTTTTACATGTATTTATTAAGTCACAGGAAACTCCGGTAGGTGGCGCCACCTGATGGATGCCTTCAGACGTGGGGATAGACCACAATTCATTTTATTGACAATAATTATTATTGTCATAGTCAAGAAAATACACAATGTTTCATTAAATCAATTAATTGAATAAGGTTACGGTAAACTTAATGTTGACAGCAGCTGGGGGTATTTATTACGGTTATTAGTTTGAGTAATTATTTCTGCATTTTAATATTGTCTACCAGAGGTAATTTATCATACTATGATGCAGTCAGTATATATTATTTTGTGTTTACTAACAGTTTGTTGCAAAATGTAATGATGTATATTGTTTATATGCTGTACTGTGCTATCTATGATGTATACATTAAAGATAATAAGCTGCTGTTTATGTCACAGATTTAGCAAAGAAAAGAAGGAAAATATATGGAATTAACAGAGAATGAATATAGTGACAGCTCATGACAGACGGATTAATTTAAAAGAAAAACACCAGATCTCCACGCACGAAGCCCCCGATGACATATTGAAATATTTGGAATGTTGTGGAACATTTATATTATGAATTTTCAAAATTATTGTAAAATCAAATTTTTTAATACACTACTCCCAGTATAGTTCATTTAACACAAACTTGTTTCAACAAATGTTGAAGAATATGCTGTAGAACACAATCCAAGCATGATGAGCATAAGAAAGCATACATTTTATTATGTACACTGTACTCCTATTTTGCAATATAATGATGGAATGTTGTGCATTTGGATGCACAAATCGATTGATTGCACAAATCCATTTGAAACATGTAGCGATGTACATATTCCCAGCAGACGCCACACAGAACTAATGACAATGTTTCAGAACAAAGTCAGGCATGTTCTCCACTACTGTGTCAGTTAACACGTTGTCCAATTAACAGTACTGCTATGCATTTTGATACACAAAGTTATCACATGCACACATCCATTTGAAACATGAAGTGATGTACAACTTCCCAGTAGATGTCGCACAGAACAGAATGGGGCAGAACATAGTCAGGCATCATCTTATGTCAGGTGACCCATTGTACAATTAATGGCACTGTTGAGAAGTGCTCTTCAATTTCCTCTTTCCATCAGCTCGGTTTGTTTACTAGCTACACAGCATAACATTCTTGGTATAAGTAATAATTTTTATAACATTAATGACAACATTTATCTAAAATGTTCATTACATTATTTACAAGCACTCATTGTTAGTTTTACATTTGTTGTATGAACCAATAAAGGATTTTCAGAAATTAAATGGCATGTAATGTATAACATTTATCTAAAAAAATTAGCTCATTTGAAATAGATTACTGTTATTTTCTATGTTGTAATTCATGCAATGTTACCACGTATCAGAGCAGTGGAGTTCATTGTGGTCCAGTGATGTGTGGCAGGTTCAATTCCTGCTGGTGTTTGAATGTTGCATCCAAAACAGTACTGTTTGTGCACATCTACTGATTCCATTAATTGCCTTCAGCATGTGTAATTAATTTTTTATGTGGTCCCTACCTACCTTTTTTTGTCCTTTGGGCCGAAGGTCCAACGGACTATTGCCATCACTGTGAGTCCGACGTCCCCCATTAGTTGCCGTATCTCGGAAAACGTTAAGCACCTTTTTCTCTAATTCTACATAGACATATCTTAGGGCACTGTCACTATGCACAAGAAATGTATATTTGATTAAACCGTTCTAAGGGCTCCCTAACACATTAACTAACACATACAATATTCACGAAATGGTCTACTTGAATACTTTATTTCTAGGTGTATCTTCACTGGCATGCATATAGTCTACAGAGCTACTACAGATGTCAACACTTTACTTCCATCATAACTCTTAATGATCTAAAACTATGATTCACAAAAAACATTTCATTAATAATTAAACTCACAATATAGTCAAGGACTTCAGGGCCTCTTGGCCCATTTTGATTTGAAACGATATATGTTAATTTTTACGTGATTCAATAAACAACACACAAACAAATCAAGTATATACAGTGTTTGAAGATTTAAGTTGAACCCTGAAGAGATTGTATCAGGAATTTTTATTCCTTACTCAATATCACTCCTAGGACAGTCAGAATGTATATATTGAAGAACAAATGCCTACTTACTAATATGACAACAAAAACTGATATGAACATGCACCTATGTTGCATGGAAGTTTTTGCACATACACCTGTACATTAAATACACTTATTTAGTAAAGGTAACACCATAATGCAATTCAACTGTTTTATTTCTCCATTCAATGCAGGCAAATTACATCATGAAAAACACACATATTGCGTTGACTATGATCGTGACATTGATGATGATCCATAATTGTTTTTCTTCTCCTTCATGTTAGGCAGCTACTGCCAAACAGTTTCCGTGAACTTATTATCAGCGTAATGGAAATTAAACAAAACTTATTTTATTGGAACGTGTTAATGGGAACTGTTTGCTACGCAAGTACAACCACATATTTGTTTAAATACACCCAGCATTGCAGCTTCTTGAATGATCATACAAGTACAACCACAGATAACGCATTATATACATGCACTAGGGAAATGGTTCCGAATGGTCGGGCTTTTAGCATTTCCCCCTAGGAAACACACGCACGGAAATGGCCCCCACGCACGACCGAATATGAACGTGCCTAATACTTCTTGATTACTTCAGTAAGTTATTTCAGAAAAGTCTGCAGTACGCGTAGAACAATCATTGTCCATACATGCGTATGTTGTCAACCTGTGACCATCAAAATGACAGAGTTTTTAGATGATTGACTTCAATCCCCGATCGAGAAGGCCCGGCCGACTGCTTCGCAACTGGGCGCATGACACGCACGCATGCACACACGCACGCGCAACGAAACACACACACACGTGCACACGTAAACATACACACTCACGCGCACACACATAGAGCCTACGTACGCACACACACACGCGCGCACGCACACACACGCTCACGTGACTATTAATTAAGGCATTAGCTAAAATCCTTTTTCTATGTGTACACAAAGCTTAATATTGTATGTAACATCTGACAACATTAAACAAATACAGAAAATACATTTGTAGCATAAATTCGATTTTAAGCCCGTCTGTGAAGCGATTCTCGCGGAAAATTAGATTTTAATGAGCTAGGCGATCACGTGGTATCGTGACGTCACTTATGACACACATTCGCATCATGTTTACAAGGATAGCTTTTGGGTCGAAACGAGCGTCAGAATGAGTTATTGTGCAACATTCCGACGTAATACAAACGCTAGTCATCATAGAGGAACAAGCAGTTATCTTACGGTTCCACATGAATCGAATTTTATTCAAAACAACGAATGCGAATGGGCTTACAAATCGACTAGGTTTCGCCGAGCTTGTGCTCGTTTTCAGAATAGTTATATCGAATGCAACCAACGGGAGATAATCTACACCAATAAACATATATAGCAAACATATATTATATCCAGATACAGAAAGTAACGTGTATAATCTCATAATATCACTAGAATATCGATATATGAAGCAGGAGTTGTCAATTTATCATAACAACTTAAATCAGTCAGTAATTTTCTGTTGGTGCCGCTAGCTCAGTTGGTAGACACGTTGGTTTCTTGTTATTTATTTTACAATCGGGTGACGCCGGTTCAATCCTGACAGCATGCAAATCATTGATTTTCTTTAAACTTTTTTAAAAATGTTTTCACGAAGTAATATAAACCAAATCATTTAGTATACTATGATGCACTGTTTGTAAATTACACATCAATTATGAAAATAATAATCATTTCGTCGAACGCGTATCCAAAACATAGAATATATAGTACACCTCGACCATTGGTCAAGAACGGTCGTTTTTAACCCTTGTATGCAAAGACCACAAATTAGTTTTCTGGACCGGTAACACTATATACAGGGTACGACAAAAAAAAATTATAATGCGTCATTAAACAGTGTAGCATTGCTCGATATAATATACAAGTATAAGATACAAGGCTTATGATGTATAGACTAAAAAAGTGGTCCCAAATGGTCGGACTTTTAGCATTTCACCACAGCAAAGGCGAAATACCCGAGTTTTCGGGACCGTGTACACGTATTGACACTAAGGAACGATGATGTTATATTTTCTCTTGTTAGAAAGTACAAAATAAATCATTATCCTACTGTGATATTTTTCAGTATATAGTATATACAATGCCTATATATATGATGCATGGACTAAAAAGGGGTCCCGAATGGTCGGGCTTTTGGTTATCACCCTAGCAAAGGCCAAAAGCCCGACTATTCGTAGCTATGCAGTGACACAAGGGAACGACAATGTTATATTTTTGCTTGTTGAAAATTACAAAATACACCATTATCCTACATCTTAGTATTGTTTAGTATACAAAGTATATATAAGGCATATGACGCATAGACTAAAAAAGTGGTCCCGAATGCTCCGGCTTTTAGCATTTCCCCTTAGCAAAGGCTAAAAGAACGAGTTTTCGGGACCAGTGACACGAGGGAACGACAATATGTTATATATACTCTTGTTGGACAATAACAAATACGTTAGTATCTTTCTGTAGCAGTTTTCACTCTATCTAAATATAAGGCCTAATATGGATGTACTAGAGAAGTGTTCTCGAATGGTCGGGCTTTTAGCTTCTCCTCCGAGGAAAGGCTAAAAGCCCGAGTGTTCGTGAACAGTGTCAGTGACACCTGGGAATGAGCCACACGACAGAATAACGTACATATGTATAGCGTGCTTAATGCAAAATGTCTTAAATTACTGTTTTGTTAGTTTATTATGGATGTGATACATATAAAGTTTCTCTAATTGTATGCCCATTTAGGAACTATTTCCTACCGTGGCGCTGCACAGCGCCGCAGCTCCATGCGAGTGCTAAATATAGGTACACATTTTGTGGTTGACGTCATGTTCACGAGTGGTCGGGCTTTTAGACACACCCCTTTGCATGCAGCCGCCAACATGAAGGAAATCACCAACAGACAGGAAACGGGAATCCGGAAGGAAGTTCGCGAACCGGAAGAAAGTTACCGGTATTCATACGCGGTGCGCGCGCAATGTGCCGCGCAATGTGTAGAACACAATTTTCAAGTATCAGTCTCTGAGCAACGTGACCTCAGGTGACCGATCAACTTTGACCCTTGCTCGACGCACTCGGTGACTGAGATATACAATATTAATCATTTTTCATTTGCTGTAGCGACCGTTACTCCACCGACCTATTTGCCCCCTACGTTGCTGAACAGGATCGTACATCTGCGTGTGACGACTGTCTACAGGCACATTAGTGGTTAGGACACTGTTAGACTTCCTGCTTGGTTACGAAAAAAAGTGCAGTATATTTTTGATAAATGACTTTTTACAATATTCACTTGCTCTGACATAAGTGCATTTGTGTAGTCAGATTTCTGGATATGATTGTAGAAGCTGTTGACAGTAAAATGGTATCTTTTTAGCTGATTTTACTAAGCGGAAGGGTAACTGGCAGCAATTTGGCTAGTTGACACTTTAGCCGGATTACTACCTGCATCCATTTGTAAATATTGACGGGTGTCATACATACAGGCATTTTGCAAGAGCTAGAGATATTAGATTTTGACTAAACTCGACCAGCATGTCAATGAAATGATAATAACAGCAGGTGAGAAGTTTAAGAAACTTTATAGGTCACGTTTTCTTATAATCACACAAAACATTAACATGGTCGACAATGGGAAAACTGACAGTGTGCTGACCCCATTAGTTAGTATCAGCTAGTTCACATATCTTTTGTTGAGAAAATACCTGTGATGCAGCGGGAGAAAATAGGAGATGAGTACCGACGGTACATGACTTGCATAAGGCATTACCTAGTCACTAAAAAACACTTGGTGTGTGAAAAGCGAATGCGCAACGCTGTCTTGAAAGCTACGCAACATGGCAAATATCAATCAAGTAGACGGTGAGTAGACAGTCCAGCCCCAGAGTAATAGTCTGTAGCCTAGCGTATAGTATACTATGCCATAAGCCAGTATATTAATATGGGTCTCTTAAATTATATAGGTGTCAGAATAGGGGCCTAATTTTTTTAATTTAATATATAACTATGAATCGATGGCTGGACGCAATGACGTGGCTATTAACACAGCTGCTCTGCAGACCCACCGTTTATTACCTAGAATGGTTATTATTCTTATCTTTCTGTAGGTTGTACCTCTTGATTTCCTGAACCATAAATACATATTCCTTTGACAAAACAGACACCCATGACAGACATTACAGGTTAGTGGTTACTTTTTGACAAATATTAATAAAAATTGGACTCAACCTAAGATGTCAAATGGCTTCAGTCTTATATGACCAAATGTACTGCTAGTTTGTCACTACTTTGTGTCACATAAAATTTACATTCCATGCCCATGGGAGCCAAACCTTAATACACTGGCCCCCACGATAAGTGCTACTTGAAATTGGTTAATTGTGAATTATATTTTGTGAATATTCTTTCAGCTGAAATTATTAACACTATTAAACAATCGTTTTACCTAAAAATTTATAGGCCTAGACTAGGGGCCTACCACTAAAATGTACACCAACCTAAATACCAATGTATTTAACCATATATGGTGCAATTAATGAATGAAATAGATTAATAAATCATAGACAATCACTCGCTATTAGTATTGCATTTAGCACAGGTACTTACATTGTTATTGTCACACTGTACTGTACTGTACTGTATTTGTGTATGAATAAAGTGATATTTTCTTTCTCACAAGTAGACACAGTGACACATAAGCTTATTGACAGTGTGTGGGAATACTGTTACATGACAGTAAGGAATTTACTAATTAATTGTATCATACTGACTTGGTAGACTTTGTACTGCTAAATTGTTTCAAGTGAATTATGACATTGTCTGCATAGTTTGCTCAGGCCCTTATCACTAGAATTTAGACCCCTACTGCCCTAGGCTATGGCAGTGCAGCATCAGGTAACTTGTGTTGGTAATTTCATTTATGTAGTAAGCTTTACTGATCAATTGTAACAAGTGAACAATACTATTTTGTAGCATCTGCAAATTTTGTAAATGGCCTTTATTAAGTTGTCTGTTTTTAAATGAAACATGAAACAGTGGTTTCCTTTTTAACATTGTTTATTTTAAATTAAGAGTACACCTGTATATGCTAATGTCTCGGTATCTGTTGGTGGTTCAAATCCGCCAGGTAAATGCACAAACCTTTGTGCAGAATTACCCCTGGCATGGGCTTATTGACCGATACATTGTATCTGTGAGTATGATTATGTTGATATTTAATTAAAATAATCCAAACAACTGATTTACCCCATACCTTCATTGTCCACCCAACAAGATTGCCACACAGAGAATTAACTCTAGATGGCAGGTGGACAAGGAAGCCTTTTGGCTTATTGAGAGCCCAACCCTTTTTTTCCAACCCTTCTGCACCCCGCCCTTCTGAGGTGTGTCGATTGTATGTTTACACATATTCACGCAGCAAACACCCACACAATCAGCAAATAATCTGTTCTATTCATTTACAGTCATTTGTGAAAAGTAGAACATTCTTACACCTAATCTACACTCCTCCTTTACTAATATAGCTTCATGTCCTCTAGTACTTCTATCCTTCCTAACTGAGAACAAAGTATTTCTATCAATATTTTCATAACCATTCAATATTTTAAACACTTCTATCTCATCTCCTCTCAATCTCCTGGACTCTAGTGTTGTTAAACCATCTTCTTTTAGGTGTATTTCATAACTAAGATCCCCCAGTTTTGGTATCATTTTAATCGCTCTCCTCTGTACTCTTTGCAGCATATCTATATCCTTCTTGCGGTATGGCCTCCATGCTTGTATACAATGTTCTAATTGAGGCCTAACTACTGTTTTGTACAATTTATCCTTATACACTATATTTCACCTAATTAATCCAAGGATTTTATTTCCCTCTGTAGCTGCAATTCTGCACTACTTAGAAACCTTCATCTCAGCACTAGTGGTTAACCCAAAGTCCTTTTCTTTTACAGTTGTACTTAATACAGTACCCCCATTTATAGTGTGCATCTTCGTTCCCATGTCCTGTGTGGAGGCATATACATTTCAAAAAATTGTACCACATTTGCCCCTTTTCAGACCATTTGATCAACCTGTCAAGATCATCTTATAAATGCTGTCTATCTACATAATGTTTAATCCTTCTGAACACTTTTGTATCATCCGGAAATTTCAACACCTTTCTTGTTATATCATCGTCCAAATCGTTGATATATATTAAGAATAATATAGGTCCCAGTACTGATTCCAGTGGTACCCCACTCAAAACTGATTTCCAGTTTGAATCCTCCCCATCAACTACTATCTGTTGTCTTCTGTCAATCAGCCATTTTTTTATCCAGTTAATTTCCTATGCCATGGACCTATAGTTTAAGTAGTAATCGTTGATGTGGCACTTTGTCGAAAGCTTTCTGAAAATGATGTAAATTCTAAGTGCACACTAGTAGCAGCCAGTGACCCAACTGACATGAAAGCAATTAGTTCGGTTCAGGCAATTGTTTGCACAATCTCAAATCTCCAGCCAGTGACTGAGCTGGGTGAACTGTGAATGTCCAGTGGGTGATAAGGCACTTCAGGGCTGGGTTGAAAATGTGAAAGTGAACACAATCCACCTATACAATATTTAACTTAAATTCTCATATTGTACTTTCAAGTTTTAGATAAGTTTGTAAAATGTCATTGTGTTTTATTAGCTTGCTTGGCCTGTTACAGACATTAGTTCCAGTTAGCCTCTTTAGCGGATAATGTGTTCTTTTTGTCTTAAACTTAATTGCCAGGTGAGTTTCTAGTTTAAGTGAAGTTAGTTTAAATTTAATGTTAATTAAATGAAAGTTATTTGTTAATTTTATTTTATTAAAACACATTTGGAGGTTAATTTAATTTAATTGATCTGATAAACGTATGATATTAATTAATTTAACTGGAAAATATCTGAGTTGATGTGTTTTTAATAATTTTCAAAGTTAGTTTCCCATGCCTGCTCTCAATATTCTTTGATGTTTCCTGCACTAAATAAGTTTAGGTATGCAAGCATGCCAAATTGTTTTATGTGAAGGAATCTTCATAGTATATTGAGTTACTTTGTTGTAATAAAAGTGATTGATCATAGAACAATATTTTATACTCGGTATTTAATTATTGTGTTGTGTTATATTTTGTAAATACCATAATGTGGTGTCTTGGCATCCATATTGTTTAACAAATAAGATAATTATACATAAAAAAATGTAAATTCTTATATAACGCAGTATCCAGTCCTTGACTGCTCGATGCGTTTTACACTTTACTCCCTGGCAGACCTGTTCAATCGAAAACCATCTCGACTTCTCTTGGAAGTATTCAGCCACGCTGTGATTAATGCGTGAAGACTATTCGTACACGAATATTCACCACTGTCTATAGTCAGGTACTCAGTCATACAGCTGAGTGAACTGAAGCAATGCAGAGTAAATGAACTTTCCCAAAATTTGACACCGCCGCATAGGATTCGAACCTGCTTCCTCTCAGCCACAGTTGAGGTGTGTTCACAATGATGGTGAGCATCATTTGAGAAACAATTAGGTCTTACCATTAATTGTAATTTATGATATATTAAGACAATAAATTCCTGCCAATTTGAAGAAAAAACCCAGCAAATGTGCCAATCCTCCACATGGTGCTATATACACAGAGACACAATAGTCTGTTTCCTGGCATATTCCTACATAACATTTGCTATTTTATATATTTGAAAAGTTTTTCGCAAGGCTGACTGATGTAGGAATGAAAACTTCACATGATACACACTAATTGCCAGCTCGCTTACAGTAACATTGAGCATGTTATCACACTACCAAGTACCAAGTAGGTTTTTATAAAGTATTATACTTCACAGAATTAGCAAAGGAAAATTGTGACCTGTATCTATGTATGTTATTAAGGGATGATATGTTTTCAGATGAGTGTATTATTTATGTAAGGAAATGTTAGCATTAATGTGTATCTGTATGCCAGTATGCAAAGGCCATCAGCGTTGGAGTACCACCTCACAAGATACGCCAGTGTCATGTCGATGCTTTCAGAAAGGCAGTATTAGCAGAGTTCCTGCAATACAAGAAACAGTAATGGCACCTGCAGTCACTGAATATATTTAGTTTGTCATCTTACTATTTTAATCCCACCTCATCCTAATATGTGATGGCTCTTAGTGTAATTTATTATTTAAATGAGTTTATTCATTATATATGTTTTAGGTATAATGCCCTTATGTTTAAATTGTGTTTTGATTCAATGTACGATTCTTAGTTGTATTGTTTTTATGATAATTAACTTAATATTTTAATGATCTAACTATACAGGTTTGGTATTATGATTGTATTGTAAAGTGCCGTAGAGCACTGTGTGATTATGGCGCTATATAAATATCTTATTTTATTATTATTACAGTCAGGCAGTCATGCTATATATGAATTAATGATTACTTGTGACAATGGTTTTATTTCTGAATAATTGAATTTTATATTACTTGGCTGATTAAATATTATGATATACTTTATTTGTAGCAATGTTGTATTGCAAGCGAGTGCAGCGTTATATAACGGGCTACGTGGTTTGGTTCTTTGTATATGTATGTCAATCATTTTTGTGTATTCCTGTTGTTTTATGTTACTTTGTTTAACGTAATAACAATCACAGCTTTAGTTTCATAAGGATCTCCTCAGTTTAATTTACATTACATTAGATTGCCTATAATGTGACGTAAATATGTATGACCAGAAAGGCTAATGTTATCTACGAGTTAATAATTATTTGTAACAATAGTTTTATTTTTGTATAATTGCATTTTATCACTTGTCTGATGAAACATCACAGTATTATACAAAGGGCTAGTTTTGATCTGTGTAAATAAATACATTTTTTGCATTTTATATTTCATTTAATAATACTATTTGTATAATTATACACGTTGACATGATAAGAAATGTTTACTTATGTAAGTCGTGAATGCATGACCCGTTTCCATAAATGTATTATTAAAGAATTGTTGAGTTACTCGAAGTTGCGTTGGGAAAAACTGTTTGGAAATGATGACCCCAACATCCCCACCCTCCGTACGAATTTTGAAGTGTCTCATTGGGACTTCTAGACTGCACACAAAATGTCAGCCCCATATTTCCAAAACAAATTAAAATGTGACCCCCAGACCGCCACCCCGGACAAATTTAGAAAAAAATATAAAACTACGAACTATCCCAATGGGTACGATAGATCACATAAAAATGTCTGCCCCATACAGGCATGAATGGCCCAGATAAGTGCCATTTTAAAATTGTGACCCCCACATTTTTTTAAACATCTAGATCCCAATGGGCTTGCTAGATCAAACACAAAAGTTCAACTCCACACATGACAAAATGACAGAGATAAGTGCATTTTACAATTGTGACCTCCCCCGAGACCCCCACCAACTGGATGAATTAAAAAAAATCTATATGTACAAACTACCCCAATGGACACCCTAGATCACACACAAAATTTCAGCTTCATATTAACAGAGATAAGTGTCATTTATAAATTGTTACCCCCAAGATTCCCACCCCGACGAATTAAAAAAAATCTAAATCTACGAACCACCCCTAATGGGTCTACTAGATTATACACAAAATTTCAGCTTCATACATGCCAAACTGACTGAGATAAGGATGTGTCATGTCATTTAAAATGCGGATATTTGTGTTTACCACAATACCCGCTGTGCGTATAAACAGGGCTGAAAACTTCAGCTCTGTGTGACGAAGTCGTAAGATACACAATGTCAACGCTCTGAGACAATGACATCAAAATAAAACACAATTTTTTTGCAAATAACTACAAGTTATGCTAATTATGAGGTTTTGTTATGTATACTAACTATTACAAAAGTAACCGTATCATTAGCGTAAACTATAATATAATATTTGGATCACACATTCTTTCGGCAAACACCGTGTTAAGCTGGCCAAAAATAGGCGCTAACCTTTGACATGTACTGTGTGTATGCAAAACGGAACCGGAACTTACTCTCAGACCGGAACCTCCTTCCAGACCATACGGCTGCGGGCCGAAAGTAGGCGCTAACCTTTGACATGTACAATCGCATGCGCACTACGCAAAACGGAACCGGAACTTACTCTCAGACCGGAACCTCCTTCCAGACCAGTACAGGGTCACCACTTTTGGGGTCAGCACACTGTTGGACTTCCTGCTTGATTACAGACGAAAAAAAGTGCAGTATATTTTTTAGAAATGATTTTTTACAATGTTCACTTGCTGTGACATAAGTGCATTTGAGTAGTCAGATTTCTAGATGTGATTGTAGAAGCTGTTGACAGTAAAATGGTGTCTTTTTAGCTGATTTTACTAAGCGGAAGGGTATCTGGCAGCAATTTGGGTAGTTGACACTTTAGCCGGATTACTGCCTGCATCCAGTTGTAAATATTGACGGGTGTCATACATACAGGCATTTTGCAAGAGCTAGAGATATTAGATTTTGACAAACTCGACCAGCATGTCAATGAGATGATAATATCAGCAGGTGAGAAGTTTAAGAAACTTTATAGGTCACGTTTTCTTATAATCACACAAAACGTTAACATGGTCGCCAATGGGAAAACTTACAGTGTGCTGACCCCTTTTGCGGTCTGCCATCGTAGAGTACAAGCGCAGGAGTACAGACCTCCCCGCGCGCACTCGCATTGTGAATGTTCACTGATGCAGTAAATCGTTTTCTTTTCATCGTTGCACCGTTATTCGCGAATAATTATAAACTTTTGCGGAGTATTTGCTTGCGGCAAACGAGCTGACAGAGATCATCATTTATCGTACTACAGACTGCCCACAATTCGCCATACACGGGGGAACAAACTCGACAACTTTCGGAGGAAAGACAGAGTGTCTGGCTTTCCAACATAGGCCTGTCAGACATTAAACTGTCCAACTATCCAGTTGTGTATGCTCGTTGCACTGTGTGACTGGTAAGTAAGATTAATGTTAAGACCGTATACATTATTAAATGTTGCATACATAACATTAAGACAGGCTTACGTAAATAACAGTCTGTCTATAACTAACAGCCGGTATGTGATAATGCTAACCTCTGCGCCCCGGCCATTACTTTGCCTATCACCCATGGCTATGCCAATGCTATGTATGGCTCTGTTATGTCATAACTTCCTTAACAACCATAACATATTTAATCGATTGACTAGCAAATTTATAAACGTAGAATGATACTCTTTTATTAATGTAACGAAAAATACAACATTGAGTAACACTAACAGTAAATGCCTATTGACAGTTTTATGGATGTATTAGAGAGGTTTATGGTTGTATTTGTCATATTTATTTAAAGCAATTCTTATTGTGTATCGATGTTACAGTGGCCTTTAAGCCATAAGACAGTAAAACAATTCCAATACACATTACACATTTATTTAATATTCTCAGTGTATGTTTTAATGTTTTCATATATTGTTTTGCAGGCAAGCCTGCCAGTTTGTATGACAGAACTGCGACTGGGCGCCCACTATACACCTTGGCCACGACAACCTCAAGCTGTCATATGGAGCAACAAGTTTGTCACGATACAAGCGTACAGTTAATCGTGCTGCAAAAAGAGCTCGCCTAGACCTGGCCAACACACTGTTGTCGATGCAGACCTCCTTAGTGGAAGACCGAGCACAGGTCTAATTGCATGCATATTTTATGACATTTAATTTTGCAGTCATTCCCATTAAACTAAATCTATTGTAATATTATTTATAGGGGGCCTACCTACTTATCAAAACTAAAAATCAACCTTAATTTCGCTCGTACAATGTGGTAGCCATTTTTCACAAAAACTGACACATCGCTGATCCATCTTGACGCCAGCTGGTTGTGAGCCTCTTGTCTCTTCCACGCCTTCATGGTGTAGAAAGACTTGTTAAAAATCAAGTAGTTCACTATGTCTGGGTAAGACACAGTTAGGAAGCATGCTTCCTTCTTAGACCATGTCAAATTCGGCAAAAAATACGGATCAACGTTACCAACGATTCGTGTCTTATCTAAATATATCTGCTTTGTCAACACATCTAATCTCTAACAACAACCCTTGAAGCCGTAGTGCGTGGTGCAACAACAAAGAAAACAATTTAGCGGCTCGGTGAATACACATAATGCAGGCGGTTGTGAACGGTTCGCTTGTACTCCAATATGGCCGCTGGGGGTTGTGTGCACGCATAGTGCTGACGTTAAACACTCTCTATTGGCCATCGTCGTATTGGTACACCACAGACTGGTGTAATCAACAGCGCCCCCGCGAAGTTCCTAGATTACTACAGCAAAACAAAAGGCTTACTTAATGTAGGTAACCGGTCACATGTCTAAGTGCATGGTTATGTAGACTAAATAAGCTAGGTGGCTTTGAGTGCGTCCGCACTCTCCACTTCACAAGCAAGAATTTTCATTCTCAGACGTATCAGACGTATCACCAATAATGCGAAACGTATTGGATAATTCAGGTATCGATCCAATTCATGAAAACCATCTCCCAAAAACTGTACTTGAAAAATAAACAGCCACTCCTACCATGGCTTCATAAGCTATCCAAAATATATAATTAGCAAATACGTGTAACGATTTATGCAGATGACATTCTATACTATAAATATAATCGTTATCGGTTATATACTATCAATCCTAGTTGGATAGACATATATAATGTACCTATATTCGTCATGGTGGCACGTGCGCCACCGATCTTGTCGATATTCATTATAGTGGAGGTCTGATGATCGATTTGAATAAAATGGCTCTCCCCCCCCCCCCTCTCTCCTCCTCTCCCCATCTCTCTCATCTTTCTCACCTCGCTGGCTGTCTGTCTGTCTGTCTGTCTCTCTCTTTCTGTCTCCCTCCTCTAAGGCTCACCAAAAACCTCAAACTGTACCCCAAAATCCACCCACCTTCCCTAAATATTGGGAGGGTTAATCCTGTCTCTAGCCCCCACCTATATTATTGGGGCCCAGCACTCCCGGTTCCGACCGCATGTCTCCGCTTCCAACGATTACGCAGTCGATTGTCCTAGTGTAATGTGATGACAGAAGTAATTCGCAAGGTGGTAGCTCTCGCAAGGTAAAGTTATTTATTATTATTCAAGTTATTTCGCACGTACGTTTCCGGTTAAAATATAAATTATGGTTTGTATGCAATAATCTAGCCTAGTATGGATACGTGTTGTGAATTTGCTTGCCAATATTTTGTACGTATAACATTTTCTGTAGGCCTACATGTTTTGTATTTCTCTTATGCATTCATCAGCCAGAGCGATAATATCATGGTGGTGATTTTTCACTTTGGTCAATGTCCAGCGCACTTCAAAATGCGTCGTCTCGAATATCGCGAGATCTAGCCGCTATTCTCTGTATGACTTACGATAATATCGCGAGATCTAGCCGCTAGTCTCTGTATGACTTACGATAACTGAGCGTAACTTCCCATAGCAACATCTGTTTGGTTTTACTATAACCGCCCGGATGCCGTTGTGAAAAGCTGAAGTAGTAAATAACACTAGATGTGACATTTATGTCATACTTCGACTCCAGTCGTTTCACATGGATGGTATTCATGCCTTCTCCGCCGGACAACTTTTCAGACGCTAGTAGGGTATACATATGCAGTTCACTGCCCTAAGGTAGCTAATCTGCACATAGTTTAGCCAACCAACCGAGGGTGTTCTCCGGGCGTGGACCGCCGTGGTGTCTACGCGGCTACTTGGAGCTTTATGTGCGAGTTGAGTGGTTTGGATTGATCAATGCTGTAAGCCGCCGTTTTAAGGTGCGGCTACCTGACGTGAAGGCACATGCCCGGCAGAGCAGGGATAAAGCAACTGTATATACGTTTAATGAAAACCACTTGGCCACTGACGACTTTTTAACCAGCATTCTCCACGTTTCCCTGTTCTCCACAGCCCTCTGGGAGTCGGCGAACTCCAGTCCTGTCCACTCTTTGATGTTGTCTTCCCACCTCTTTTTCTGTCTACCTCTTCTTCTCCCCCCCCCCCCCTCTCACGGTACCTTGCAAGATGGTCTTTGCAAGGCCGTATGATCATGAGACGTGGCCGTACTACTTAATTCAGTTTGCATTTCTTGACCGTTGCAAGGAGGTCTTCGTATGGTCCGATGGCTTATTTGATCTTCTAGTAGCCAGAGACATGTGATGAATGAGCTAATCGCAAGGTGGTAGCACTATTACTGTAAAGAGAACGTTTACTTCTTGAGTGTTGTTTCTGATTAAATACCATTATGGTTTGTATAAGTAGCCTTGCCTATTGTGGATCGTTATTGTGAATACGCTTGCCATTAGTTATACGTATAACGTTTTGTGTGGGCCTACATGCTTTGTTTTTCTCTCGTTCATTTATCAGTGCGAAATGCGCATGCGTCAGGTGTCGTGCATTCTTGTTTTATTCTCATACGTTTATTGTTAAAATCATAAATTATAAATACTGCCATCATCCCAAATTTACATACATGCATTAGTAACATCACCACAATAAGTACATATCAATACATTTGCGATAAAGTAGTCCAAAGTTCACTAAATTATATTGCCTAACAACCAACACAAACAATGGCGGATTTGTAAACAATAAGCAGAGCGCGCGAAACCAAAATCGCCATCCATCCACCCACCTTGTTGCCCCAGCCCACCTTACCAGACTATAGATAAAGACACAGACTGTGTTTTTAATCTGCACAAATTATTGCACTTGTTTTACATAATTATTTGTTTTCTTTTTAAACTTATTTTTAAAATTCAGTGTCACGCACCCTATGCACTGCGCACTGCACAATCCCTAGGTTAGCCCCAGAAACAACACCTAAGACCTAAGTCATTGAACAATAATATGGTGATTTGCCATTTTGACCTTGACCGACTACACTGCCTACAGTCTACAGCTACAGAGACTACTGCTGTCATATAGTCATAGAAACACATTCAATTAATTCCATCAACTCATTTTCCATCCCCTACCCTCCTGTTTAAAATCTAACGTTGTCACATTGTTCTACTTATTCCTTAATAATTTCTTCTATCTTGCCAATCTTGACAATATTAACTTCAACGAAATGAAGGTGGTTATTATTATATAACTAAAATAATCTAAACATAAGTAAGAAACAAATAATTACGCTATTATATATTATATGTATATATATATAATAGCGTAATAATTTGTATATATATATATATATATATATATATATATATATATATAATAATATGTAATTATATATATAAATATATATAGGGTATATTATTACGCTATTATATATATATATATATATATATATATATATATATATATATATATATATATATATATATATATATAAGTAGTAATATAGGTGGTCCAGCGTAGAAAGATCCGTTGTGGAAGAGCAAATCCCATGTTAAAAGGTTAATCAGCGTTGGCGCGGTGCAGGAGCAAAAAGTACTTCCGGTTCCCATGTTAACAGATAGGGAAATTAACCTATATTTTCCGAGGGTTCGATTTACCCCAAATGTCTTCTAAAAAAACTGTCCTACCAATTTTTCCCATGTTAAAGGATAGTGAATTTTCACAACGTTAAAGCATAGGAGCTATTATCGTAAAGGTATGCGACCACTTTTTGAATTTTCCCCGTGTTGAAGGATAGGGGGTTTTCCCCATGTTAAAGCATAGGAGCTATTATCGTAAAGGTATGCGACGATATTTTGAATTTTTCCCATGTTAAAGCATAGGCCGTTTTTTCCCATGTTAAGAGATAGGGAGTTTTTACCCATGTTAAAGCATACGGATTTTTCACCATGTTAAAGCATAGGAGCTATTATGGTAAAGGTATGCGACCACTTTTTTGAAATTTTCACCATGTTAAAGCATCGGGATTTTTCACCATGTTAAAGCATAGGAGCTATTACGGTAAAGGTATAGGACGACTTTTTGAATAAAAATAAAATATACCGAACAGCATTTGAATATGTCACACACGAGATTGCTTGACCCGTAGGCCGAGGCTCCGCCAAGGGATCGAGCCCTTATTTGGTTGACGATGACATGTCGAAAATGTGGTGTTATAATCAGGCGTAATTTATAATAATAAAAAGGATTATAAATTCAAAGGAGGTCGTTTTATCTTAAGTAATGTATCCTAAATGTAGACTACATATAGGACTATGTTATATCAGAACCTATAGCCTCGTTTTTCGAACAGAGCGACCATTTTGGAATTTGACCTTTGGTGTCTCTTATAAAACCCGTACTCGAGACGTGTCTGGACATGTTTGTTTGTTGCGAGCGCGAGCGGGCGCACCCTGTATGACATCATTAAACTGCTATGCACAGTAATTTTGCTCGCGAGGTTGAGTTGCTTATACAGATAGTACTTTGGTTAGCCATTGTTTTGAGCTTTTGCGCTTGAATATAATCCCATAATTTGATGTTATGGTCAGTGACGTTATAGCGAGTGAAAAACTTCCCTGTTAACCGGTATAAACTGGTATGAACTCGTAATGAATGCTCTGTGACTGTGTGTTGGAAGAACATCTCGATATTCGGCTCGTGATAAAACATACGAGACATCAGTATTTGTCATACGAGATTTGTACTTACCAGCCATATTACAGTTGATAGCCTGTTTGTAAACTGTTTTGAAGGGGTATTCCCTGTTCAAGTCTCATCTATTTTCCTCGTTGTTATTATTCATGAAGTAAACACAATCGACACGCTATGCGCGAGCAACAAACAAACATGTCCAGACACGTCTCGAGTACGGGTTTTATAAGAGACACCAAAGGTCAAATTCCAAAATGGTCACTCTGTTCGAAAAAACGAGGCTATAGGTTCTGATATAACATATGTAGTCTACATTTAGGATACATTACTTCAGATAAAACGACCTCCTTTGAATTTATAATCCTTTTTATTATTATAAATTACGCCTGATTATAACATCACATTTTCGACATGTCATCGTCAACCAAATAAGGGCTCGATCCCTTGGCGGAGCCTCGGCCTACGGGTCAAGCAATCTCGTGTGTGACATATTCAAATGCTGTTCGGTATATTTTATTTTTATTCAAAAAGTCGTCGTATACCTTTACCATAATACCTCCTATGCTTTAACATGGTGAAAAATCCCTATCTCTTAACATGGGAAAAACGGCCTATGCCTTAACATGGGAAAAATTCAAAATATCGTCGCATACCTTTACGATAATAGCTCATATGCTTTAACATGGGGAAAACTGGTAGGACAGTTTTTTTGAAGACATTTGGGGTAAATCGAACCCTCGAAAAATATAGGTTAATTTCCCTGTCTTTTAACATGGGAACCGGAACTACTTTGTGCTCTTGCACCGCGCCGCGCCAACGCTGATTAACCTTGGATTAACCTTGGCGCGGTGCAAAATCCCTATCTTTTAACATGGGATTTGCTCTTCCACAACAGATCTTTCTACGCTGGACCACCTATATTACTACTTATATATATATATATATATATATATATATATATATATAATAGCGTAATAATATACCCTACATATATATATATATATATTTATATACATACCATATATATATATAGGATATATTATTACTAATATACCATGTAGTACCTCGATTTGCAGTCTTCTGTGTGAATACTCCAATGTAGATTACGTTGACAGTTTTTGTATTGTGTAATACTCTTTATGGACTAAACATTAATTATAACTAATGGGAACATATCACCATTGTGATTATGCACAATCTCCACAAATAAAATGCCTGTTAGTATGTACTTAATTTACTAACATAATGATATTTGCCAATTGCCATAAAACATTCAGACTGAGATTACACTTTTTTTGTCATTAAAATACATCAGCTCTTTCAACCGGATGCTGGTAACAACACGATTCTTTGAGTATTATATTAGTCAAGAATCAGTTGGAAATTGGCAAATTTGTGTGGTATGTGACACTTGTTTTATAACACTTTGCATTGATAAGGGTGTGTCTCTGACACGAAACTGATTGTATTGGAAACAACTCATGCACACCTGCATTTTCAGAATCACATACATGTGCTCAATTGCTCTTATGCAAAGTATTTTAAGGGTCAAACGTTACCTTCTCATTTAACAGTAATGCATATACGACTGTTATGAAACTCCACATAAACAGTTTTTTTAATAAGTAAAGGTTTCCATTTAAATGGAGGTACTATTATTTTGTCTTTATGTCTATTATGCTCGGTAATTGTTAATGAGTTGTTACGTGTCATGCCATGTGACGTAACATGTCCGTGGGGTGATACGCAACGGTCGAGGCCTCTGTATAAGCCATTGCGAAAAGTGTACAATTGGCACACCAACATTAAGTGCTTTACAGAAAAATCATTTACAGGTTTACTTTTTGTTTTTATTAAAATAATGATGTTTGATGGTTGGTGATGTTGTTTCAGACGACTGTAATCTGTGTGAACAGTGCGTCATGGAAGAAGTGTCAACAGTAAAATAACGAACCTTCGGACTTATGCACATTGACAACAATAACTGTTACATTCTGCTGGTTTCACCATTCTGATGGCAGTTTCAACAGACACGGACATCACATGGAACACTATTATAGCATAGATTTAAAGATATATACCAACTGCTTTGTGGTTGGCAAACCATTCAAGAGTGTGGAATAACGACTTCACCGCATTCTGATTTAAAGACTCACTAGCATTCTGAGACTGGCGAGACACTATTCAAAACTCTGTTAAACCTGTACAAACTTTGTTTGAAACGACCGCATTCACATTGGTAAAAACATTTGAAAGCGTTGCATGTATTTCACAATTCTCACCAAGTGGTAATTTACAGCCACACAATGCGCTCTTAGATATCAGGGTTGAACGGTTTTAACCGCCCGGTTTTAACCTGGTTAAAACCTGGTAAAAACCGGGCTCATTTTCGCTGAAAAGTGGTCAAAACCTAATTTAGTGATAATTTATTTATTGTGTGCAATATTTCTGTAATTAATTATTAATGCAAGTGTGAACATTTTAATATGAACAAGAAACAAGATATCTCTGACATATTAGTGCGATGTAGTTGATATTTTATTTGACGTAAGTGTACGCGTTGTTAAAATCATACAATATTGCATAACAATTTAACATTTAAATCACGTCGACACTTTCACCACGCAAAGAGGCTAACGCCAATACAATCGCCAGGTGGCGTGCACATAATGTGTTACGTTTGTCGTTTTCACTATTAAGCATACATTAACATCCGTTCCCAAATTGTGTATTATATTAGCACAACAAACAGCTGTTATATATTCAGATTAATATTTTAAAATACACAGGACACGTAAATCCAATCTTTTCATTAGCATGACAATGCTAAAATCGACACCAAACAACGTATTCGAATTCGGCGTAGCCCGGCCGTTTCTGTAGCGTAGATTTAGGGGCAGACCGCGGTGTATGGGAATTATTCAAGAACACGGCCACCTATTTTCTGCCAAAATAGTTTCTAGAATATTTGTGTATATAAAGAACTTTGTAACTGGCGAATACTTTACAATAATTAATAAGTGTTATACTCATGCTTTTATTTATTAAGCATGTGTGTCAATTCAGTTTCAGTTGTGCAAGAACAAGGACTACTTCAGAGTAATTGCACGACAATTCAGCATTGATGTTTCATAATCTCCAGCTATGCTTGTTTTAAGCAAGTAGATATTTACATTCTATCACTAGGTAAAATTATTATATGAGCTAAATATAAGCTAGGAGAAGTTTGGTGTATGTTGGGTTAGTTTTATACTTTTCTATAATAATTAATAGGTTTTGACCGGGTTTTGACCAGGTTTTGACCAGGTTTTGACCAGGTTTTGACCGGTTCCAACTTTGTTTTAACCGCCAAGCGGTCAAAGCAGGTGTTCAACCTTGTTAGATATGCATGTGGACGAAGAAACGCGTACTCCAAAGAAACCATTAAAATGTGACACCACACCAAAACTCAGGTGAGAGACCCTTCAAATGTGTGTTGGGGTGCTAATGTTGATGGCTATCACCATCGAGATGGCCCTCACCTCCAACGTCTGCACCCCTTAATGAAACCTCCAATAGGGCCTGTAAATCTCGCGCCTAGTTTTTACATCCGTTGTTCTGTCGCCTGCATAGAGAATAGGATATATATTTTCAATTGGAGTATAATCACAGGAATGACACAGTAGACTAATGAATGTTCCTATATCCGACTGTTGGAAAGAAATAATCAAACAAGTGGGAGAAGTTGTATAAATAACAATGTTATAGTAATCGAGTTTAGCGTTGGTTATAATTGGACACCTGTAATATCGCTCGGACGATGTATTTACGTCGTAACTTGACATAAGGCAGTTTGTGCTTCATTCGGGGATACAACAGCCACATGAGACATATACAACCGATCTCGTTAACACTTCTGTTTTCCTATGCAGTTAATGCGGTGGGGAAACTTTGTAGGTAATTATGTTCACGGTAAACGTACGTTTTAACAGTCGTCACGCGGGCTGTATTACAGGTATCTAGCTATAACCACCGCTAAAACGATTACATGTCTACTTACAAAACTTCCCCCATCGCTTTAGTTTAATTTTATCAGTCAGAAACCACAACTATCATCAGTCTCTATATGTCATTCATTGATTACACCCCAAAACAAAACCAAAACCATCTTATTCCCTAGGCAGGCGCCGAGTTACTTCATGTCGCCAGTCGGCTCCACTCTCGCGGAATCTCGCCATCTATCGTGACACACTCACAGACAGGCCCCAGTGCACCTCTTAAAGCTCACCAGAAATATCAAAATTGTTCCGCGCCTTGAAACCTCTCTATACAGGCCCTATACACAAAATTACCTATTTACCATCAATGGTGCTTTTTTGGAGTTAACGAATGTTTTTTCCTACTAATATTCGGGGCTTACACATTGACATGACGAGACCTTTGGGGAAATATTGACAATGCGTTAATCGACATCTTCGCAGTCCTTCAATGTTTCTTCCGCCATCAGGGGTGATACCAGGTCATACTGAACTTCTCTTGCATTGCCAATTCTGCTGATAGACCCTTAAGACGACGACGTGTTGCTACACATGTGCGTCACGTAAGCATAAACGAGACACCACAATGCTAAGTAGGCAGAGCTGGATAAACATCCTCGTTTTGCACAGTGTTTGCCCATGTAGTGTTAAATCGTCGATGGTCTAGACATTATACATTCCATAAGAGGTTCCCACTTAAACGATGCTTACTAATGATACAAGACGAGATATAAAAACGACCGTACTCAGCTGAAGCCCGCTCGCATACTCGACTGTTTATCAATATATACCTAGTCTACTGTCATTGCCAGATAACGAATTGCTAGCGAGGTGTCAACCCGGACAGACCAGAGTGCAACAAAACGACCAAAATACTCACTGACATGAGGCATCTTCTGGTGAGCGTTCATGAACATGAATTTTCTTCATTGTTTATTTTATACACTGCCTTATTATTATCTTATAGCCAAGGATGCCATACAATTATAATCATACACTCAGTTTGGCATACCGATGAATGTACCGTCTAAATGGTGGCTGGTATACACGCTAGGGATAGAAATAAATCACGTGTAGAGAAATGGAACAAAATCTGTCGTGGACTCACTAAGTCTGGTGAAATGCCCTCTGAAAAATGTTAGTTCTCTTAATTTGTCATCGGTCCTGTTGGAAGTAAAACAACTATATAAATACAACGGAAACTTCTGACCGTAGAATCAAATCCTCAGGAAAAACGCATTAAAAGTAGTCCTTGGCATACGTGTGTTTTTCAACAAAAGGTGACGCGCTTTACAGGAAACGTCAAGCCTATTGCAATAACTGCGCGAAGTCTATTCGTTCACTTACATTTAATGCAGTCTTGTGTCTAGCGCTCACTTAAACAACGTTGCAGTCAGTATTTTTTTTACGACGAACATTTTTCATTTGTCTTTCACTCAGACAAACTTGATCCTGTCAACGTCTCCAAACCTGACCCAAATTTGCCTCTCTTCCAAAACTCAGGCCCTCGTCCTGCCATTACCAGCGCGTGCGCACGCGCGGTGTATGTGTGCGCGTGCCTGTGTGTGTGTGCGTGCGCATGAGCGTGCGCGTGCGCGTGCGTGTGCGCGTGTGTGTTTAGATGCACGGTCAACTTTAAGGGCTCAAGATACTGAAAGAGTGACACGAAAAACATGTTTTACATACTGCTGCAGTTTACTGTTATGATGCTCGAATGTTCAATAAACATTAGAGTAACACAATATAATTATTGTTCACGAAACAACAATTTGATGACGTAGCCGAAACATGACTGTCAGTCAAGGAACATCAACAGGATGCGTGCTGTAGGCGAAGTCACAATTAAGTGGATCATTGTAGTAAAACAGAAATAGCAACAATTTTGCATAAAAGCCAGTTTTCAGATGGACATATAGCACAAAAAGGTTATTTCCAGTGGTAGCTAATGATATTTATTATGTAGGTTATGTTAGTATTTATGTTATACCATCCTAAATGGATTTTAACGATTTAAACACCGCACTCATTTGTTCTTCCTTCATATACAAAATAATTTTTTTAAAAACTAACACCGACCAATGACTGCTACAACATTATCCATTGTATTAACTATGTAATTTGGCTGTTTTCGCTTAAAGGCCCAATTACACATGTCGACAGCAACGGCAAAACCTCGACGGCAAAGCGGCAAACCGCGAGCAGAGCCTAGTACACAGAGCGCGGTAATCCTCGACGGGATATGCAAATTGGTCATGTGAGAAGTTTGTGGACGCTATAAAATTTTAGTTTTTATAATCGGGATGGGACGGAGCACATAACAATTCAACATTTAGGATTTTATTAGGGTTCTCAACAGACAGTCGCACGCGAATCCGTTAGGATTTTATCTTGCATCCACGTAACTACGTATTGTTCACATATTTTGTTATGTTGGAATAACATTATACAAAATGGTGTTCCTTCTGCAAAGAATTGAGTGCTGAGCTCCTAATTAAACATGATATTCACTGGATTACTTACCTTTCCTAACAATCAAACCAAATTATATAAATTTAAACAAAAATGCAAAAGAATGAATCTGCAATTATTATTTGTGTTCACATCGCTATATTGGAACATGTGCAATTTGATGTCACACAAAAACATCAGCGCTGATTGGTCAACGAGTAAATTTTGCGGGAGGCAATTTCTAGAAAATCGCTTTTGTTTCGATTCTCGACGGTTTGCCGTCAAGCAGTTTTGCCGTGGAGCGGTTTGCTGCCGTGTGGGTACTAAAGCTCTGCATTGGGCGGGTTTTGGCCCGCTGCCCGCGGGTTGGATTTTTAAATTTGTTGCTGCGCGGTGCGGGTTAAGTTTCAATTTGTGCGGGGCGGGGCGGGTTGTGGGCCAGGTCACTGCGGGGCGGGGCGGTCTGCGAGCTAGTCATTTCTACATGCGGGCTATTGCGGGGTGGCTTTTGTAACTCATTTTGTTCGTCGACTGCAGCCTTAAGTGAACGATATGGTTAAAGACTATCAAATAGCTATATTTAGCGGGATGCGGGTCAAATTACATAGTTGCGGGGCGGGTGCGGGCTCAGAATGCCAGCCCGCGTAGGGTCTTAGTGTGTATTAGGTTCTGTACGGGTTGTTCCAATTAGAGCTATTTTTATTTTGCCGTTTGCCGTCGAGTTTTGCTGTTGCCGTCGACATGTGTAGTAAGCCCTTCAAGGTGGCAATATTTTAACATCTTTATATATATACAATTGTAATTGTGTATGTGTGTGTGTGTGTGTGTGTGTGTGTGTGTGTGTGTGTGTGTGTGTGTGTGTGTATATATACACCTATATATATATAAAGCGCACTCAAAACTGAGTGCGCTTATCAGTGCTATATATATATATAGCACTGATAAGCGCACTCAGTTTTGTAAGTGTGCCTATCGGCATACAATTGGGTAAACTATGGGAAAACTCTGGGAGATCGTGCTTTTAAAGTTGCTGCACCGAAACTGTGGAACTCCCTTCCCAAAGATATTCGCAGCTGCAACAATGTCAGTGTTTTTAAGAGCAAACTGAAGACTCACTATTTTTGAATTGCATACAATTAACTTATTAATTTTATTAATTTAAATACTTTTACACTTGTTAGATAATTATATAAAATATGTTCGATGTTTCTATTGAAATGATTAATTTTATAATTTTATAATTTTACCTTTTTATATCAATATTTGTATTATGTTGAACGCTTGTGTTGTTTTAACTTTCTACTAGGCCATTTATTAGTCTGTACAGCACCATAGAATATTATTGTATAAATGTGGTGTTATAGAAATCAATAAACATTTACATTTAACTAAGCGTATTTGTGAGTGCGTATCGCATTGTTACACCAACTGTAGTTATTGTTTTCCATATACTTTAATACTTGTACGACTCGACAATTGCTTCCCTCGATTTTTTTTTAATTAATCTATTTCGCCGTAGGACCCGCATTTGTGATCACAATGTGTTTACTGTATCCCGTAAGATTTCTTATTCCTTTATAATATTTTTACATTAATTATTAAATTATACAGTTTTGTTTTTTCTCTGAATTATTATTATCACTGTAGTTCGTTATTATTATTATTCTGCGTATCTCTCCAGATTCTGGTGGTGGTGGCGTTGACCGTCAGTTTGAGCGAGGCGTGGATATCCGAGCTACACGAGGCGAGGTGTGTGAAGGAATGCATGGACAAATGGACGAGGTGCATGCAAGAAAACAAGACAAAGTCAAACTTCTTCAGAGCATTCCACCGGAATGGCTGCAAGTCGAGACAAATACGCTGCGTGGATGAATGTTGACGTCTGTACGACGTGACACGTACGGCAGTGAAGAAGACTATAATACACGCACGAGTGCATACACACGCACTAAGCATTTATGCAAGTGTGCAGACGTCGTATGTTCAAACATGACTCTGACCCTGACGTAATACGTTGGAGTGTGCTGCTACAAGGGGGTTCGACTGACTAATACCTTTCGCGGTTATCGACACGTACGTGAGAGTGTCTAATGAAGGTCAACAACATTCACTTCAATAGAATTTCAGATACTTTTATTTCGGTAATGTCTCAGTCGCTGCCTGGCACTGTCGATGTTTACACTTCAGTGTCGAGTTGTTACGGTTTACACACGTAAGTGTCGAGTTGTAGTGGTTTATGCAATTCTGTTAAGACTTGTTGTGATTTGTGCACTTCAGGACAGACAGGCCATACAAGCATTATAAATCATCCGAAACATGTGTTTATCTAATCATACTAATGCCTTCCGATGTCTGCCACTGTGCCACCTACTGTCATCTGCCCGTCCACGCTTACATTTTGAGATCTTTTGCAACAATGGCGAAGGAAAAACGTTGATGTCGTTATTTACTTGGTGTAGTATATTTGAAGACGTGATACAGTAGTAGTAACCTTCCGGTGGCTAAACATAACATTTTCAATTGTAATTCAGAGTATGTGCTAACACTGCTGGACCTCCTTGTAACAGTTAGGACATGCATATCACAACGTCTACACACAGACACACGCACACGCGCACACGCATACACACACGCACACGCACACACATCACGCACACACATCACACACATTTTTATGAATGCAAACGGATCATATCATGCGTCAGTTGTGCAGAACAAAAATTAAGCAAAACAATTTTGTTATGCATACATGAAGTACGCATTTAGAGACACACACACACACACACACACACACACACACACACACACACACACACACACACACACACACACACACACACACACACACACACACACACACACACACACACACACACACACACACACACACACACACACACACACACACACACACACACACACACACACACACACACACACACACACACACACACACACACACACACACACACACACACACACACACACACACACACACACACACACACCACACACCACACACCACACACCACACACACCACACACACCACACACACACGCATGCGCACGCGCACGCACGCACACACACGCACACACAAACACGCACGCACACGCACGCGCGCGCGCGCACACACACACACACTGCAAAACCTTTTTGCTAGAATCATTAATGGACGAATGGCGAGTTGGTATAAACAACTGATATGATGGGCAACGTTATTGTTGTTTACAAAAATGTTTCACCATGTGGATCGGTAAAATGTTTCACCATGTATGATTTTATCGGATACCTCTAAATGGCAATAAAAGAGTGAAATTGATCTGAACTATCTATATTGGACCCCAACTAGCACACGGGGTATCTAGTAATCACGTTTGTGCAGATTTACAACGCGTTTTAGGTTTTCATAACATATTATAATCATAAATTTCAATAATAAGTAATTAATAATCGTTTGGAAGTGTTTCATTCAGAGCACAAATATACACTCTCTTGACGCTCACCAAAAAAAAAATTCACAAAACATTGGGGGCTAAGCCTCCATTCTAAATATTGGGGACCAGCCACGTTCCGAAGTTTATATGCTGGTACGAGCAATGTACATTCAGGACGTGTACATTCTCCTAATAAACTATAAAAAATAGTCTAACACCGAGTGACCGAACAGAGATATAGAAATTTATTCGCCTTCGGTGATAGTTGAGTTGACAAACATCCGGAATAAAAATAGACACTCAATCGTCATTCGTGGCATATCTTCTGCGTAGAACGATTTTGTCACCAACGCAATCACTATGTCAATATGAACGTCTTTCAGTGGTCAAAACGTCATTGTCTCGCTTTATTGCAGACGTTGGTTGGAATGCGGTAATTGTTTATCTTTTGGCTGTAACGGAGATAAAATGACTAGTGTGTAAAACTGGAAAGTGTAGTAAAGTGGAAACTCGTGTTAATTTTTCTAAAATGTGCTCTTCTAAATAGTGTAGTTTTAATCGCTACGTGGCGAAAGGGTTCAGTGATAGGTTTTTTGCGGCGGGGTAGCGTAGTAATGTTAAAATCTGATTCTCAATCGAGATACTCCCGGTTCGAATCCTCTCGTTGCTGTTTCGATCCCTGTGTAAGTTAGTTCACTCCACATTGCTCCAGTTCATTCAGCTGTATGGATAAACACATGGCTAGAGATTAAGGCGGATAACTTTGTACAAACAGTCTTCGTGTAGTAACTGCAGCGTGACTAAATGCATCCCAGATCGAGATGATATTCTATTGAATAGGTCTACCACTTAAATATTTCAGCAGTTGAGAAAAGGCATAATCCACCAACAAACAACAGCATATAAATAATGTTTAAGGCACCGCACAACGAGATGTGTGCAGCTGTGTCCTGATAGCTTGGAGTACGATATAGGTTAGTGCCGGACGTGTAGAGACGGTAAACAGTTAGAAACAAATTATGGTTTCAACAGCTGGAAGACGCTTTCAGTATGCAGGGTATAACGTCGTAAATCAACGAGTTTGCGGCACTTACTATCCTGCTGTCAGAAGAAGAGGCGTTCGTGATCCGCGATCTCACAATGATGGGAGATGAACGTCCGGAAAACGTTTTCGATGCGGCGAAAATTATCTTCATTGATTGCTACGAGCTAACCGCCCACCAGAGACTGACACGAGCAATGTCCATGAGAGGCATCGCTGCGGACGAGAAACCATCTCAGTGGATGGCTCGGTTCCGTCAAATCGGCGGTAGCTGGGACCGAGAAGACATAGAACGTTGGGCTCTTCTCCGTCGCCTGCCGCCATCGCTGCGGACGAGTCTTGAGCTTTCCCCACCGCAACTCTCCATGGGAGACCTCCTGCCAGCCCTCCTATAAAGGACGGTGATCGCTGTGCGGAGCTCAACGACGACGAATATGCTCGGCTGTGGAGATATATTCCTGAAGTCCCTAGTATGAGAAATTTTATTTGTCATGACTACGGCTCTCCACATTGCGACGGAGGGTTCACTGGTTTATACGCCATGCCGGAAAATTCATGGCAAGAAGAAAGCGCAAGTTGAGGAACAATTCAGACAATGGGAGAGAGAGAGAGAGAGAGAGAGAGAGAGAGAGAGAGGAGATCACCGAGAAGTGTGAATCTGGTTCGTTTGACATCATTTGGGAAGATAGCACCTCTTACTGAACTCAAGGACATCTCCCGACAAAAGGAATTTGAGGACTCTTGGCTTCAGGTACACGCGTTTGCTGCGTCCAAAGAAGCGATCGCAAACGCATCCCTTCTCAACTTCTTAGCCACCGACAGAGAACTACTCCGAGTGTCCTAGCTGTAGATAAATTCCGCTCCTATCTAGAAGGTCAACTGATCATCGTTAGGACGGATCACCAGCCTCTCGTATTTGCCTTGACCAAAAAAACAGATACGGCTTTCCCAATCCCAAGACGCCATAGGTTCAAAATAGCACAATTTGTCGACCAACTCCACTATATGAATGCAGCTTTCATCGCGACAGTGCATCTGCAACGGTATTTCTGTTGCTCTTCATATAGTGGAGTTGGTCGACAAAGCACAATTTGTCGACCAACTCCACTATATGAAGAGCCAGAGAAATACCGTTGCAGGTGCACTGTCGCGATGAAAGCTGCATTCATATAGTGGAGTTGGTCGACAAAGCACAATGTGTCGACCAACTCCACTATATGAAGAGCAAGAGAAATACCGTTGCCGGCACCGAGAGAGTTTCGCGTTGCTCAGAAGGACGATAGGGCATTACAATGGATCAAGCATCACAGCACCTCGTCGTCAAGATTCAAGCAGGATTTCATTGAGTGTGTAAACAAAACACTTGTTTGGGCAGACACCGGCGTCCCGCCGGCACGCGTCCTCGTTCCGACTGCTTTGCAAAGTGTCGTGTTCGACAATCTCCACGGTCTGGCACACCCAGGTGTAAAGGCCGGCATAGCTCTTGTCAAACGTTCATACTGGTGACAAGGCATGGGGAAGGATGTTGCAAATGGATCAAATTGTACGTAGCATGTCATAAAGAGAAAGTCCAGGTGCAAACAAAAACACCGTTTGAACAATTGCCAGCACCGACCAGGCGATCCAGTCATATCCACGTAGATCTCCTCGGCCCACTGAACCTATTGTGTGAAGAAAGGAACACGTCGCTCACTGTAATCGACAATGGACAGCTTGGCCAGAAACGTTTCCAATGACAATGCACGGAGAGGCGGCGAACGCAAAAGCTTGTGCAAGTGTTGGTAAGTCAATGGATCGCCAGATGGGGCGTGCCCGACATCATTACGACAAACCGGGTATCGCAGTTCGTCTTTGACTTGTAAGTTTGCCGATCAATTGAAATTACCCGCGACCCAACAACCAGCTACCACCCACAACATAACGGACAGGTCGAGCGGATGCATCGCTACGCGCTCGGCTGCTTGGCAAGGCAAACTGGGTTGCCGAGTTATCTTGGGTGATGCTCGGGTTAAGTGCGGCGGCAAATCTGGACACGGGTGTCTCGCCATCCGTGATAATAACTGGACAACAGCCGGCGTTGCCGGGCCAGTTGGTCGTTCAGCGAGCCAACATCAACAATGCCTCAGTATTCGGCAGATAGTTAGCATAGGCCATGGCGGCCCAACATTTCACAGAGAACCCGTGGCATGGGAAGGCCAAAAAGGATCACATGTGCCACAGGACCTTTGAGCCACAAAGAAAGTGCTCGTTCGTGTGGAAAAAGTCCAGCCTTCACTCCAACCGAAGTATACGGGTCCCTTTCGGGTTGTACGGCGTTGGGGCAAGTGTTTTCAAATACTCTTCGAAGACAGAGATGACAATGTATCAGTCGACAGACTACGTCCGTTTTACGAGATGAACACCAGTTGTCAGATATGTCATGTTGTTGACATGCCAGACAATCGTGATATTGTAAATGCGGTGAAAACTAACAAAGAATCCGAGAGTGAAGAATCGGGTGGTCGTTCGTTTTATGTGGCGAGGTAGCGTAGTGATTAGACAATCTGACTCTCAGTCTAGATACTCCCGGTTCGAATTCTCTCGTTGCTGTTTCGAACGTTGGGTAAGTTCGTTCACTCCACATTGCTCCAGTTCATTCAGCTGTATGGAGAAACACCTAGCTATAGATTATGGCTGATAACTTTGCACGAATAGTCTCCGTGTCGTCATTGTAGGGTGGCTAGATGCATCCCAGATCGAGATGATATTCTATTGAATATGTCTACCAGGTAAGTATTTCAGCTGGCATAATCCACCAACAAACAACAACTTATAACTAAGCCACCGCGCAACAAGATGTGTGCAGCTGCTTGGAGTACGATATAGGTTAGTGGAGGACGTGTAGAGACGATAAACAGTTAGAAACAAATAAACAGTTGTGGAGGATTACGATAAGGAGACAAAGGAGAATAAACCTTCTAGCTCAAAGCACGTGTTTATCCTTTCATTGCTACAACCGTGTTTCCCACTGATAAAATAGCAGAAGCTATAGACGTACGTTGCTGATAAAGGAATTATCGCTGATAACACTTGCACAGACCATTCGTGGTGGGTGATAACACGGTCGCGCCTGTCACTTGCTCTCTCGTGTCGCCATATTTCTTTCTTTCACTGCAATGGCTTACACGTTGTGGATTTGGCCAGGTAGGTTTCTACTTATTTGATCTGCGTTAAGCAACTTGGCTCATTGTATGTATGCATGCATGTATGTATATGTATGCCCGTGTATGTGCGTATGTATGTAGATATATATGTGCATGTATGAATGTATGCATATATATATATATATGTATAATATATATATATATATATACATATATGTGTGTGTATGCATGTATGTATGAATATATGTATCTATGTGTGTATGTGTGTGCGTGTGTGTGCGTGTATGCAAGTATTTGTGAATGTACTTACGTAAGTATGGCGTATGTAAGTATGAATGTGTGTATGTATGTACGTTTATATATGTATGTGTGTATGTATGTGTATATGTATGTGTGTGTGTATGTATGTATGTATGTATGAATGATGTATCTCTCTATATATGTATCTATGTATGTATATATGTATGTGTGTAAGTATATGTGTGCGTGTGTGCGTGTGTGCGTGTGTGCGTGTGTGCGTGTGTGCGTGTGTGCGTGTGTGCGTGTGTGCGTGTATGTGTGTGCATGTGTGTGCATGTGTGTGCGTGTGTGCGTATGTGCGTTTGTGCTTATGTGCGTATGTACGTAGGTATGTGTGCATATATGTATGTATGTATATACGTACACATGCACACACATTCGTATGTATGATTTGTACTCGGCTCAAACATGAATTTAATCACTCGTCCTCTACCCGTAATTATAGTAGTATAATTTTGTTAACCTAATTACAGGCGTTCTGGTTTGGACGAGCATCTGTTGTATATCACACTGCGCAAGATGGACGCCACCACGACAGCAGAAAATATACAGAGGAGGTGTGTGCCTGTAGTAGTAAAGATGGACTGTCAGTCGAGATGATTGGGGTTTCAGTATACCAGTAACTAAGTTTATTCTTAATGGAATTGACCAATGTATTGTAGTTGGGACACGTGCAGCATACATATGCGCACGAAATTGTAATTATTATTACGATTACTTGAGTATGGTTCCGGCACCAACTTTGCTTAACTCACTCCCTGTCAGTGTTATGTCAATAGAAATATCGTCTAAAAACCTATCTTATTAATATTGCATATCCTCCTTAACTTCTTAGCAATTCCATGCATATGTTGACGACTTTTGCTTTGTACATGCTTATGATAATATAACGCTTAATCGTTTGGTTTTGTCGCGCCACTGAGCTCGCATTGTTCGAGGATATTGGCGTTAAAGAAGTCATTTTATTATTACTATTATTATGATTATTAAAAAAACGAAACCGAGTAACTGAGTACGAGTACAATTACTGTACACATACCAATAGCTTCAGCCGATTACGATTACTGAGTACGATTACGTCATCTCTGATGTCATCACGTGGGATGCTTCAGGAGAACCGACCACTATCATGACACCGGGAGACCACGCCTACAATCACGCTTGGTATGCCGTTGAAGACCGAACATCGTTCGTGTTCGAAGTGAAAAGTTGCGGCAACGCATTTGTGGCATTGTCGACATACATGGTGAGATAACGAAGTACTTCGTAAGTCAACATGTACGGTTGAAGGAACATTTATCTGCATCCAGATTTGTCAGAACTCAAATATCATTACGGTAAAGCAGTCTGAAGTCCAAGTCACACTGAACGTGATTACGATATGTGATTAATTCAACAAAAGGTCGTGTCGTGCAGTTATGCCACATTGAATCAGACTGGTAAACGATATCCTACATACAAAATTACAACCAAACACGACCGTTTAAATTGGCTGGCAACAGTGCCAATTTGTAGAATATTTGTGTAATTGTGAATAGAATGTACAGCAAATAAAATGTTAATATTATGATTACAGAAAAAAGAAATACAACATAGAAATTCACTATGCACTGTAATAGCAAGAATATAATAATTAAAATATAAAAAGTAGTATCCAAACATATATATATATATATGTTTGGATACTACTTTTTGCTACTGTGGCATCAGTATATATATAAATATACATATATATATATATAGATATATATATATATATATATATATATATATATATACTGGTGCCACAGTAGCAAAATACTAGTTTTATCTTAAGAATATTTTACACTGGTGCTTTAACATGTATTGTGGGAACAACAAAGGCAATCGCTACATTACATGGTGGGATACTGTTTTGACTACAAAACCTATACTTGTACCCACAGAAAGCTCTAAATTACTCAATATGACCAGGCGTAATACATGGAAAGGTGATATTCATGCTGGCGGCCATCTTAAATTTGTCATCCTATTTATATATTTTTTCAAATAAACGGATACTTTGAGGATATCAAATAAACATATTAATACAGTGAACGCTAGGCAATTCTGTT
Organism: Escarpia spicata; assembly: GCA_963995525.1. Lineage (NCBI taxonomy): Eukaryota > Metazoa > Annelida > Polychaeta > Sabellida > Siboglinidae > Escarpia > Escarpia spicata. The sequence goes on from OZ023212.1 coordinate 3,102,026, forward strand.
TTAGTACCGCCATTTTGAAATTCAAGATGGCGGCCCTCAACTACCTTTTACATGTATATAAATATACAAAGATTAATATATTGTCATTGTTATGGGTTCCAGATACCATTATAAACAATAACACTAAGGAATTATTAAAAATAATATTTTAATGAAAAATAACCGCAATTTGTATGGTTTGCGGGCATCTTGAATTTGGTAGACTTACCCTGCTAGAAAATTGCCACCCTAATTTGTTTAAACCTTTATAACATAAACATTCATAATCAAGCGAAAATTTGCTTTTAACAAACATTCTGCACGAAATTACACAAGGGCCTATACCATATTGTATGTCTGATACCAAGGCAGCAGTATATTATATTAATCTGTATGTTACAGTCATCGTTTTGGGGGATATTATTTATTGTATTAGTAAAGCCTTTGGGTGCATTTCTTTGTCTCTTTGGTCTAGATGATAAGTTTTTATTAGCAGTGAACATGTCTTTAGAATATTCCGGAACGGTTCCTTTTTGATGTCTGTAGAAAAATGTTATGCATGACAGTTTAAAGAGGTCGTCTGCTTTTAATAGTTATAATTCTGTATGTAGGAATGTACTGTGTGAATTGTATTTACTGTTTGATATGGATGTAATTGCTTGTTTTGTAGTTTGTTTATTCGTTTGTCTATTTTACTGCCCTTTGACAGTATGCCATAGTTGGGATGTGACATAAATAGTGAAGAATATATAATATTTAGGATGCTTTTAATCTGGCGACAATTCCACATATCCTTGATAATTTGTTGGCTATGAAGTTTTGAAGAGGAGACAATGTTAAGGTGGAGTCTATTATGACACCACGAAATTTTAATTGTGTCAACTGTTTAATCGGTATGTTATTTATTTTAATATTATGTACTTCTTGGTTCTTTAATTTTCTGTTTGTGGTGAAAGATCATCATCTTTGTTTTTGTAGCAATCAGTGACAGTTTATTAACTGCTAACCAGTCTGTTATTATAGTTAATTCTGAATGTATGGTGTTGATGGATGTATCCAATTCATTTATTTGATCATCTGTGAATGTGTTTAGTGTGCTCAGCTGTAACATGGCCTAGTACCTAGGCCTCTTAGCAAAAGTAGTTGACTTGCGTCCTGTACGCTAACTCAGAGTACGCAATTATTACATCAACAATTCTCACTTCCGGTTTGCATTTAGGAATGGACAACCGACTACACGTTAGAAATAGGCCTGGGCGTTCAAGATAACAACCGGACCGCCTTTGGATATACCTACGAAGTTGGTGAAATAGCAGGCGTACACACTGCAGGGATTCTCCACTGCAACGAGTATCGCGCCTTCTGGATACGATGGGGAGCCGGGAGGTCTGTGGAGGTGGGGAGTGGGCCGATTGTTGGACAACAACTAATCACGCACGCGCAGAACGTGACGCCGCCATTTGTAAACGCCGTTGGCATCAGCAGCGGCTACTCCAGTTGCGCCACCTGGCGAATACGAGAGAATGCAGGTATCGCAATAGTGCTACTGTTCTTTAATATCTTATTATTGTGATTGAAAAATGTATTATTTTGTGAATAATTACTGGATGAAAAAATCCACCCGTGGAACAGTTAAAAACACGAAAATGCATGTTGCTATAGAATTCCCGTTTTAAACACTGCCTGATAGTAAACGTATTACAGAAAAAATATGACTAAAACATGGCGTATAATTCAATTTATTTATATATACTTTGAGATGGATAAGTTTAAAAACTTTTATTAATTTTTATTAATTTTTATTATACGAAAACCAAGTTTGCCTAACATACACTGTGTATTCTCATTATATTATCTATCAACCAACTGTATTGTGCGGCATTGAACAAGAAACCAAGCGGTATGACAGAGATTAGCTATAGTAACCTCTGTCGATGTACAACTCAGTAGGTCTGCTGTCACGCTGTCAGCACGGCTGTGACGTAGGTTTTAACTTTTGTAACTGTTCTTGCTGTACACATGTTTACATCTTTCATCAATAATGAACTAGTGTTATATTCGATGACAATTAGCTAAGTAGTATGCGACTGTACATGCTAAAGCATTGATACAACCATATTCCACAGGCGACGTTCTGGTCGTGGACACCCCAGATCAGGACCGATTTGAAAGTATGTGGAAGTCAGTTGTCGACCGTCAGTTCTTCACCTTCTCCGTGACCGCGTGCGCTGATGCCCACTTAATACTGACGGAGACTCAAGGACGCACGGACGAACACATCTACGAGTTCGTGATCGGAGGCTGGAAGAACACTCGCTCGGTGATGCGTACTAACATCAAGGGCGGAGGCAGGACCGTGATGGCATCGAGGCTAACGACAGACATCCTCAAATGTGATGAGATGGTTACCTTCTGGGTCAGCTGGGTGAACGGGGAAATCGAAGTAAGGTTTCATTTTAGGATTTGATATCGTTTTTCTCATCATATTAGATCAGCTTTCGATATGATATATGGTGTGACATGCATTGCCTGTATGTGTGTGTGTGTGTGTGTGCGTGTGCGTGCGTGGGTGCGTGCGTGCGTGGGTGCGTGCGTGCGGGCGGGCGGGCGCGCAAGTGGGTGTGCTTGCGCGTGTGTGCAGCCGTGCGGGAGTGGTGTGTCTATGTGCGAGTGCGTGCGTGTGTTTGTGCGTCTTTGGGTGCGGTGTGTGTACGTAAAACTGTATATCCATGTTGCCACTACAGGTCAAACAATAATGTACCACCAAGCCTATGAAAGAAGACCAAGAAGAAGAATAAGTATCTTCTAATATATATATATATATATATATATAATTATATATATATATATATAATTATATATGTATGTTCATGTTCTATATAGCTCGGCTACGGAGAAATTCATGGTCACGACAACATTTTATCGTGGAAAAGTGTGGTGCCTTTTGAAGTGCGTTACCTGGCAATAGCAACGGCTTCTGGAAACACCGGCAACTGGCTGATTGAAGACGATCTAGGTAAAGGCACAAACAGAGTATTTAAAATAACATTCACTCCGGTCTTTATCTTCGTCGTTGCTGTTAACATCTTCATCATGTTCATATCAATATTAGTCGATATCGCCGTCATTATCATTATATGCCAATAAGTTGATATGGCTACACACACAATCATACCGCACACAATTATTATCATCACCGCCGCCGCCATCACCACCACCACCACCTCCACCACCACCACCACCACCAACACCACCACCACCACCACCACCACCTCCACCACCACAACCACCACCACCACCACCACCACCACCACCACTACCACCACCACCACCACCACCACCATCATCATCATGACAATCATCGGGTTGTTGCAGGCGTATGAGAATATAACCCTCCGTCTCAACGATGCGCCTTCAAACAGTTATATTTGTTCTATATCCGCTGCTAGACCATCGATGATTATAATTCTTAGCCGACCTCTGAAACGTACCCCTTAAATTAGGTATTGAAATTTCCTCTTTTGTTATTAGGTGTTTTAGTGTTTTCTCGTTCATCACAAGGCCTATTATTTCGTCTTGATACTTGGTCTTCTGGAATCGAGGAACGGAATCGAGGCCAGCCTCACCCCTGACGACAGGGAATTAAGAGGAGGACAATAACATGGTCTTTGTGTTAGAGTTTAGTATTGTAATATTTTCATAATTACGTTTCTATTTTTCTCATGATACCCGGACTATTCGTCACAATAACCACAGTTATGCCGCTTCTGAGGGTTTTTGCGATTGATTTGTAACTGCCCACGATTCACAGCTGTACTGGTTATTGATATGGGGACATTACGTGAAAAGCGTAAAAGTGTTAATAATAAAATAGTCACCTCGAAATGCAATAGGCCTATTGTCATCTGGTCAACGCGGCTATTTTATAGAGAGCGTCAACTACATCCTCACTCCTGGAGCTGTGCCAACAGCAGACACGAAGACCAAATACGGGATGGCGGTGATTGACAGTCCGAAGAAAGACTTCTTTAAGTTCGGCGTGAGAGCCTGCAGTGATGCATCCGTTCTGATATCCAACACGGAGGTAAACATCATCGCGGAACGTATCTGGAGAGTCGTGTAACTAGTAATGTAATATATTCCATTGAATATAAGGAACGTTGTTGTGTATCTATGTGAGCAGGTTCATATCATTGGATGGTTTCAATTGTTTGTCTTTTTATGTATTATGCAGCCAATTTAGCATTTTGCCTGTAAAGTTTTGTTCGGTTTTAGCGAACGTCTGCAGGCAACTACCGTTATAAAGGTACCTTTTCTGTGAAATGCTTAAAGGAAACAACCGGCTCTTGTGTATCATCGTGTATTTAATTAAAAGTACGAAACCTGATCGATGTCATCGTAACATACTGTTATGTCAGAGTTACAATACAGTGACTTGACTTGGTTTGACGTATATTCTTATGTGTTGCCCGCCCAACTGTATTTTAATAAATAAATTAATTAATAATGTTTACATATAATTATGCCGCTATGTGTTTACATTGTCAACACCGTCGTTCACCATTATTATTATCCAATGCAACATTAGATTCCAGACGAAACGTTCACATTAAGCTGACAACTTCCAATTATACGAGTAGAATGTGATTGATTAAAACTCGTTAGGGCATCTAAGATGTTCATAATTATATATATATATATATATATATATATATGCTGTATGTCATGTAGGTATATGAAAAAGGTGGAGCTAACGGAAGATAATGTTAATGTGTGTCTGATGATTTATGTAGAACTTATTACACATTTGTACAAACCAGCTGGCGTGTAATTTCCGCGAAATTATTCTACAACGAGACGAAAGGGAAATTTAATTGAGGAAGGTGCGATTTGTTTCTGCTTGGTAGTCACTGGGTGACGGGAAGGCCGTGGAACTGGTGCTAGGAGCGGAGTCCAACACCCGGTCCGGACTGCGACGTTTGGGAGAGAAGGAATGGCTGAGCACGGTGGCCACGAAAGGCATCCTCGACTGCCGGGAGACGAGAACGTTCTGGGTCGGATGGCACCATCAAATACTCATGTAAGATATCGACGTTAATCCAGGCGGCAACGTTTATTACATGTGTTACACAACAGCATATGTTACATATGTTACACAACAGCATATGTTACATATGATACACAACAGCATATGTTACATACGTTACACAACAGCATATGTTACATATGTTACACAACAACATATGTTACATATGTTACACAACAGCATATGTTACATATGTTACACACCAGCATATGTTACATATGTTACACAAAAGCAAACGTTACATATGTTACACAGCAGCATATGTTACATATTTTACACAACAGCATATGTTACATATATTACACAACAGCACATGTTACATATGTTACACAACATATTTACACATGCACAGGTAGTTCATACTGGTTGGTTACGTGAAGTCATGTTAATAACGTACTGGTGTGTCGTCATTAATATTTAATGCTTTTGTGTAAGCGGTCGCACGAGATCACTAACACATGTTTTAATGTATACGTGCACGTTATGTTTGCATTAGGAGAAACAATGTTATGTTATCATGTAGTGTTTATATGTATACACAAATCATCATCAGTAGAATGTTTTAGCGCAATGATAAAACATGTAATCCGGAAACATACCAACCAACTCTGTGTCATTACTATGTGTCCATTTGCCATCAGAGTTGGGACAGGACTTATCTACGGGGATAACATAGTGATGTACGTGGAACTCGACTCAGACTTCGACGTGGTCGCACTGGGTGTGGCGACCGTCAGCGTGAAAGGTGTATGGCGATTTCGGGAAAATGTTGGCAAGTACTCATAGCGTATACAACATAAATTATAGAGTATTCTATTCTATTTGAACCAGGAGGGTAATCTGACCGCAGCACTGCTCTTTTTAATGTATACGTAGGATCACTCTATATAAACATAGGGGGATAGAGGGGGCATGGGCGCACGTGCTCCCTTTGACCTTTGGAGTTTGGCGTACAACTTGTTGAATGGGCCCCCATTACCGTGTCCCCTAGATCTTTGGAATGTGCCCCCATTTAGGTTACAATAAGCTGAAGTTACGGCGACGCGTCGGACAAAAAATGTCAGCAGCACCCCTCCTCCTCGTTTTCCGATGTCATCAGTCGAGCCAGCCGAGACAGCGGAGTCGTGCTGGAGGTCCGGCTCAGACCACCGAATATGAATTTGCGTCGGCCGCCAGTGGAGGTTTTTGTCCCCCCCCCCAGACTACAGTCTGGAGGAGTGGAGCGCAGTAGCGCAGCAGTAACAGCTTCGGACTAACGACTGAGAGAACCCTGGTTCGAATCCTGTGCGGCAGTGTCGAACCTTGGGCAAGTTCATTTAGTCTACATTGCTTCAGTTCACTCAGCTGTATGAATGAGTACCTGGCTATAGACAGTGATGGTGGATATTTGTGTACGAATAGTCTTCGCGCATTAATTGCAGCGTGACTAAATGCTTCCCAGAGACGTCGAGATGGTGCTCGATTGAACAGATCTGCCAGGGAGTAAAGTATAAAGCGCTTTTAGCAGTCCTGAGGACTGGATACTGCGCTATATAAGAACTTACCTTTACTTTTTTATTTTTTATTCTCTGGATCCGCCCCTGATAGGTTCAACAGTGGGACATACAACCGCATTATCGCATGTGTGTAACTGTACATAATGTTTGCAAGCTTCCTTGCATGCATCATATTTGTTTTATAAACTATTAGTAGTTGAACTTTACATACAATGAAATGTATAAGGCATACATCCTTACACACACATACATATTGGTGTAAATGTATACACAAACATACAAATAAGCACCCCCATACTCAATGCTTAAATGTGTAAACAAGCAAGTACGCAGGTAGGCACACACGCACGCACGCACGCACGCACGCACGCACGCACGCACGCCCGCACATAATTGAGGTATTTAGACATGTGTGTAATGTATGTATTATGATTTCATTTATTTACAATATATTAAAACACATTTCTTCACACGCGTTCCTTTACAGGGGAGCGAATAACACTGAACACGCCGGCGGAGTTGGTTCATTATGTACACTTCTGGAAAACGAGAAAGCAAGACGACAGCTTTGTGTTCTCCGTAAAGTCATGCAGGTGAGTGTCTTTGTGTTCTCTGTGAAGGCTTGCAGGTGGGTGTATTTGTGTTCTCTGTGAAGGAATGTAGGTGGGTGTCTTTGTGTTCTCCGTAAAGTCATGCAGGTGGGTGTCTTTGTGTTCTTTGTAAAGTCATGCAAGTGGGTGTCTTTGTGTTCTCCGTAAATTCATGCAAGTGGATGTGTTTGTGTTCTATGTAAAGTCATGCAAGTGGTTGTCTTTGTGTTTTCCGTGAAATCATGCTGGTGGGTGTCTTTGTGTTCTCCGTGAAAGCATGCAGGTGGGTGTATTTGTGTTCTCTGTAAAGTTTTGCAAGTGGGTGTCTTTGTGTTCTCCGTGAAAACAAGCACGTGGGTGTCTTTGTGTTCTCTGTAAAGTCATGCAAGTGGGTGTCTTTGTGTTCTCCGTGAAGGCATGCATGTGGGTGTCTTTGTGTTCTCCGTAAAGTCATGCATGTGGGTGTCTTTGTGTTCTCCGTGAAGTCATGCATGTGGGTGTCTTTGTGTTCTCCGTAAAGTCATGCACGTGGGCGTCTTTGTGTTCTCCGTAAAGTCATGCAGGTGGATGTCTTTGTATTCTCCGTGAAGGCATGCAGGTGGATGTCTTTGTGTTCTCCGTAAAGTCATGCAGGTGGGTGAATTTGTGTTCTCCATAAAGTCATGCAGGTGGGTGTCTTTGTGTTCTCTGAAGGCATGCAGGTGGGTGTATTTGTGTTCTCCGTGAAGGAATGTAGGTGGGTGTCTTTGTGTTATCCGTGAAGGAATGTAGGTGGGTGTCTTTGTGTTATCCGTGAAGGAATGTAGGTGGGTGTTTTTGTGTACTCCGTGAAGGAATGTAGGTGGGTGTATTTGTGTTCTCCGTGAAGGCATTCGGGTGAGTATATTTATGTTCTCCGTGAAGGCATGCAGGTGGGTGACTTTGTGTTCTCCGTGAAGGAATGTTGGTGGGTGACTTTGTGTTCTCCGTGAAGGCATTCAGGTGGGTATATTTGTGTTCTCCGTGAAGGAATGTAGGTGGGTGACTTTATGTTCTCCGTGAAGGCATGCAGGGGGGTATATTTGTGTTCTCAGTGAAGGAATGTAGGTGGGTGTATTTGTGTTCTCCGTGAAGGAATGTAGGTGGGTGACTTTGTGTTCTCTGGGAAGGTATGTAGGTGGGTGTCATTCACAGTAACACTACAAATCAAAAATTTTTATTTACCGGAACGCGTTTGCATAAGAAAATATTATCACATCATTTTCGCAGACTAATTCGCATAATGTTTGCGAAATGCGAACGTTTGCCTAATCTTGTTATGGTAGTACGGTAGATAACGGTCCTATAGAGGTAAGTCGTGCACTTTCGGATATAATTTGTTTAAGATGACGTCTGCTTATTAACAAAAATGTGCACAATGTTCAGCTGTCACACCGTACTACAAGTTCTTGTCGTAAGAAACGTGCTCGTTTCCATAACTATGTGATTGATATGTGCAATTGATGTGACCCATACGTGACATAATTACTGAACTTTGAACTGTGTCGTAGTGATGCCCACGTGATGCTGTCACCCGTGGGTCTCGGCTATGACCCGACGGACGAGTACTATGACATCCTCATCAGCGGCAACAACAACACGCGCAGCGTCATTCAGGTTACACAATATTTTATGTTACCCATGCCGTGATGGCAAAACATTCAAAAATATTACGAATGCACGGTGATAATTACAGTTTAAAAAAAATAATCTTTGTTATTTCCAATTTCAGTTAGCGATGCTATTCAGCAAATGGTGTACCAACTAATTATACTCAAATACGTATCACTTGTTTCTATGATAATAAATAGGCTAAAGCCTTGAATCAACCTTTTAATTATATGTGCCCTCTCCATACTCACACACAAGCGAGCACGCACGCACGCACGTACGCGCGCGCGCACACACATGCACACATGCACACACGCACCCCCCCCCCCACACACACACACTGGCGTGAATGATAATATTTAATATAAGTACCGTTTTCTGCTTTGGTGCATGGTTGCGCCTGTGCGGCCGCACACGTGCAAGTACACGTGTAAATAATGTGTAAAATTCAACGTTACAGCGACGAAACTCACACGGAGTAGTCGAGCCTGTGAGCCGTTACGTTCACACGAACGGCCTCCTTCAGTGCGATTCCTTCGTCGACCTGTGGATCCACTGGGAAGACGGCATTATCCGGGTGGGAGAAGGCTCGACGGTCGGCGTGTCTCAGTTCATTTGGCATCCTCTCGAGAGCGCCTACCCCGTCAAAGCTGTGTCATTGTCTAGCGGGATGCGCAACCCTGCGCAGTGGCGGATGGATGAAGATAGCGGTGAGTACGTTTACTGGGGGCATCAGACGTTGTTACAGCAAGGGCTACTGGCATACATTATGCGAAAACAGGAATGTTTTAATGTTTATGCGGTTCGGTTTATGTGACAAGGAATGTCATCGGCCTACAACGCTAAAAGTACCTTATGGCATATGGATAAGGAATTAAATACCAACCCTATAGTCTTGATGGGCCTCTGAGTTTGGTTTCCAAGTATTTAGGCGCAAAAGAAGTTACCTTATTATTGTTGTTATTATTATTATTAGTAGTAGTAGTTGCAGTAATATTAATATTAGTCTTAGTATTAGCAGCAGTGTTAATATTAGTATTCATATTAGCAGTATTGTTTCGTTGCCCTTGACACGTTGAACGAATGAATGAAAGAAAGCAGATTCCCCCCAGAAAGTAAAATGAGACGAGGACTACCAAGACTGAGATGGGTGGATTGTATGAACAGAGGTTTGGAGAGATTGAGATAGTAGAACGTTTGATGGAGAGAGCAGTGCGACAACAATGAGGGAAAGGAAAGAATGAAGTAAATAATAAATGGAGAACTAGCATCGAGGCCAGCATCATCCCGGACTGTCTGGGAATAGAGGAACAAATAGATATGCCAATTATGGTTAAATATATCGATTAATTAACTCACTAACAATGTATAATCATATTACCGAGACTTGCAGAACAATTTGATAACATGCATAAATAACCACACCGTTTATTTCAAGCAAATACAATAATAGAAACCTTATTGGTGTGTTACTGTAGTCATTATATCAGCTGTTAAATGTTTCCCTTGTTCAGCATGATATCTCGTATCACGCAGGTGACGTCACTACGTTCAACACTGGCAAGGTCTCCTACTGGTTATCCCCGCGTTCGCAACACTCATACGTGCTCGCGTTCAAGGTGCGCGCGTGCAGCGATGCGCACGTGATCCTGTCGTCGACGGAAAGCGCGAGCACGGCGAAATATTACGAAATCTCGCTCGGCATAGACGGCGGCCGACGCTCTCTGCTCAAGTTCGACAACGATCCAAGGGATCAGGTTGTTTCCTCGAAGACGGTGCTTGACTGCAAGCACGACCGCCAATTCTGGCTGCACTGGGACGCCGACAGTGGACTGGTTCGAGTCGGCGAAGGACTGCTGTATGGATTCAATGTGCTGCTCTCGTGGACAAACCCCGACCCATTCGACATACAAGCCATTGGGCTGTCGACGAAGAATTCAGTGTCTGGTCGGTGGCGCTTACTGAACAACGCAGGTATGCATAAGTGTTGTTTCTTTGACAATATTGTCACGAAATATTTCTGTGTACACGAACCCTTGATATGTGTAGGCCTATATAAGTGTATGTGTAAGTGTGTGTGTGTGTGTGTGTGTGTGCGTGCGTGCGTACATGTGTGCGTGCGTGCGTGTGTGATGTGTGCGCGTGCGCGTGTGTGTGTGCGTATGTGCATGCGTTTGCATGTGCGCAAATTTGTGTGTCGGTGTACGTACGTCCACTTTCAAACACACGAAGGCGCTCATAACCTTCTGTGCAATAATCAGACATTGGCTTCAAACTATCACTTTGAGCTAATTCTCTAGCTGACAACTTGCCATTGGTTGAGGCAGCTGTTAGAAACACTTAGATCCATGGTTATTCGTATGGATAATACATATCATGACATTTTCACAATTAATACATAATAATATATAAGTGACTTACATTGATGTTAACGGCTAAATGTTTTATGTATGAAGTCACAGACATGGATTACTGTGTTGCGCAGCGTCTGTCGTACAGTTCATGACGCCGAACGACGCGAGCCTCAAGTTCGAATACGTCTGGCGTAGCGTGCGTCACACGGAAAGCATGGTGTTCTCTGTGAAGACCTGCGCCAACGCCTACATCGCCTTGTCACAAGACTTCAGTCTGCACTACGTTGTCGTTCTTGGCGGCTGGCACAACACAATGTAAGTAGAGCATTGCTCGAAACGTCGGGAAGTTTACGAAAACGTCTTTTAAGCTAAGATTCCACATGTAAGTAAGCGGTATGCGGATGCGTTATCCGGTATCAAGTGATATCACCTGCGGGATACTAAATACAAACGCTGAACAGAGTTGTATGAAATGGCTGCCTTTTGTGACGACAATCCACTATAATGGTGACTACAACAGTATACCAGTATGGTATAAGTAAGTAAGTAAATAATATATTTCCAACAATATTCATCATTACATGTCACAATATAACAAATACAATGTTGTATGTGGAAAGGGATGAACAGAAGTACAGTACTTACACAAAAGTATTGTATGCGATGCCTACAACATAATACGTTTATATTTATTTTGTTTTTTTAAATATTCTTATGAGTCTTAATTACTCCACATAGTACCCCTATTACAATAATGCTCTCAATTATAGATGGTTTGTAGTTTTTAAACATACAAATATGCTGACACTTTCTTAAATCTTCAGGTAAACTATTCCACAGTTTGATTCCAAATTTAGATCCACATAGCCTTCAAAGTTACAAACGTACATTAAAAATATATATCTTGTTACATAACACCATTCGTTATTCAAGTCAAAACAGCTTAGAATGTTTTTTGGAAGTAAATTATATTTCACCTTGTACATTGTGATAGCCTCCATTCGACAATAATAATGCGATTACTATTTCAAGGCATCAGACAGTGATAAGCTGTTGCATGCACATGAACTAGCCAGCTGTCAAAATGTGATATAAATGCAAAATGTCAAAATAAATATAAAATAGCTGTCAAAATACTCCGATACACCAGTAATTGAATGTAGCAAGCATTGTACAATACAAATGCAATTACTCTATCAAGGCAGCAACGGAACTGGAAGTGATCAGCAGCTGCAAGCCCCTACGCAGTCAAAGTAGGCTATGATTTAAATGCAAGGTGTCAACATATGCAGTATCAGCATACTGATATAAGCAAAAGGATGTGATGTATAATAGTGGTGAAAATAAGCAACGTGACACTACTGCAAGGCAGGCAGCAAAGCATCAGAGCAACAGAGAGCAATACGACCTCCACTCACCGATGCTGCCCTGCCTTCTTCGCAGCGTCTTCTGCTCGCCGCGAAGAAAGCTCGTCGGTCGTCCGGGAAATCGGTATTGGCAGCGATGACTGAACGTACACCCCATTGACAGCATTAATAGACAGCAGCATTGGCAATGTGCCGAAGTCAGTCGTTGTAACTTACCTGCAACAGAAACACTTGCTACCTGCAAGTTAGAGAAAGTGTATTGTATTGAATGTCATATTTACCTCCTGGCTTGACTGCTCCCCTTGCACAGGACTCGCACTGCGTGACTGCAACAACACGTTACCACTAAACGTTAGCAGGTGCACGCAGAAAGAAAAGTATTTAGTAATTTGTGAAAATGTATTGCAAAGAACCGACTGCCTTACAACTACTAAATGTTACCACAGGAAAGGCGAGTGCAGTGCGATGAGGTGTGGGTGGTGCAACCGGCCGGTACTTGCAATAACACACCGCTTCGTATAGACACTAAGACAGTGTAAAAACACTGAAATCAAACGACATACTTTCATGAACAATACAAAGCTATAAGCTCACCCTGGATCCATAGTATCCACACCGGCACACGAGCACTTCGCCGAACGGGTCGCGGTTGACAGGAGACCAGCAATCCTTCTTTCGGCATGGAAGCTCTTTGTCCCCCGTGTTGGTGGTCAGGCTGACCTCGGAATAGTTGGCACGAAACAACGCATCTGCATCTGTACATGTGAAACCACTCATACTAATTATAAATTTATAAATTTGATCTTGCATGCCGCTAACTTACATAAGGAATTCTAGCTTTATTTGTTATTAACCACTACTGCTACTGCAGCTATTGCTGCTGCTACTGCTGTTACCATTACTACAACAACAACAACAACAACAACAACAACAACAAGTGCAGCAGTAGCGCAGCGGTAAGAGTTTCGTACTCTCTAATGAGAGAACCCGAGGTCGAATCCTGTGCGGCGGTGTCGAACCTTGGGCAAGTTCGTTTACTGTACATTGCTTCAGTTCACTCAGCTGTATATATGAGTACCTGGCTATAGACATTGGTGGATATTTGTGTACGAATAGTGTTCGCGCATTAATTGCAGCATGTGTGAATGCTTCCCAGAGAAGTCGAGGTTGCCTACGATTGAAAGTAAAGTGTAAAGCGCCGTGAGCAGTCCTAAGAATTGGATACTGCGCTATATAAGAACTTACCTTTACTTTACACTTTACTGCGACCACTACTAAAATACAGATGCAGTTTCCTGTACTATAACTGGACATTTTGTTGTTTAGGTCAGCAATTAATGAAGACGGAAAGCAAGTGACGTCATCTGTGGAACCGAATCTCTTGGACTGTAACGAGCCCCGCACGTTCTGGATTCGATGGCACTATGGTTATATCGTCGTCGGAAAGGGTGACGTCATTGGCGAAAACAAACTGATGGACTATCATCCGCTTGTGGATAGGATAATCAGGAATGCGGCATTTACCACCCATACATATCCAGGACTTTGGAAGCTGACCTTTGTGAAAGGCAAGTAACACCAAAACATAACATGTGTAGCAAGAAAACTTAATTTGTGTACGATGCCGTAAAACGCGGCCTAACATTATTTTGAACAATGGATGAGTAACTTCAATAACGTGGATAAATAACCCTAATTACGTGACATAGCCGGTGTAACATGGAGTAACATCGAAGCATGTTCAAACTAACACGGAAACCTGAGAAACTTAATATCATAACTTAAGTAACATGGACTCATAACATGATTGACATAGACACATAATGAGAGGGACATGGCTCATACCATGAGTTGCATGGAATATCCAGACAGGCTAGGGGGCGCTGCTGATTACATCAGTCTCAGTACTCCTGGCAGAGCGTAACGTAACGTAACGTAACGTAACGTAACGTAACGTAACGTAACGCTGAAATCAAGCTTAGCCCGTTATCCAATCATCGTGGTGTGAGTTTTACTCAATCGTGACTGATGTTACATTTAATGATCCGGAAGTTGAAGTAATTATTTTAAAAAAACTGCCGCTGGTTAGTGTGAATGCGGAATGGAAATTATATTCGGATTTTTGTGGAATTTCCTTTTAATAATGGGCGCAGACGCCTGCAGGTTCTCACCGCTACATTTGCCACCGGCGGAGTACATTTCTAGGACACACTGATTCAGCTAACTGCCATACGTTACGTCCCTGGGTCGCGAGGATTTCATGATTCGTATAACAAGGAAGCTTAGCATGCTGTTACAGATATATGAGAACAAATACATATCGTTGAGAAGACACGTCATATTATTTCATTGTGAACAATCGAAGTCAAACCGGTTACGATTTGGACCGGCAATCGGACATTGTAGTTTACAAAATGAAATATAATTACAATTTATTTTATATGCGTCGCAGTTTTATTTTATTCGTTTATTGTTTTTTGTGTGTTTTCAGCCACGCATGCGCAACCAACCATCCCACCAACAACTAAGCCGGCCAACCCGACGTCCCGTTCTCTCAGTGGAGGCGCTATAGCGGGCATAGTCGTTGGTGTGCTGGCAGCCCTAATTGTCACTGGGATAGTTCTGGTGTTTATCGCAGAACGTAGCGGACGCTTACCACCTATGCCGAAGATCGTACGTCATATCCGGAAAAAGAAAGACGACACAGATGAAATTGTGCCATCGTCGAACGGAGCGACCGCTCAGTAGAACTATATTATAAAATATTAGAAGTTTATTTGTGTTCAAGTTCATAGTAATCATACCCTGTTAATTTAGGTTTAGAAGAAGATTTAGGAAATATTTTAAACCTCAAAGTACTTATCTTAAATGCATTTTATCATGCGTATTCAACCGGAACGGGTCTAAATTAACAAACTACAGACGCACCATGGTCGTTATTACATATTACTAACAACATTGTAAATATTAACTGCCAAATGTTTTTTGTATAGTTTTAAGTTAACATGTTCGACAACAGTTATTAATTTTTTTATTATTATTAGCAATGTTTATTTAATTAACTTTCATTTTTAATTTCTCTCCTTGACTACCAATGTAGCTTTAACACAATATACGATCAATGAAAACAAACATCGTGGCCCTTTTTGTTAATGACCATTTACTTGTGCACTATTGGTAAGGTACTATACATCCTGCTCTTCGTATTTTAAACAACCACCTAATTAAAAAAAACGATATAATATTATGTTGTTTGAACATTGAAGGCACACGACTAATGGTCGTATTGTAGTAAGCATACAAGAGACAGAATCTTGGCGAAACAGCCATGTTGTTGCATCAACTCTTTCTAATGCTTGTAACTTAGATAACTTATGTAGTACACCTGTAAGCAAATAGTGATATTTGTCCTTACAGAATGATTAAAAACATTATACTTACTATTGTATGCATGACTTAAAAACGACAAAACTGTCTGTTATATCCATAAAATATGTAATATTTTAATAGGTTTGTACACAGTATAGAGGGCTTTGATAACAATAAAACAGCTACATGCACATTATCAGGCCTGCTGCAGAATGCTGAAGACATATTGATGCTAGGAAGAAATACACAGAAATGACATACCAACATCTGCCAGGAACTGCAACATACAGACAGGCCTAAAACAATGTTTCTATTTACTATGGTACTAGTGTTATTGAGTACTTACATTTGCCTGCCTTTCTTTTTTTGAAAACGATAATGTAGACGTCGGAACGTGGTGAATATTGGGGGAGGGTTGAAAATCACCAAAACTCTCCTGCACCCGATTGAGACTCACCAAAACTCTCCTGCATCGGATTGAGACTCACCAAAACTCTCCTGCGCCCGATTGAAACTCTCAAAAACTCTCCTGCACCCGATTGAGGCTCACCAGAACTCTCCTGCACTCAGTTGAGACTCACCAAACCTTTCCTGCACCCAATTGAGACTCACCAAAACTCTCCTGCGCCCGATTGAAACTCACCAAAACTCTCCTGCACCCGATTGTGACTCACCAGAACTCTTCTGCAACCAGTTGAGACTCACCAAAACTTTCCTGCACCCAATTGAGACTCACCAAAACTCTCCTGCACCCGATTGAGATTCATCAAAACTCTCCTGCACCCGATTGAGGCTAACAAAAACTCTCCTGCACCCGATTGAGACTCACCAAACCTTTCCTGCACCCAATTGAGACTCACCAAAACTCTCCTGCACCCGATTGAGATTCACCAAAACTCTCCTGCGCCCGATTGAAACTCACCAAAACTCTCCTGCACCCGATTGAGGCTCACCAGAACTCTCCTGCACCCAGTTGAGACTCACCAAAACTTTCCTGCACCCAACTGAGACTCACCAAAACTCTCCTGCACCCGATTGAGATTCACCAAAACTGTCCTGCACCCGATTGAGACTCACCAAAACTCTCCTGCACCCAGTTGAGACTCACCAAACCTTTCCTGCACCCGATTGAGATTCACCAAAACTGTCCTGCACCCGATTGAGACTCACAAAAACTCTCCTGCACCCAGTTGAGACTCACCAAACCTTTCCTGCACCCAATTGAGACTCACCAAAACTCTCCTGCACCCGATTGAGATTCACCAAAACTCTCCTGTGCCCGATTGAAACTCACCAAAACACCTGTAAGCAAATAGTGATATGTGTCCTTACAGAATGATTAAAAACATTATACTTACTATTGTATGCATGACTTAAAAACGACAAAACTGTCTGTTATATCCATAAAATATGTAATATTTTAATAGGTTTGTACACAGTATAGAGGGCTTTGATTACAATAAAACAGCTACATGCACATTATCAGGCCTGCTGCAGAATGCTGAAGACATATTGATGCTAGGAAGAAATATACAGAAATGACATACCAACATCTGCCAAGAACTGCAACATACAGACAGGCCTAAAACAATGTTTCTATTTACTATGGTACTAGTGTTATTGAGTACTTACATTTGCCTGCCTTTCTTTTTTTGAAAACGATAATGTAGACGTCGGAACGTGGTGAATATTGGGGGAGGGTTGAAAATCACCAAAACTCTCCTGCACCCGATTGAGACTCACCAAAACTCTCCTGCACCCGATTGAGACTCACCAAAACTCTCCTGCATCCGATTGAGACTCACCAAAACTCTCCTGCGCCCGATTGAAACTCTCCAAAACTCTCCTGCACCCGATTGAGGCTCACCAGAACTCTCCTGCACCCAGTTGAGACTCACCAAACCTTTCTTGCACCCAATTGAGACTCACCAAAACTCTCCTGCGCCCGTTTGAAACTCACCAAAACTCTCCTGCACCCGATTGAGACTCACCAGAACTCTCCTGCACCCAGTTGAGACTCACCAAAACTCTCCTGCACCCGATTGAGATTCATCAAAACTGTCCTGCACCCGATTGAGGCTAACAAAAACTCTCCTGCACCCGATTGAGACTCACCAAACCTTTCCTGCACCCAATTGAGACTCACCAAAACTCTCCTGCACCCGATTGAGATTCACCAAAACTCTCCTGCGCCCGATTGAAACTCACAAAAACTCTCCTGCACCCGATTGAGGCTCACCAGAACTCTCCTGCACCCAGTTGAGACTCACCAAAACTTTCCTGCACCCAACTGAGACTCACCAAAACTCTCCTGCACCCGATTGAGATTCACCAAAACTGTCCTGCACCCGATTGAGACTCACCAAAACTCTCCTGCACCCAGTTGAGACTCACCAAACCTTTCCTGCACCCGATTGAGATTCACCAAAACTGTCCTGCACCCGATTGAGACTCACAAAAAATCTCCTGCACCCATTTGAGACTCACCAAACCTTTCCTGCACCCAATTGAGACTCACCAAAACTCTCCTGCACCCGATTGAGAATTCTCCAACTGCACCTCCCCTTGAGGCACCGTGAGACGTCCAAAGCTTCGTCTCGGGGGTTCTTAAATAGTGCTAGGTATTGGGCGTTCAGGCTGATTGTGCGGTTTTCTCCCCCTTTCGGAAACATGTTCTGTCGGAGTTGTACGACCGACGTATTACAATGATGACTTTTTTTAGTAAATAGCGCCGTCACCCCACTATCGGCTTCCTCCATGAGGTCGTCGAGTACTAAAAGCGTCCTCTTTTTACCGTCTAAATACGTCGTAGTCGGCAGGCCGTCTACGAACTCTATTTCCGGAGCCATAGACGCGTAGGCGGGCTGCCACTGCCCGTAACACCACAGGACTTTTTCGGGCGCCGGATCGATCATAGCGCTTCGTATCAGACGGTCGACGAACGTCGTCTTACCGCATCCCGTAGGCCCTGATACTATACACGTAAACGGATGCTTCAACAACGGTCCGCTCATTTTCACGACTGATACTGGCTGATGTTTTTTACGCGTCTTTATAAAAGGAGCGCACCTCCATCAACAGTTTACCGAGCTTGTTCTCGCCCTCGACGTCACCAAGCCGGGTACCCCAGAAACCCTCCCTACTCGGCACCCACTCCACCAAGTCGGCGTCCCCGGTGGCCAACAGTTCGGCCTTCAACTCCCCACCGAACTTACTTATCAACAGCCCCTTCATACAGGCGACCCTAACGACGTTCCAGTCGGTTCCCGTTCTCTTTTTTCGAATACCGTAACTGAGTCGTTTCGCTACGTAGGGCGATCGCGTTCTTTTGATACACGCGGCGCAAGCGAGGTCTTCGTTGAATAGCGCTTTCCTATACTGATAGGCGTGCTCGACGGATCGGAAGACCCGACCGTACGCCGTCAATCGGCACCTGTACATATTCGACAAGAAGGAGCGCGAACCGCCAAACTTTATACGTTCCGACGACGACAACATGACTACTACCGATAAAAATCGCTACCGCCTATATAGTCACGCTCCCAGGACAGGCGCCGGCTTCTATGAGCACTTCGATCGCTAGTCGTTGATCGCTTAGGACGTTGATCGCTAGGTGTGACTTGGGTTAATCGCTAGATGGCGTTATCACGTATCTAGGGACGCTGTTATTAATCGCTAGATGGCGCCTGTCGTTCACAAAAAGTGACAGGCCATCAATCACGTTTTTTATAAGTAGGATCCCGATTCCACTCAGGTTACCAAAAAGCCTTTGATCTTTTTTTTATAAGTAGGATCCCGATTTTGAAATCGACGTTTTTTATGCACGTAGTTAGATACAACAGGGGGCGTGGTTTGGGGCCAGTGTATCCTACTAACTACTTGCATCCCTTGGTAGCATATATGGGGAAACATATATTTCCAGACCCCCCAAACATATTGAAGGCATAGCTCCCTCGCGCCCCACCTGGTTCCGAAAAAATAACATCTACTGTAGGTTGACACTTGCAATGTTAGTAACCTTATCCAATGGACAGGCTACAGTTGTTTCAACAATTATAATGCTTGGACTAAGAAATTATACATGGATACAACTGACAATTTATCGGTCTGTGGAAGCGATGTGTGTGTTATGCACCCCCCCCCCTGTGAGTCAAAAGAGCTCCCCTTGGGTGAAATAGTTCCGTTCGGAGGGAACTAGTTGTGTTTAAAAAAATGGCGACATAAATTAATTTTAAAGACGTCTTTCTGACAATCGACCTAGAAAATCTCCTACACTACCTCTCTCCAAATATTCTAGGCAGAAAGAAACACCAATAAAATATACCACGACACGGGTCTGATCAGTATGTATTCAATAAAAAACATTTCAACAGATCACTGTAAAATAACTGATAATCACGTCGCACACGCCTCAACCACGTTAATCAATAATTGTTCCAGTAAAATAACTGTTGTGTACTCAGATAATAATTATGAAATTGTCTTTTCATATAATTCCTGGTTTATGTCCATTTATTTAATAAAATCTGATCCATCATATTCCGCATGTGTACCTGAGGTTTCTGTTTTTCAAAAGGTTGATTATTCCAATTACCTTTTAACAGTCAACACTATTTTTATGAATGTAAACGGATCATATCATGCGTCAGTTGTGCAGAACAAAAGTTAAGCAAAACAATTTTGTTATGCATACATGAAGTACGCATTTAAAAGACACACACACACACACACACACACACACACACACACACACACACACACACACACACACACACACACACACACACACACACACACACACACACACACACACACACACACACACACACACACACACACACACACACACACACACACACACACACACACACACACACACACACACACACACACACACACACACACACACACACACACACACACACACACACACACACACACACACACACACACACACACACACACACACACACACACACACACACACACACACACACACACACACACACACACACACACACACACACACACACACACACACACACACACACACACACACACACACACACACTGTGGCATTGGCGACACCCAGCAGTATGTTGGCGAGTTACAACGGATGTGTCGTGACGTAACTATCACGCTACGCTATTTCCGCCGCCATCTATCATTGGACATCTTTTGGATTAACCCGGAATACGACTGCAGTGCACATGTACAACTAACTGGGAAATATTCAAGAAACTTAGAACGACCTTTGCTACAATTGACGTGGTAAGTTGGTCCGTTATTTATAATTATTTACTTTTATTAAAATCATCAAAATAATTGTATCAGTAATACAAATAAAGTTCAGTGTACACTTGAATATATAATGTAACTATTTAAAGATATACCATAGTATCGCATGCAGCTCCACTGTAGTGCGTAGTGGCAGTACCATTAACTAGCTCAATGACGTAAGTAGTAGTATCGGTAGAAATCATGGTTTGGTTTGAGCGGAGCAAGATCAAATTACGTCATTTCCGGAAGTTCAAAGGTCAAAAGGTCAAGGACAAAGAACAATGTCAAACGGCGCCCCTTGCAAATGCGCCAAGGTCAAATAGCGACCCTGGCGAATAGGTGGTGAACTAAATAAGTAGGTTAAAATAGGTCAAATGACGTTATTAAGTAGGTCATTGCGCATGCGACACTATGGCGTTGTTTGTTATGTGCTGGACAATTTATCGGATATAGCACCCCCTATCGTATACATTTAGAACAACAAATAGGTCAAATCCTGACAAATAGGTAGTGAACCATACAAATAGGTCAAATTATGTTAATTTCTGGTTACCATATAGGTCTACGATGTTCCCATCACCCTACGGTTACCGTACAGCTTCGCGATATCTTCCGGTTACCGTACACCTTGACAATGTCTTTTTAAGCCTTCTTCCAGTTACGGTACAGGTATACGACCTTTCTATCACCCTACTTAAGTTTACCACACAGCTATACCACGAGTCTATGTCCATAACCTGTAGGCTTTCCATATTGAAGACCGAGAGGATGTTAACCTTTTTAGCCGCACACGACACTGGGATATATTTATCAAAGAGCTCTCAAAGGAACTCTCTACCGTGCACCCTATCGTCAAACGTAAGTAGAAATCAACTTGTGTTGGATCGAATTGGTATTGGTGGAAGTTGGAAGTACAAAGGAATTCTCAAAAGAATACGACCACCTATGATTACATCATTTTATATTAGTCCAAACATTCTGTAACATTTACTGAGATAGAATGAGACCCAAGGTCCTACTCACATTCTATATTTTACTTCATGTAGCGTAATTGTCATATATATTTGAACATAATTCACAATTATGGTGACCTATATATTTTGTCATCATAGTGAGAGTACTTGTTATCACATAAAAAGTATTTAGACCTTAAAATCTAGACCCCAAAACCCTACATGTGTCATGGGAAAATAGGAGTCGTGTGTTACTAAAGCTGAGATGCAATTGTGGTAATTGTGAATTAGCCAACTTCATCCGTTATAATGCATTGTCTGAAGCGGGCATACACTGTCGCTCTATTATTTTATTAATTATTCCTGCACGCAATGTAATGCACCTTTCATACAACGGGACAATTTCGTATATATATGTATATATATATATATAATATATATAAGGTGTAATTTATAAATATGTTACCTTATCTTTCGTCTTTTCATCATATTGAATTTGTACATTTAATATCAAGCCACACAACATGACCTGTCATGACCTTGTCAGCCTCATTTTCAATCCAACCTTTCTGGCTAGAGTAATCCTAATATCTTTATCTGTAGGTAAAGAATTATCAAAGACATATACTCAGGGAAACGAATATAGACAATTTCTATCCGACCCGATACACAATACCATGTTCCTGTCACCAATTTGTCAACAAGAAGTGATCAATGAAATTAACAAGCTAGCTAATTCTAATGTATCAGGTATTGATAATTTCCCTTCAAAAATTATCAAATTGTCATGCAATTTCATTTGTAAACCTCTGACATACATTTGTAATTTGTCGTTTTCCGAAGCCA
Source organism: Escarpia spicata (assembly GCA_963995525.1). Taxonomy (NCBI): domain Eukaryota; kingdom Metazoa; phylum Annelida; class Polychaeta; order Sabellida; family Siboglinidae; genus Escarpia; species Escarpia spicata. The sequence goes on from OZ023212.1 coordinate 3,124,975, forward strand.
CGGTACCACGAGCATTAAAGGTGTCAAAAGTAATACCTATATTTAAGAAAGGATCAAGGTGTGAACCATCCAACTATCGACCAATTAGTCTGATGAGTGTATTCAATAAAATCCTAGAAAAGTTAATGTTGAAGAGGTTATTAGACTTTATGGATAAAAATGACGTTTTGTCCAAATGTCAATTTGGATTTCGTAAAGATCATTCGACTACGTTAGCGGTTATTGAAATTATAGAAAACATTAGAAATTCTCTTGAAAATGGCGAATTAGTTGTTGGCGTATACCTTGACCTAAGTAAGGCTTTTGACACCATTAATCACGATATATTGTTGTATAAGCTGGATCATTGTGGAATAAGAGGTCATGTATGTAAATGGTTTAGACATTATTTAAGAGATAGACAGCAATGTGTTAGCATTAATGGCACAGTTTCAGAATATGCTCATGTTCAAGCTGGCGTTCCGCAGGGCTCCATCTTAGGGCCATTGTTATTTCTATTATATATTAATGATATAACGAGTGCTATGGATCACGTATCTTTGCGATTGTTTGCTGACGATACTAGCTTGTTCATTACTGGAATGGATGCCAATGATACTGTGTATACGGCTATGGAGAAGTTAGAATCGCTTAGTGTCTGGTTCCGGTACAATCAACTAACTCTAAACTTGAGTAAGACATGTTATACAATCTTCAGTAGACATATGGAACGTGAAGTCGTGCCATTATTGTTTCAGGGCCAACGCATTGAACGGGTTAACTCTGCCAAATATCTGGGTATATATCTAGACTGTAAGCTGTCATGGTCGGAACATATTAAGGAACTTTGTTCAAAGGTGTCTAAGTTATCAGGTTTATTTTATCACATGGCCTCGTTCATAAATGCCGATATGGTCAGGCAATTATATTATGCCTATATATTTCCCCATATTAATTATGGGATTGAATTATATGGATCGGCTTGTAAAACTAACTTATCTAAAATACAAGTTTTACAAAATTTATTACTTAAAACATTAGCAAAACGTCACCGCCGTGACAGTGCCACAGCATTGCATAGGGAACTTAATATATTTAAAGTTCAGGAACTATTTAAACTAAATGTTCTAATATTTGTGTATAAACAGCGTACGAATCAACTTCCTAGTCTATTCCACCAATTTTACCAATGCAATAGTGACTTCATAATCAGAAGTTCCAGACAGGAGAACAATTTATATATACATAGATGTAATTATAGAACTGGAGAGAACTCCTTGAAAGTAATAGGGGCTCGTCTTTGGAATAAACTACCTGTAGACATTAAACATTCGAAAACGCTAAATATGTTTAAGCATAAAGCCAGGAGCTTTATAATTGGCATTAACTAAAGTTTAAATCTAATTACATATTGTAAAACATCTTCAGATCGGCATTAACGCAGGTATCGGTGAAGGTAGACTGGCTGTTTACCGTTCACGCGAAGCATATTTGTTTCAAAACAAGCCTGCATGCGATTAACGCCTAAACGCTTTGTATTTTATAAACCCGTATTACCTGTAAGTAATACCTGTCAAAATTACAAATTTCATCTAAGCACAAAAGTTGTCAGAAAATTATAAAAACTTACTTCGTAGAGGTCGATTTTGTTCGATTCGCAGAGCGTCTCTAACCACTCTACCAGTGTAGTACAAGTCAACAACACCACATGGCATCACTATTCCTCATTCCCATTTTAACACCGTGCATGTTGTATGGATACTATTCGTATGGATATAGGAACACATTCGAGTGGTTGTACATCGACCGAACCACACATTACCAAGAAAAACAATACATGTCCATCTACCTTAGACCTTATACTATATGTCTACTGAATATCTTTTTCTAATCTACGTAACTGTTGACAGTATTGACATTTTAAGAGTAGTCGTATGGATACGCATTTTTTTACCACTTTATAAAAAATATGATATGTTACCTATTCGCCGAGTTATCGTCCCAACAATAATGTTTTCCATTGTCACTGGTCTTTCATAAGATCAAGTGGAATGTGTCAGGTGTAAATAAATCTACTTTTATGTATATGTATTGTATGAAATCCTAGCTTACAAATTGTATACTGTATGGATATTATATATTTTTACATTACAAAAAACAAATATGTACACACTGCTTCTGAGTCTAGCCAAACAACGTTTACGGTCGTTGTAGCTAAACATATCGTACTTCATAATCAGTTTTGAGAAGGTATGCTAGTCTGTTATTAAAAATACTACTCACGTTTAAAAAAAAAAAATTCGAAAAAGCCAACCTTTCGTGAGAATCGACCATATATATATATATATATATATATATATATATATATATACACACACACACACACACACACACACACACACACACACACACACACACACACACACACACACACACACACACACACACACACACACACACACACACACACATATATATATATATATATATATTCATACATATATAAACATACATAACGCCCAGATAAACGAAAGCGCGACAGTCGTAGCTGGTGCTAAATACATTCCCCTAGATACGCGCATGCGCAGAAACATCACCCGGATATTATTTAACGCCCGGATAAATGTAAGCGCGACAACGGCAAAATAGTTGTCGATCGCTAGCTAGGCGGGTGCATCGAGTGGCATCCGGAGCCCGTGGCCCGTGGCCGAATAGACTACATCTTGCAACTATGACGGCTTCCCTGGTGGGACGGTGTCGACAACGATTGTATGCCTCTTTCGGGGTGCGATAGGGCCAACGGATGCCCGATGATCTGCCGTAGATGACGACTATGGTACGCATTCAGACGGCCTACATATGCTTTCGTTAGTCCCCATGTATCCACTGTAAAAACATCCAGTGCATATTTTAACAATTTGCGCTGTATTTAGTTGGGCTATTCTGAATAAAGATATTGTGTTATTATAATATAATGCAGCAACACGAGCACAGCGAAAGACGCATCTACAACCGTAGCCTCAGCTGTAGAGACATATGTGACGGCTTAAACCACACCGTCCACAGCTTGCGGAAGGCGGCGTTGGCCAGCTGCTTCTGGCGAGCGACGTCTTTGGCTTCACCGAGGAGCGACCCAAGCAGCCAAGCTTGCATGTCATATACCTCTCTGACACATGTGCGTTCGATCTTTGACGCTTTGATTGTTAACGATGGTTAACATGACAGGTAAATCCCGAATACCTGATACCTGAAACGGCATTGCCGCTATGTATGGGATCAGTTAAACTTACTAGCAAAAATGCCCGTCACCTGACGGGATGCGTTGGTAGATGACGGTCGTGATACTAATATTTAGCGAATGTTAGAAAACACAGCAACGTTATATAAACCCCATAACGCGTTCGCAGATACTCGTTGTTTGCACAAAATGAAGAAAGTCGGAGAGAATGTAAAGTTCATGTCCACCGATAGGCCTTAGCCGTGATAATGTAGAATTATCAAATAATATTCGTATTAGTGACATGAGGGTAGACAAGGGCATTATTGTGGCAGCGTCTACTCCATGTTGCAAGTCGTGACGCAAGGGCCGTTTTCCGAAGTATTTGCCATGTGCGCGTAGTTTCTGCGATTTTTAGGTTACCTTTTACGTATAGGGCCGGTAAGTATCGCGCCTCGTTTTCGATCTGGAGTCATTTGGCGACATCGACTACATTTACGCCAGCTTAAATAATGGGGATGTTTTTAATTTTTTCCAAATCGTGTTCTTTTTTTCTGGTTTCTGACAGATGATCACAAGTTGAAGCAGTGGGGAAAACTTTGCCGTTAAGAATGTTCGTGGTAATCGTGCACAGTAATCGAATTGTTATCACGAGTTGACGAGCCATGGCATAGTGGCGACTTTGACTTTGTTGACAATGACAAGTATGCATTCTTTCGCCCAGCACGACATGTTATCGAACTAATGCATACTTTTTGGTGATTATGAGCATTTAGGTATCTTTTTCTGAAAGTAATGGTTACCGAGCCGAGGTTGGAGAAGCAGAAGTCAGAATGGTGGAGGAAATGTACAAGGAGACAACAGCGGTAGTGAGAGTTGAAGGAGAAACATCGGAACGATTTGGAGTGGAACTAGGACTCAGACAGGGAAGTGCTTTGAGTCCCCTGCTTTTCATTATGGTGATGAACCTGATTAGTTGAAAGATATCGGGGCAGGAAGAACTTAAGAAGATACTGTATGCAGACGACCTGCCAGTTGTGGCTGATAACAAAGAGGAACTACAGAAAGCATTGCAAGAATGGAGTGACACCTACAGAATGAATCTGGAGAAGACTGAAGTAATGTGGATATGTGAACAGGAGGTAGATCTACATGTAGTTGTTGACGGAGAGACCATTAAACAAGTGAACAGCTTTATATACCTGGGCGGTACAGTGTGTGAGGATGGGAGGACTAGTAAAGAAATACAGAGGAGGGTGCAAGCAGGAGCAGCAGCATGGAAGAGGGTAGAAGGCATTATGTGGGACAGAAAACTGAAGAAACAAGTGAAAGGAAAAGTGTTGGAAACCTGCGTTGTACCAGCCTGTATATATGGGTTGGGAACACTGTCACTGACAGAGAGACAGGCGGAGAAACTGCAGGTAGCAGAAAACAACTGGGTCAGAAGAATTTGTAGAGTAACGCGAGCGGATAGAAGGAAAATGAAGGAATTGAGAGAGGAGATTGGAATGGAGAAAAAAAACACCTAAAGAGGAAAGCAGCCGGAAACAGAATGAAATGGGCGGGACATGTACATAGAATGGGTGAAGACATACTGGCGAAAAGAACATGACAAATAGAAGAGGATGGCAGACGAAGGAGAGGAAGACCAAGGCTGAGATGGAACGACAACATAAAACGAGACCTGGGGAGGACTGGCATGAACAGCCATGAATGGATGGCCATTGCGGAGAAGAGAGAGAGGTGGAAAGAACCGATAAAAAAGTAGAAGAAGCTACCAAGTGACGTAGACCCCACCCCGCAAGGGAGCAAGGGGAAGAAGAAGAATGGTTACCGAACTGTTTTGAAATAACAACTTATAACATTTTAACATTCGCGATTTTTTATGACAAGCCATAATCCGTTGCATCCCGTTTTAACTCTGATTTCTTACATAATTGTTAATCATTTTATGTAATCCATATGTTTTATTTCCTATTTTAATATGTACTGGTTCTTGTTACATTAACTAAATATTGCTATCTGTTTCATTTAGACGATAAACAAATTTGGGGATCAAAAACAAATTTCAGTATATGACCGCCGTCGACTGCTGCAAGGCTCTTTCTCCCATTTTAATTTCCTTTATGTATAATTCTTATACAACTGAAGTGTCAAACGCCATAACAAAGTTAACAAAGCGACAATAAACCGATACACTGAACGTCATTAACTGTATCCAGGCTTCAGCAATGCTGAAATCAGTTGGCGATAATTGTGTATGTCGCCAGTCGGCTCCTCAACAGGCCCTATTATGCGCCCCTATTATGCACATATTACGTTTTATGTTCCGAACAAATGATTTACCCAATAAAAGGTTATTATCTTGAGATATGTGGGGAATTTTGAAGAAAAAAAGTATCTTAGGGGTTGTAGATTAATCTCTGAAACTTTGGCGCTCGAGGTTTAACCTACCCGCATATATACGCAAGCTCGATATTATAAGTTGATAGACTATACGTTAAGTGTGGTGATACATTCGGAGCTTCGAACTTATAGGAAGGCACACATATAGACATGCTTTGCTTGTAGCTGAAACTACCTACAGTGCCAACCAGCGAGGGAAATCAGTGACAAACACAGAAAACCACTAAAATCACTAATCAAAAAGTCACGTAAAATACTGTCATTATACAATTTTTGGATATCCAAATTCTCAATGTGTTGATGCCGTCAGCCATTACACTGGTCGAACATGATTACCAATACAGTCCTACAAAATGTAGTGCCCCAATGTCCACACATACTGACTGACTGACAATGCGTTTGTGTGAACGTTCGTATGTGTGCATGCGTGAGTGTTTTCGTGCGTGCGTGCGTGCGTGCGTTCGTATTGGCCCAATTCTGTTCACGATAACTGACACGGTTTAATTGAAAGGCGATATAGAGTGGCTGGTTCACTGTTGAATGTCCTGGTCTATTTGTGTAAACCCAGAGCATTGATGCCTGTCGATAAAAAGTGTGTGAGTGTATCCAGCACCGAGCAGATAGTTATCATAGTTGGCTAGAACACTTGTTTACCATCAGGGTGACTTGTGAAAGTCCAGATAAACCGGCAAGGAACGAAGTGTGCGTGCATCGTTGGCTACCGAATGTGTCTGCGTATACGTTCTCTTGAAAACAAGAAACCCTAACCCGTGTTTGATAGACCAGCACGCCAACGTTTATCTGGCGGTAAGTGCATGATCATACTTCCAGTTGTATTTGCCTAAGCACAAACCATATATACGACGCACAAAATACACACCCGTGCATGTCTGAAAAATATTCAGACATGCACACACACACACAATCACGTACGCACGTATACAGACATGGACACACATGTTCACACGCGCGCATATACACATACATACACACGTGTAGACATGTGTGTGTGCGCGCACGTGTGTGTGTGTGCGTGTGCGTGTGCGTGTGTGTGCGTGCGTGTGTTTGTGTGTGTGTGTGTATGTGTGTGTGTGTGAGAGAGAGATTGTGAGTATGTGTGTGTGTGTGTGTGTGTGTGTGTGTGTGTGTGTATGTGTGTGAGTGTGTCTGTGCGTGTGTGTGTGTTTGTGTGTGTGTATGAGTGTGTGTGTTTGTTGTTTGTGTGTTTGTGTGTTTGTGTGTTTGTGTGTTTGTGTGTTTGTGTGTTTGTGTGTTTGTGTGTGTGAGTGTGTGTGTGCGTGTGTGTGTGTGTGTGTGTGTGCGTGCGTGTGTGTATGTGTGGGTTGAAGCAATTCCGTTCAACTTATCTGGCACAGGTGTAATTGGAAAAGGGTATAGTGTTGTTAGTGGCAGGGTAATTCACTGTTAAACTTGGTCTATTTATGTAAGCTCGAAGCATTCATGCATGTCGACAATGAATTGTGTGAAATGCATCAAACACCGAGTGACTTTACTTGTATTGATCTAACAACGGGTTATCTCGTCGTGACGCACACTGCCTCGGGATTGATAGTTATCATATTTCGGCTTGAACACTTGTTTACCAGCAGGGTGATTCATGAAAATCCAGCGAAATTGGCCGGTGTGTGAGGATCGTACTTGTATTGTGTGTGCGTGTGTGCGTGTGTGCATGTGAGCTTGTGTGCGTGTGTGCGTGTGTGCGTGTGTGCGTGTGTGCGTGTGTGCGTGTGTGCGTGTGTGCGTGTGTGCGTGTGTGCGTGTGTGCGTGTGTGCGTGTGTGCGTGTGTGTGCGTGTGTGTGTGTTTGTGTGTGTTTGTGAGTGTTTGTGAGTGTGTGTGTGTGTGTGTGTTTGTCTGTATGTGTATTTATGTGTGTGTGTATGTTTGTGTGTTTGTGTATTAGTGTGTGTGTGTGTGTGTGTGTGTGTGTGTGTGTGTGTGTGTGTGTGTGTGTGTGTGTGTGTGTGTGTGTGTGTGTGTGTGTGTGTGTTTATGTGTGTGTATATATGTGTGTGTTGAAGCAATTCTGTTCAACTTATCTGGCAGAGGTGTAATTGAAAAAGGGTATAGTGTGGTTAGTGGCAGGGCAATTTACTGTTAAACTTCCTGGTCTGTTTCTGTAAGCTCGATGCATTCATGCATGTCGACAATGGCTTGTGTGAAATGCACCTAACACCGAGTGACTTTACTTGTATTGATCTAACAACGGGTTATCTCGTCGTGACGCACACTGCCTCGGGATTGATAGTTATCATATTTCGGCTTGAACACTTGTTTACCAGCAGGGTGATTCATGAAAATCCAGCGAAATTGGCCGGTGTGTGAGGATCGTTGGTTCACGACTGGTGTCTGTGAATATGTTCTCTTGAAAACAAGCATCCAAAACCGTTGTTTGTTAGATCAACACGCTCTCGTTCATTTGCAGGTTATTCTATCTTTAAACTTCCTCTGTCTACTCCCTCTGTCTACCTTTACCCTCTTCAGCTCCACCGGCAATAGCCCAATTTAATCAGTCGATGTTGCTGCTGGTATTCCTAGCTTTGTTCTTCCATCTGAGTAGTATGTTAGGTACAAATCGTGAGAGGTTAGATCGGATCGGTGGAATGTGGAAATGATGTCACTTCCGGTGGATGATGAACATTTAGGTCAAGGTCAAACATCTAAGTGAAGGTCAAAAGTCATGAACTACAGCGGATAGGTGGCGAACTAAATTCTTGTACTGCTTACATTCGTGCATCTATTTTTGTCCAGTGGCATCCCTTGGCGGATAGGTTATGAACTACAAACATCGCCCTCTGGCGGGATACTTGTGGACTAAATATAATCTTATTTTTGTCATGTGGCGCCACCTGGCGAATAAGCGGTGAGCTATGTAACTAAGTCAAGTACCGTCGCCTGTTAAACAGTAATGCTTAAATTCGTGCCTCTTATTTTCTTTTGCCATACAATATGTCAATACGCATAGGTGGTGAACCAATTCTCAGGTATTGCGCCCCAAAGCCTATACATTTAGAACTATAAAATACGTCAAATCCTGACGAATAGGTAGTGAACTAGAAAGATAGGTCTAATCATATAATTTCTGCAGCCCATTCAATTAACAAAGATGTGTTTGTCTATTTTTTGCGTACCCATGTCTGTTATTAATTGCACAAGTGGACTGTTTTCTGGAAATACGTGAATTGTTTCCTGGACATGGTTGAACTCATTCCTTGACTTGTAATGTTCTTGTTTATTTGTTAACAAAGAGGTGTTTGTCTAACCAATGTCTTTAATTAATAGCATACGTGAACTGGTTCATCGACATGTAACATTCTTGTTTATTTATTAATAGCATACGTGAACTGATTCCTGGACATTTAACATTCTTTGTGACATCTTTATCAACCAAATCAAGGTCTCCCTATCTTTTAACATTTATCAATGCTATAGTCTTCATATACGACATTTGCGCTTACCTCTGTTGCAAACTGGTTGCAAATTGGTTTGAACTGGTATTCCCTGTGCAAGTCTCATCTACTCTACAGTTCGTGCTTATTCGGCACGCTCACGTGACGTTTCGGCACGCTCACTAATATAAGCGCGGCGCTCTGCCAGTCGGATCGTTATTCGTAACACGACGACACAATGGCCAACAGCATGTTGAAAACACCCAACTACCACATTCCTATGGTCTCCAGGGACAGCGACGTAGACGGACCGTGTTGCCGACCATTCGCGGCATCTATCAACCAAACATCGTTGTTTGTTTACCGGGGGATAGGATTGAACATGTAACTGACAGGGTAGAGAAGGTATTGGGACATGGCAGGGGGGGGGGGGGTCTATACTGGTACACGTAGGAACAAATAATGCAGACAGGGAGGGAACAACTGCGATAGTACAGAAGTATAGACAGTTAGTGAGGAAGCTAAAGAAGACGAGAGTCGAACAGGTTATTTTGTCAGGAATTTTGCCAGTAATGGGAGGAAGGGGGGCAACGTATAGAAACTGCAAGAGGATGGCGATCAATGCACTAGCTGAGCAGATGTGTGAAGAAGAGGGGGCGGGATTCACAGATTTATGGGGATACTTTGTTGGGAGGGAAGATATGTACATGAGAGATGGCTTCCATCTTAGTGGAAAGGGGGCAGCAGTTTTCTCAGAGAATCTGCTGCAGTCTGTTGACAGTGGGACAGGTTGCATCTATTTAAACTAGATTCGCAGGGGGGACTCACAGAAAAGCCTGAAAATGGAGGCATAGATAAAGACAGCACAAATAAATCAACAAATAACAGTCTGGAAAACTCTTCTGAAGCTGGATATAAATGTGTTTGTTTAAATGCAAGGAGTATAGTAAACAAAAGAAATGAACTAAACATTATGGTAGAAGATATTGACCCTCATATAATAGGTATAACCGAATCCTGGACCACCACCGATATATCAGATGCTGAATTGGGACTGACAGGATATGTAATGTTTAGAAAAGATAGAATAGGAAGAAAGGGAGGAGGAATTATTTTATATATTAAAGAATCTATTCAGGCTTATGAAATAAAATTAGAAAGAGAAGCAGATTGCGAAGAAGCTGTTTGGTGTAACATAGTTACAGGAAACGCAACGTTAACAGTTGGGTTAGTTTATCGAAGTCCAAACATAAGCATAGAAGAGAATGAAAAAATACAAAACGCTATAAGGGAAGTAAGCAAACGGGACTGTATTATTATGGGGGATTTTAACCATGGGCATATACAATGGAAATCTCTACAGAGTATGGGGAGAGAGGACCACAAGTTTTTAGTTCAAGATACATTCCTTTCTCAACATGTGCTAGAACCAACCAGGGGTGAGAATGTGTTAGACATAGTTTTGTCCTCACAGAATGAATTAGTTGACAATGTCAAGATATGTGAGCCACTGGGGAGTAGCGATCACAACCAGATACATTTTACCATCAAAGTAAAATCAGAAAGCAGTATAGGAGAAATTTCCACAAAGGAAGGTATAAGGACATGAGGAAATATTTAGCAAAGATAGACTGGAATAAGACGGCAACAGAATGCTGGAATATATTAAAGAGTGAAATTAAGTGCATAATCGATAAATTTGTACCCTTCAAAAACAAGGAAAACGGTCCAAAAAGAAACACTTATCGAAAGAAGCCATTAGAAAAATTAAGTATAAACAAATGATGTGGAAGTCATATAGATGCACTGGAAATGATGAAGACTACAACAATTATAAAGAAGCACTTAACCAAGCTACAGCTGAAATTAGAAATTCAAAGAGAAGCTATGAACAACAATTAGCTAGTAATATAAAACATGACAGCAAGAGTTTTTATGCGTATGTTCGAAGCAAACAGAAAGTTCAAGATAAGGTCGGTCCTCTAGAAGATAGTGCTGGAAATATAATATCAGAGGGATTCATAATGGCAGAAGACCTGAATGCGTACTTTAGTTCAGTGTTTACCAGGGAAGATATTAGTTCACTGCCAATACCAGAGGCTAAGTTCAAGGGGGCAGATTCAGACTATTTAGGACAATTAATTGTAACCCCGGAAATGGTAGCTAAGAAAATAAGGGCTATGAAGGAGAATAAATCACCTGGAGTGGATGGTATTCCACCCAAACTACTATTGGAAATTGTAGAACAAATTAGCATACCACTTGCAACAGTTTTCAACTTGTCATTAGAAGAGGGAGTGGTTCCTTTAGAATGGAAAGAAGCAAACATTATACCGTTATTCAAAAAAGGTTCGAGAAACAAGTCAGAGAACTATAGACCAGTGAGTTTAACATCAGTGATTTGTAAATTATTAGAAAGACTAATTAAAGATCACATGGTGGATTTTCTTGTTAAACAAAACTTGATAAACCCATCTCAACATGGTTTTTTTAAAGCGAGGTCATGCTTAACAAATATGTTATGTTTTTTGGAAGACATCACTAAGTGGGTAGATGAGGGATCACCAGTAGATATCGTCTACTTAGATTTTCAAAAAGCTTTTGACAAAGTACCACATCAAAGATTACTGCTTAAACTAAAGGCCCATGGCATAGGAAATGGTATAATAAACTGGATAGAACAATGGCTGATTGACAGAAGACAACATGTAGTAGTTGATGGGGAGGCTTCAAACTGGAAATCGGTATTGAGTGGGGTACCACAGGGATCAGTATTAGGTCCTATATTATTCTTAATATACATCAACGATTTGGATGATGAAATAACAAGCAAGGTGTTGAAATTTGCGGATGATACAAAAGTGTTTAGAAGGATTAAAATTGATGGAGATAGACAGCATTTACAAGATGATCTTGGCAGGTTGATCAAATGGTCTGAAAAGTGGCAAATGATGTTCAATTTTGGGAAATGTAAATGCCTCCACATAGGACATGGGAACGAAGAGGTAGAATATACAATGGGGGGTACTGTACTAAGTACTACTGTAAAAGAAAAGGACTTAGGGTTATTGTTTTGTACAGCGGTGTTGTTGGCTCTTTTTCCTCATACGTTGTGTTTCGCCTGGTTGGTCCAGGGATTTGATTTCCCTTTGGGGCTGCGGTTCCGCGCTGCTTTGGAATCTTCATATCAGCACTAACTGCTGATATGGGGATTTCGGAGCGGTGCGGGGTTGCAGCTTCGGAGGGGGGTCGAGTCCTTGGATTGGTTGGGCGAGGCGTGGCGTGTAGGGGGGAAGAGCTAGTGGTACCGCTGTACAAAACAATAGTTAGGCCTCATTTAGAATATTGTATTCAAGCGTGGAGGCCATATCGCAGGAAGGACATAGATATGCTAGAAAGAGTGCAGAGGAGAGCAACTAAAATGATACCAAATCTGAGGGATCTTAGTTATGAAATACGCCTAAAAAATGCGGTTTAACAACACTAGAGACCAGGAGATTGAGAGGAGATCAGATAGAAGTGTTTAAAATATTGAAGGGTTATGAAAATATTGATAGAAATATGTTTTTCTCAGTTAAGAAAGATAGAAGGACTAGAGGACATGATCTTGCATTAGCAAAGAGCAGAGTAGATTGGATATAAGAAAGTTTTCATTTTCACAAAGGACTGTAAATGAATGGAACAGATTACCTGCTGATTGTGTGGGTGCTAGTAGCGTGAATATGTTTAAAAATAAAATCGACACATACCTCAGACGGGCGGGATACACATAGATAAAAAGGTCGGACTCTCGATAAGCCAAGGGCTTCCTTGTCCACCTGCTACCTAGAGTTAATTCTCTGGGTGGCAATCTTGTTAAATCTTGTTAAAATCTCCATCGCCGTCTCTCAGCCGACCATAGTCAACGTCAAACCTCTGCGCACTGGAACCGGAACCCGAACTGGAGATCGCTGTGAAACCGAAACGCATTGAAGTTTCTGGGGCCGACTTTCCCATGTCAAACTTTTATTCATGCATGGTCGAAGCATTCTGTCGGGTCTTTAATTCGGTCGAGCACGCCTATCAATAAAGGAAGGCATTGTACCACGGCGACGTCAAATACGAAGAGCTCAACAAAGCAGCAAAACACGCGCACTAGGAAAAACGAAGAAGCAAACAGATTGGGGAGACGAGATCTCGTTGGAGCGATGTCCGTGTTCACATCGAAATAAGGCTTTTGGGGACTTGGACGTGGCTACAAAAACGGTCTAAACACTCTCGGAAAACTATTGTGCAATGTGCATGACAACTACTTGTAGACACTACTCTGAGGTCCGTGCTTATTCGGCACGCTCGCGCGAACTTTTAGCGCTCTCGTGATTCTCAGAAACCTATATAAACGCGCTCTGCCAGTCGCGACGCCATTCGTATCACGACGACACCATGGCTAATAACATCATGTTGTAGAAACGTACACCCTCTTACCGCCCTCGCGATGTAGCACATTCGAATGACGAGGACGAGCCGACCGATAATTCCGCTGACCAACCGCCGTTATCAATATCAGAGGTCTCCTTATCGACAAAATATGCCAGCATACTCCCTTCTACATCGCGTGTAGATACTGCTGGAAGTAGTGGAGGGTGACCTGTAAATGAGTACACGAATAAAATGTAAAAGCCCTCATCTTGTTTCATTTTTATAGTATAAGTATCGTGCATTAGAGGGCATTGATACATGAACTTATTTATCAATGATTGCGGTACGAGGACTTTCATGCCAGACGCTTTCAGAGATGCAATGTCCGTACGTACCACACGGGTATTTGTTCGTTGCCCTCAAACAGTCCACACTGGAACACTTGCGCCTGCGTACTAATGTCGTACTGGAACGAAACAAACTTAATTACGCCTACCTTCCGAAGATATCACTTGAAACACACCTTTAGCTTTTCAACACGATCCGCTGCCACCAACACCTATCTTTCAGTCGGAATCATCCACTTCCACCACTTCCACCTCTATATTTCAGTCAGAATAATCAAAATTCACCTCTTCCACCACTATCTGTCAGTCGGAATAATCCAAATCCATCCATATTTCTACCTCTTCATGTGTCAATGTGGTAACTTTCTAACATTTTATCTTTTCAATATGTTACCGTGATAACTTTTTTATATTTTAGTGCGTAAAATTACTCGTTTCGCAGTTCATCTCTTTCTTGACATTTGAACCATAAACACCTACACCATGAGATTATCGACTATTCTATTGGCTGCCAACAAACTCACACCACCAACACGGGCGACCTTCCAGTGCTCAGGTTGTAAGACACATTTCACACGGAAACAGCTGGAAACAGCGTAGTGCCCAGAGTCGCTGTGAACCGTCAACAAGCGCTACGTCGCTGAATCCATTTGTACCGGCGCCTACTAGTCTGTTGTGGAGACCCAGGAGCCAAGGTATTTGTAGTCTTCAACCTTCTCTAAAACAGCTTCTTCCCTGGCAACGATGCTGCTTCCTGGTTGGTTATATGCCATATATTTGTTTTGTTTTCAGGATTGACCTTTAACCCACTCCAATATATTAAACCAATCATTAACAAATTCAAAATTAATTATTACCTCGGGTTTAACCCGTTTACTTTTCCTTCTTGTTATCATGAATCCAAGTTCTTCTTCTCGTCCGTCGATAGCTCGCCGCAGTGCATAGTTAAGGATTATCACGAAGAGGTAGGCGCTAGCGTGCCACTCAACTTGTAGATCTCCTGCCGTCTTATAAAATAGCTCAGTTTCTCCATCCGGTGATTGTATTTTGCATTAGTGTTCCTGTATGTGTTGGAAATAGCTGTCACCAGCTGTTTGGGAACACCATATGCCTCAAGAATTTGTACTGTATCAAATGCTTTACGGAAGTCTATGAATGTCACAATTGCAGGAAGATTATTTGCTCAAATCCCTCCTATTAACCTTCTTTGGGTTATTATATGACCTACCGTTGTCCTCCCTATCCTGAATCCATTCTGATTGTCTCTTAGGGGGTGGTCATTTTCAAAACATTTTCTGTTCAGTATCATCTTGTTGAATGAATTTGCCAAAATGAAGCTCAGGCTAATGCCCTTGTAATTCCCTAACATGCTTTAGTCGGCATTCTTTGGTGTCGGAAAATTTTTCAGAACTGACTACTGTGGCGATATTTTTCCTTCAACCAAAGCTTTGTTGCAAAACTCTACATTCATATTATCCAGGTCACGGTGTTTAGCACTCCAGGTGGTATACCACCATCCCTGTAGCTCTGTCCATCACCGTGTGGCCTTCTCATATGTATCTCTTTCAAAAGGTACTTTTGTGATGTTGATATTTGTGATTATAGGTTGGATTTTCTCATCCTCATCTTCTATGTCTGGTGGACTGCCCAATAGTTTGTGAAGGTGTTTGTACCCGTTTTTCACCCTTTCTTCTCCAGTTTTAACTTTAGTTGTCCTTTAACAGCTGTCTTTCTACCACTTATCTGGTTTATAAGCTTCCAGCTCTGTCCAGGTCTTCCATTAGCGTGTGCACTTTCGACTTTGCGACGTTGCTGCACAGTTCGTCCTCCTGCACAATGTTATAGGCTGTCTCCATGTTCTTCTTGGGCTGCTTATATCTCACCTTGTTGTCAGCTACAGGGGTTTGCTGGTAGACCCTGTGAGTCTCTTCAACTTTCTTCCTGGCGGATATTACCCTCGGGTCATCCGACCATATTTTCCTTTTCTGTTTCTAACAAACAGGCATTATTTCCTCTGTCGCAGCTCTGTTCGCTGACATGAAAGGCTCGTACGGTTCACGGTTCGTCATGCTAGTTCTCCACAATTTGTTGACAAGGATATAATCAATCTGTCTTTTTCCTCGATGATGGTCAATAAAAACCGAGCGCTTTCCATTTCTCTTGCGGTATCTGGTGTTTGTGACCTCAAAGTATTCAGGTGCCAATGTCGATAAAGAATTCCCCGCAATGCTTTGTTGTGTTATCGTAAAGGTTTATAAGGGGAAATTTAGTATCCCCCGTCCGAACCGAGCGTTAAAGTATCCTGCAACCAACAACATATTGTGAAATGGTACCGATTCGATCACCCGTCGTAAACAAACCCTTGCCAACACACGAAGCACACGTAAGCTGATACACAATTTACAAAAATCATACACACACACTGACACACAAACACGCGCGCACACAAGCACGCATTCACATACGCATGAACGCACACATATAAAGATATTGTGTGTATGTATGTCCAGCTCTCCCGCTCGCTCATTCACCCGACCGCCCGCATGCCCGATCACCCACCCGCTCGCTCGCTAGCACAGTCTCTCTCTCTCTTTCTCTCACTCTCTTAATTGCTGTTCAACATCTCACTACACGCGACTTTTGTCTTATGCAGGCTCACCTTCAGTATTTACTTCTTGAACACCATGCCGTCCAATTTTCCTTCTTCGTGTCTGCTAATGGGCTAATAATAAAAAGGATAATAATTTATTAGAGAAGTCCACTCATTATACCAAAATATGTCAAAATAAACAAATTGGGTTTTTGGTTATACTAACCCAGTTTCTTCCTATTAATGAATGCTGTATCAATTGCTGTTTCAGTACACTCCGAGAAAGTGATGTTTTTCGTTCATCTTAACGCTGCCGTGATACTACTGGTGGTGCTCCAGTTTCATTCGGGAGAAGCAGGCTGCACGTACGTATGTACACGTGTACATGTATAAATGCATGCACACATTGTGCGCGTGCGCGCGTGTGCGCGTGTATGCGTGTATGTGTATATATATATATATATATATGTCTGCGTGTATGCATGTATGCGTGTATGCGTGTACGAGTGTACGAGTGTACGAGTGTACGCGTGTATGCGTGTATGCATGTATGCATGACTGTATGACTGTATGACTGTATGGCTGTATGCCTGTATGCTTGTGTGCATGTATGCCTGTATGCACGTATGCCTGTATGTCTATAAGTATATATGCATATACATTTATACATGACTGTTGGGCTAAATATGTCATGACAAAACGGTATGTTTAGCCTTTATAACTGATGGCCTTTAACTCTTGATTGACAGGCCTGCGCTCTATCGACGTTATCACACCCTATTGCCGGCATTGTGTGCAATGTAATCTGACTGTACAATACTTCAGGCATATTTATTTTCATCGGGTAAATACAGCATTATATAATTTGTCGTAACCTCCAAGACGTCTCAGAGCTGACATCATCTAACTTTTGCCTCGGTTGGAATGGAGAGCAAACGCTCCCAACGTCCTCAGCCTACTAACCTGGAAGTACATTTCTGCGTCTCTGCACATGTTTCCATGGCACGGGCACTTGTGCAGAATCCGGGTCCACCGCTATTTCGCTGTTATAGCTACATTAATGTTATGCCAAAAGTTGATGTCTCGGTGCGATTATTCGTTCATTCCACATCGTTTCAGTCATATCATATTATCAACTAAAACGTTTTAGGGCATTTTTGAGGTCCAAATAGGCCAAAGTTTGCGCTAGACTTTACGTTTGCACTCATCGCGCTTGAAATTAGCGATATAACAGCGCACGGTGCTGCAAACCAGAGCAAACGTATCCATGATCCATACACGCCCCCCCCCCCCGTAGACACCTTTGATGACTGTGGTTGGCAATAATATACTTATGAAACGTATTCTTTAGTGTCTGTGAATGGACGTCGTGGGGAAGCTGGGATTCTTGTGACGACGATAAGTGCGGGGGATACCGTAGCAGGGAGCGAGGATTATGCTGCAGGGTGTCGGAGTCAGACTGGCAATGTCGGGTTCGCTGTGGCCACTCCCAAAGCAGCGACTTCGACAGTGCCCTGTGCACCCCGAAATGCGTATTTGGTCACAAATCAGGCGATAGATGTGTTTGCAATGCTGACAGCCATGGCGAGTGCTGCCAATACAGTAAGTATCTGATACGTTATAGGAATACTAAAGCAAACATATTGACATCAATTCGAAGCCGCGATAACGTGTAAATATTAAAAGAAACAAGTGTGAACTTATGTGTGCCATAGAGATAAAAGAGTTATTACAAAGAAACCCATTGCGACTATCACAGTTCTAACTTCAATGGTTAATTAGAAAACAATGTTGAACACGCAGCTACCGAATTTCAGGAACCGCGCCATTGTTGGCCAGGATTTTTTTTTACCAAGACCACGTTTATCAAAATGCGGCGCTATCGTTCGTGCGACTCGCTTATCGTGAACGTTTGTTATTCAGCTTTCTTCTAAACTCTTTATTGTGCAATGCATATAATCATCCGTCTGTTCTAGCATAGCCACGGTATGTCTTAGCTTTTGTTCACACGGACTTGATACCAATCAGGATTACGCTAAGTAGGCGCTAATAATTAGTTTGCTGTAAAATTTCTATCGAATACCCTGCAGCCCTGCCAACAAAACGAGAATGAATTTATGCTTCATTTATCTTCAGGAAGCTTATCTGTGACGGACGTTTTTAAACAAAATAATAATGTACATTTTATCAGATTCCGGAAAATATCAAATGACACAAGATTATCAGTTAGGTATTAGATCGTTCTTTCGATTTGATTTCGCAGCGGCTGAGGTCCGTGATTAAATATCGTCGGCAATGCTCCAAGCTTCAAAAGTCGACGTCACGGACGTTTCATCGGATCCTCTCAAATTTACTGGTGCTAAATATACTTCAAAGCATATTTCTTCGATATGCGCCATAGAAAGTTCGAGGGTTTCTAACCAGCCCGTCCATAGTCATACATCCTCTGTCATTTTTCACTGTAGAACAATGCGGAACAATGTGGCATATTACTAAAAATACGTGTGTATTGCAAATCAACCTTGTATAAGTCCACCGAACCGTATGCCACGACACGTGTTGACAACTGAACCGGTTCCAGAAAGATTTCGTTGCGTGCCGGGAGCACCGCGTAAAAATAACGCTGCTCGTTTATTGGTTACCTTTGAGCTAGATGTCAACCTTCATGTTATCGGAGATTTCAGTATAAACAACCATTTGAAACCACATTTTGAGTTAACAACTGACATTTAAATTGTGGTTATTGTTAGTTAAATTGTGTGTGCCTTCTGTGTGTCAAGTTACGTAGACTAGATTTCCATACACCTGATGAATGTATAACCTCAGTTGCTGATACTTCTATGACAACACTTTTGTAAGAACTCTGTGTATTTTAATATGTGAACGTCAAACTTGTCGCATATTCTGAGGTCGTGTGGGTTGTTAGGCCCACATCACAACTTAATGACGAGAACGTGACCGGATAGTGTATTTCTGTGTTGCAGCAAACGTCGCCTGCAGAGACAATCCATGTCAGAACGGTGCGTCATGCACCGACGGATATGACCGCTACAGGTGTGAATGTCCTCACGGATGGTCTGGACCTAACTGCGCTAATGGTACGTGAACAATAGTTCTAGAGTTAAAGGGAGCCTGTCCGTTCGTTTATATATATTATCATGGCCTGCTCCAGTACATAATTTCGGAGTAGGCTAGAGAACGTTTTGCCTCTCATCTACCATCCATGTGTTGTCCCTTCTGGGAATTTATGGATTATTTATTAAGATAAAATAAGATGAACATCCGATTGTGTTCCAATTAACTATTTCTTCTCGTTGACATGTGTTTCGGGAGGAACAGTTTGTTTCCATGGCAGCACGCCGCCTTCGAAGGAGTGACGTCACGTCCGATTATTAATGAGATGGATATGTGCGTCACGTAATACGTCATCATGACACGACTTTTCCGGGAACTACCCGAACTCGCTATTCTGGAATTTGGGTAAACACTGAACTGTTCAAATAAACGTTGTTTCTGCTTCGTTGAAACATATTTGGGCGGTAAATACTTAGAATAAATATATTTTATATTTTTTAACACGATTAGACAATTAAAACGAACGGACGGCCTTCTATTAATAATAATAATAATTATTATTATTATTATAACATTAAGGTAACTTCTTTTGCGCCTAAATCCTCTTAAACCATATCAATATAAATGGGTTAGCCAAATATCAGAATCCAGAAGCCATGTTAAAGTCGTCAACATATGGATCGGTTAGCCATGGAGCTAAGGTGGATACGCAAGTTTATAAAGGTAAGTTTTTAAATGACTGCGAAATCGTATAATATTTTCAACTGATCTAACACTAAGAGGGAGCATATTCCAGAGAGTTGGTGTAGTAACAGAAACTGCCCTAGTTCCAATATTAGTATTGACTCTAGGAACAAAAAGTAAATCAGAACTAGATGATCGAAGCTGGATAGATTTTTTACAGGAGTAAGCAATGAATATAAATATTTTGGTTGGTTACATGAAAGTGCCTGATAGGTAATGGTACAGATCTTAAAAATAACACGATGTCGTACAGGAAGCCAGTGCAAGGACTTCAGAAGAGGCACTGAGTGACACAATCGCGGAGACCGAATCACAACCATAGCTAAGCAATTCTGTACACGTAACGTTATAACGTAGTGACATCCTTAAGGGCAATATTGTGAAAAGGGGAATTACAGTAACAAGTGCAGTGGCAATAGTTTTTGCAATAGAAAGAGGCAAATTACGGCAAATACGTCATAAATCACGAATATGATAATAACAGCCGCGACAAGTTTGAGAAATATGCCGTCTAAAATTGAAATTATCGTCAAAGATTATTACGAGATTTCGTGCTGAAGGTGCAGGCGTAACACACTGACTAAGCATAGGTTTTAATTTGCCACGCTGCCTCTCTACCAATAATAAGAAACTCTGTTTTATCAGCATTTAACTTTAATCTACTCTCAGTCATCCAAACGAAAATATCATTAAGCCAAAAATACTGAGCTGATCTAAAGAGCAATTATTCTGTATAAAGATGATGATTTAGATTATGACTGCTAATAACTGAGCTCAGTGGTGTTGTGTAGAGCTTGACAAGTAATGGTGCGAGAACACACCCCTGGGGAGCACTATATGAAATAGAGAGTGCTGATAAAAGACAATCCCCAATCTTCACTGTTTGATACCTATGTGTTAGATATGACACAAAACAATTTAAAGCTGTGCCGGATACACCATACCATAAAGACAGACGATTTATGAGAATGGCGAGATCAGTTGTATCAAAACCAGCAGCCAGTTACTTTACCTTTATCGATATTTAAAGTAACGTCATTGTACACTTTTAATCGGGAAGTTTCCCTCGAATGAAGCTGTTTTTATGCAGACTGCAATTCATCAGACAAACCATTTGATTTAATGTGAGATCCAAGATCTTTTGCTACAATTTTGTTCAAGTAACTTGGAAATGAAACTGAGATTAGAAACTGGTCTATAATTCTTGAAGTTATCTTTAGGAAGGGATGTCTTCTTGAGGAGGAGGTTTACATACGCATGTTTAAAATCGTGTGGAAAAATGTCCGAACTTAGTGACATATTAATAATATTTGTAATGGCATTAAGTATAGAGTCAAGACATGCTTTTAATAGTTGGTAGCGGATCAAGCTCACAGGACTTATTTGGAGATGCCGTAATTATCTGTTTCACTTCATCAACTGTTGCAGGTGTGAAAGAAGAAAGCAGATAATTTATTTGTGGAATTTCAACGTTAACATCAGTCAAAGGTTGGTTCGGAAATGAAGAACGAATCAGGCTAATTTTAGCTTTAAGATAATATAAAACATAGCACACAG